>OY856413.1:392007378-392469878 GCA_963693085.1 Alisma plantago-aquatica
AATTCATTCTTCCATTATATGTTTATTCATTCATTATTAAAGCCTAATTCAATATTAATCAACTACACAATGGTGGCATTATTAACTCTAAGTTCAAATCTAGTATTTATTAAACCACTCACTACACTGGTGGATTGAACTGCATGCTGTGGTGGAGGTGCCCGGAGGTGGAGATGGTCGGTCGGGCTGGAGGTGAAGGTGGCCAATGCTGGAGGTGCAGGCGGTGGCCGGCGGTGGTGATTGGATAAGATGAAGGCGGCTAGAAGAAGGCTCCTCGCTCCACATGGAGCAGGTGGTGGAGGCAACGGGAGCATCTAGTAGTGTCGACTAGTGACTGGACAGCAGCAGCTCCGTCGTGAGCAGCTTCAAGCTCTTCGGGGTGGCGCGCGGAGGCGGTGAGCAGCTTCAAGCTCGTCATGGAAGTGCGCGGAGGCGGTGAACAGAGAAGGGAGGCGGCAGAAAAATCACTAGACCTAGTTATGGGGGGAGAAGATCGGGAACTAAATAGTGAAGGGGAAGAGTCTGGCTGGCGCGGTGCTCATAAGTTAACTATCGGTGTCAGTTATTCTACTAAAATTGACGATAAATAAGGGAATGAATTTTTGCCTCGCGAAGTATACTTAGTCGTTAGTTCATTAACAAAAATTGACGCCATATGAGGGGATAAAAACTTTTGCGAGGCTAGGCGTGGAACATGTGTCGTCGGATTTTGTACAACCGATACTGAATTTAAAAAATTTTGAGGAAAAATGTTTTTGCTAAAAATTTATATTTTGCGGGTGATTTTGGATGTCGGTTTAGTTTATTAACAACAGATGCTAAAGAAAAGAAATACCCGTGTCTTTTGTAAATCAGCCAGTCTTCACATATAAGTGTCAGTTGTGTTTATACACCGACGTCATAGACTATTGGAGTCTATTTTTCTACAACAATCGACGACATCAAATGTGATGTTATACGTCATTTCTGTACTAGTGTAGTATGTTACATTTAACATGGTTGCAACCCAAAATAGGTCTCATGTGTAGTGGCCTCAAGCTAAACCAAGATCAACATGTGACCAATTTCAGAAATAGAAAAGAGAAAAGATCAATACAAATGGTAACTATCAAGAAACTAAACTTCATCAAGAGGAAACTTCATGCATGATGATCATCAAAACCCTAAAACCAATGCCACAAGATAAACATGGATGTTCATGATAATAGGAGAAAATGCGTGCATCCAACTCATATAATCAAAGATCAAACCTCAAAAATCACTTGATGGTCGAGACATAACATGGTGATAGAACCAAAGATCATGTTGCATGTAGAAACAACAGCTCTTTTATCTCTTAGAAAATAGGGAGCATGGAATTAGGGTTTTCAAGAGAAAGGGTAATCTACATAAGAATACTTCAAAATCATAAACCCTACATCATGATATCATCATATAACATATTAGTATCACAATTTAGATACATAAAAGTATCATGCAAGTGACTTAATGGTGCAATAATAGAAGAGGGGAAACATATATTACCTACCTTATGATGAAGATCAAGATCCAAAGCCACGACCTTCAAGAGAGAAGAGGAAGCTCCAATCTTGGATCAACTCCTCAGCTACAAGGTCACCTATAAAAAAAAGAGCACACCAAGGTCAAAGGAAAGATCAAGGTGAAGAAACTCAAACCCTAGGTTGAACAAGAGAGAGGAAGGAAGAAGAAATAAGAAGCATAATCTCACTTAGGAACTACCATGGTCAAATCATAGTTTCTAACCCTTTGCGAAGAGAAGATCCTCAATATAGACACTATGGTGATCCATAGTCTCACAATGGAGAGGAGGAAGAAGGAAGGGGTAGGGTTCCAAAGGAAAATGAGATCAAGGTAGATAACAACTTACCATAAAGGAAGATCACCCAGGATCACCACAAAGAATATGATCAAGCTCAAGATCACCACATGCAAAGATGATTGACCATAAAAGCTCCAAGATCAGCCCTTCTCTATCCAAGGCTGGAACAAGAAAGAGAAAGGAGAAGAGATGGATAAAAGGATTTCTTGCATGTAAAATAGAGAGATTATATACTCAAAGGGTAAGAGGGAGATGAAGACATAAGAGCACTAAAAGGATACTTTTACACCAAAGGATTGGCTATGAAACCACTCTAGACTTGATGTAAGAAAGGATGATAAGAACGAGGTAGTGTAGTGACCACTTAGGTCAACTACACACCAAGAGCACAACAAAACACCAAAGTGTCGACTACAACACTCAACCACCCAAGGTAGGTCGCAACACAGGTCAACACACAACAACACAAGAGAAACCCTAGCAATATCAACCAACCTAAAACACTTAGATCGCTATAAAGACCACCAAGATAAGGTGTAGAGGTTGAAACACACTCAAGTCACCACACACATGGTCACTATACCATCAACTAAAGCAACCATGCAAACCCTAACATCAACATATGATGCCACATCATCGACCAAGATACAACAAGGCATCCCAAAGCATTATTATCTCTCTCGTGATATCAAGGAACAAAGGACACAACCTACATGTGAAAAATTGCAAGATAGACCCTCAAAATGGGTAAATTGCAACTTGGTCCAAGACAAGCATAATCATCTTAAACATGAACCAAACATGACCTAACTGAAAACATAGCATGTCACATGTTAGGGAATCTCAAGAGATTAAATTAAGGTTTAAGCATATTATTAAGCAAGGAAAACACAAACAAGTACTAAGCTAGGTTAAGGGTCTTACACTAAATTTGGCTAAGAAGCTAGGAATTTAAGACTTGGACTTTCTACTTATGGGATGAATCCATATGGAATATTAAGCTGTCAACATAGTACCTGGATTATCATGATTGTTGCATACAATCTTCCTCCATGGTTGTGCATGAAGAATAAGTATGTCATTTTATTATTGCTGATATCAGGACCCAAACAACCTGGAAATGATATTCATGTTTTCATTGTACCTCTGATTGATGACCTAAAGAAACTATGGGGAGAAGATGTGTTGACTTTTTATGATTTGTGTGGAGAGATTTTTAATTTACGTGCTATGTTGTTTTGCACTATTAATGACTTTCCTGCTTATGGGAGATTATCTCGATACAATGTCAAAGGAACCAAACCATGCCCTATGTGTGAGGAAAATACAGATTCTATCATACTGAAACATGGTGGTAAGACTATATATCTTGGTCATTGAAGGTTTCTGCCAAAGGTGCATCCTTATAGAAAGTTGTGCAAAACATTCAATGGATCAACTGAGGAAGGGAGTGCCCCAAAACCTGTGTTAGGGGAGGATATTTATGAAAAAGCAAACAATATTGTAAATCATTTTGGTAAGAGACCATGTACTACTCCCACGGATGAAAATTCTTTATTCAAAAAGAGGTTGATATTTGGGGATCTCCCTTATTTGAGTTATTTTTTAGTTCAACATTGTATTGATGTCATGCATGTTGAAAAAAATGTTTGTGATAGAATTATTGGCACTCTGTTAAATATACCTGGCAAAACTAAGGATGGCATCACATCCAAGATGGACCTATGTAAAATGGGTATAAGGAAAGAATTAACAAAAGAATTTACCAAAGGTCACCGTACATATCTATCTCCTACTTGTTACATCTTGTTTACAAAGAAGAAGATAACTTTTTGTGAGTGCTTGCGTAATGTTAAGGTACCATAGGGATACTCGACCAATATTCATAGATTGGTATCAATGAAGGATCTAAAGTTGATAGGTCTTAAATCTCATTATTGTCACTCTCCAATGCAGCATATATTGTCTGTGGCTATTCCATAAATCCTTCCTAATCATGTAAGGTTTGCAATCAGTAGGCTTTGCTTCTTCTTCAACACACTATGCATCAAAGTAATTGATTCTGAGATTCTAGATAAGTTGTGAAGAGAAGTGGTTGTTACCTTGTGTCAACTTGAGTAATATTTTCCCTCTTCATTCTTTGAAATCATGATACATCTAGTTGTCCATTTGACTAGGGAAGTGAAAATATTGGGTCCATTTTTCTTGCATTGGATGTATCCTTTTGAGAGGTACATGAGTGTTTTGAAATGTGATGTTCAAAACCATTGTCGCCCCAAAGGGAGTATCATTGAGTGCTATATTATTAGGGAGGTTATGAACTTTTGCAATAACTTTTTGAGTTGTAATGAAACTCCTACCAATGGTATGAACCCTAATGTTTATTCAGGCAAAGGTATTCTGGGAGAAAGATAGATAGATATCAGTTGTGAGCAGTGGAAATAAGCACGCCTATATTTTACACAATATTGATGATGTGGGTATTTATATCATCATACGCACCAACGAGCTTAAGAGACATTATCCCCAACCAATTCAATGTGGCTTGCTAGAGAGCATAATTGGATATTTATTAGGTGGTTTAAAAATAAATTATTCAATCACCTATCTCAAACACCAAATAATTTTATAGAAACTATAAAATGGCTCGCTTATAAGCCAAAGACCCATGTTACATCTTGTGGAGGGTTTGAAATAAATGGTTTTTCATACTACACAAAATTTCAAGATGATAAAAGTGTAACTGAAAATAGTGGGGTCGCCCTTCAGGTATCTTAATTGTATTTTTCTAGTTTCAAGGATAAGAGTCCACATGAGGGAAAGATGTTTTATTACGGTGTCATTGTGGAATATGGGAAATTGAGTACATAGAGTTTAGAGTTCCATTATTTAGGTGTAAATGGGTTGATAAAAGCAAAGGAATTGTAGTTGATGAACTTGATTTCCAAATAGTGAATTTTGAGTGGGTAGATGAGAAAGATGAACCCTTCATCATGGCATCACAAGAAAAATAGGTATTCTATATCGACGATCCTGAAAAATAATATTGGTCTATCGCTCTTCATGGGAAAAGACAGTTCATTTTAGATCTTATTGATGAAAAAGAGTACCATGATAAGTATGATGACTCTAGTCCATTTTCTATTGACTTACCAAGTGTAAATGTTGAAACTAACATTGATGTCTATACATGTGAAAATCACACAGAAGAGATACTAGTTTAAGGTATACTGGTCATATGTGATTTGGCTTTTTTTGCATTATATAACATGTTTATTTGTTCATATGTGATCTAAATTTGTATATGTGATGATCTGAAATTTGGTATGTGATGAACTAACTTTTTATATGTGATGTGAGTTTTTCATATGTTTACTTTTGGTTTTATAGATGGCATCTGACTAGGAGCATAATGATTATAAGTGTGAGGATGTTGAGCATCCTGACCAGGGTGTTGATGGTGCAGATAAAACAAAATGTAAGGGTGTTAGAGGGATAATTGGGATGAATGATGTCGAAAATAGGCAAGGGAGGAAGGGTGTCATTGAATTTAATGAAGCAGGAACACCGATTACTAAAGAGTTTGTCATCTATTGTGGGTTCTTAGTCGAAGAAAAATGCCTCTCCTTGTTGAGGATTGGAGACAAGCAAGTACAATCCACAAAGATCTCATCTAGAAGGAGTTAGAGGTGAGATAAATGTAGTTACATTTTTGTAGTCTTTTTCCTATTCTTTTTTTAACTTTTCTATATAGTATTGAATGTTGAACCTTCTTAGGCGTGGTATGAACTTGATGAAAATCTACATCGCAAGTCTGTTATGCAGCTTGGTGGGAGAAGACATAGAGATTGGTAGACAATCCTCACAAGTGACTATGTCTTGGGAGACAAGAAGGAACACTGGATTAAATGGAAATATATTAATAAAGATGATTGGAAGGAGTTTGTTTAGTGGAGACAAACATATACATTCTAGGTGTTGAATTAATTGCATTTTTATGATTTCTTATGGTTACTTAATAATGTCACTTGTATGGATTAGTCAGGCCCTTCACAAAGCTCAAAAAGACAGGCATGACAAGAATGTGCACAACTACCAGTTGGCTTCGGATGGTTATTAGAAAATATGCCTGACAAGATAGCTACAATGAGAGTAAAAGAAAGAGGAAGAGCAAGGGCAACAAAAAGAGCAAGGGCAAGAACAAGGTCAACAACAAAGTCTACAACAAGGGCCTTCTATGTCTACTCCTTCCATTGTTGAGTCTTCTATGCTTCTAGATGGTTGTCTCACTATATTGAGTGGATAGATGTGAGGAGAAACAAAGCTGGAGAAATCCCATCCAAGCAACACATGAGTTGGCTTCAAAAATAGTAAATTTCTTAGTTTCACAATAATAACTATGTTCTTTTTTCACTGGATTTTTAAGTTTTACTTATTAGTCAGTTTTTTATGATAATTACTTGGAGTTGGATGCCCAAGAAAAGGAGGGCAAGTTCACCCCTCAGGATACACATGATGAATTGACGGTTGCTCTAGGGATAGAAGAGCATCCTAGACATGTTAGGGGCACTCGAGCTGGGTATGGGATAAATATTTTTTGGCACATCCCAACATAAGTGCAAACAAACCAAGAAAGGAGAAGTAGACAAAGAGTACATGCAGAGAATTATAGATGCAACCTTGGAGAAATATATAGTTTCTTAGGCGGCATAAGCTTCTCCAGTAGTCACAAAATTTGTTCATCACTAGCTCACAAAGTGCATTGGAAGCAGTCCTTCAGACCCACATGGAATGGCCAGAGTAAGATTTAGTTCAAGTCAATTTGTATATACATTGTGATAAAATAATACCTCAAGTCAATATTTATGTTTTTCAAAGTAAATTGTGTTTCATAAAATTGTAGGTGGCCAAAAAATACCATCTTGTCATCGATGTTCTAGAAGGCAACGTCATGACAGATGTTGAGACTTCTTTCGCCGATGTGGTTCATGGTATTCCCCTTCTTGCTATTCACTATTGTGTGAAAGTCATATGTGTATTTCCAAGAGTTAGCGACATACTTCTCCCATACGAGCACCCAGATGCCACCACAGTTGGAGAGGTTGAAGGAAAATTTATTGGGTGGCCCAAACAACTCGTTATATTTATTCAAGCATGACAAATGTATATTGAAACTTATATAAAATAATCAAAGTCTAATATTATAATACATGCATGTAGCCTACAACAACTAAGAAGCCCCCCCAGGGTTTCAAAGCCTCTGACCTCTCATTTTATTCCACATGAGTTCTTTGACTCCTTAGGCCCTAAATACAAGACATTGACAAGATGGTTAGATACTATAGACCAAACAGATATTTGTGATCAACGTTGGGGAGGAGATCTAGGTATACAATGGGACAATGTTATAGTTTAGACATATGTTTTTGAGCTATTTAAGTATGATTAGTTGAACATATCATTGATAGAACTTTGGATACTATGAGTGTGAATACCCAGTCATATGTGAAAATTGTTTGATTGTTTCCTACATATAAATTGAGTATTGGTTATATATATATATATATATATATATATATATATATATATATATATATATATATTTATTTATTTATTTTTATTACTCGTCTTATGACTTCGGAATAGTAAATGTGGGATTTGTACTGCCATCATTGATTAGAGATGTACTTAGAGACCCGAGTGGCGTCAAAGAATATGTGACTACTATGATGCAGTTTTTTATGCTTCTAAGACTGTGATCTTAGCTCCCTTCAAAGTTAGGCAAGTTTTTGTCTTGTTGTTTATATGTCTAGCCTATGAATACAATTTGTTGTGTGATGTAATTTGTATTTTTTTTTGCCTTTTGTTCACTCAGAAATTGACACTGACAGTTGTTAGTGATTGTTCTCGAGACTTGGACTATGTATTTCTTTGATTCTTCAGATGAAAAAATACCATCGAATGAGGGACACCTAATGAAATTGGCAATTCATGTGTAAGTATAGTTTTTCAATGTGCAACATATTTATTTAATTTTTGCATTATATGATAGTTTAATAATACAACATATCTATTAATTTAACTTATATGGGTGTGAAAACATTTCGTACTGACAGAGGGAAAGTGGATAAGAAAACGACATTGATAACTTGGAAAAGTATTTATGTATATAGTTTTCTCATTCCAATTGCATAATATATGACCAACTCTACTTAACTATATTTCTAAACGTAATTGTAAATCTATGGGGCAATATACAAGACAATAGTTGGGCATGTGCATATTACGTGATGTTGTACATTTAGATGATAATGAAGTAGTATCATTTGATAATACATACAAAAAATATAATTAGAAGTATCATTCTCTTTGTAGTTTTTTTTCGAATATTGAACCATATACATTTGAGAAGTTGAATAACCTACATGAATAGTGGGCAAACAACTTCATCAGAAATGTGGACTTGAACGAACTATTTGACAGGTGATTGATAATTTTTTGGTAGTTTGAACTTTGATGTCAGATTTTTGATATGTATTTGTGAGTGTGAATTGAACGTTTATATATATTTGTTTATATAATTACATTGTGACTTAAAAATCTGAGATGGAAACTGATGCTGATATGTAATTTTGAGTGTGAATTGAATGTTAAGTGTCTTTGTGTGTGTGAAATTGAATGTGAATGCATGAGGAAGAGAATGATGTTTATTTGTGCAAATATGTATGAAATTTGTAGCTGAGAAATGAAACAGTTGAGTTGTGAGTTCATGGATTTGTATGCATTTCAAGTAAAAGAAATGACAGAATCTGGTTGTGCCTACTTTGTATGAAAATATCTTTTTCTTACAGGTGTGTTGTTCTATTGTCAAGTGGCGATCCTTGCAGAGAGCTTGTTGTTCTTTAGAACTTTCAGTTTTGAAGAATAGCAGGCTCCACACAGGCTAGCAGGATGGACATCAGGTCTACAGACCTACTATATAAAAATATATACATTTCCCATTTTTTATTTATAAATAACCAACTATATATCATTTCTACGTCGGTTATCTACAAATAATCGGCATGATCGGTCTAAAATTCTCATTATTCTATCATTGATGAAACCAAAAATAAGTTTTCCAGTGTTGGTTATCTATCATTAACAAACCAAGGAAGAAAGTTCAAAGTAGCACTTATTGGGGGTTAGAACGTTGGTTCCTATGTAACAAATAATTGACAATGAAAAGTTATATCGTCGGTCTTTCTAGCCGACAAAGAACGCATCAGTTTTAGTCGTCCACTTGGTCATTGGTTTAAAATTGACATGCAATGCCTAAAATAACCGACGTCATGTCCCCATTATGTAATAGTGCACCTATGAAAATAGCAGGACCTGATGGAATAGATGCTAACTTCATTGAGAAAAAAAACTAGGAAATAATCAAAATGCTCTTAATTATGTACAAAGACCCTTCAAAGGGGAACAAATAGAAGCAAAATTAGTAGATGTGACTATGGTGTTAAAGCCCAAAACTACTCATCTAGAGAATTTCTCTCAACTAAGACCATTGTTGTTAAACAATGTCTGCATGAAACTCTTAACTAAAGTATTTATCTCCTGTGCTAAGACATATCTTCATGATTGGATATCCCTAACACAATGAAGCTTTATACCTAGAAGGCACATCCATGACAACACCATTCTGGTATAGGAAGTCTTACACTCTATGGAGAGGAGGAATATGGTGAAATGTTCTATGTCTATGAAGTTAGACTTATCAAAGGCATGCCCAGATGAGTTGGGACTTTATCACGCATGAAACAAGTTGATTGTGACAAAGGACAAAGGGGGTCAGGGGATCAAGGCAGCACCAGAGAAAATTGAAGATCTGATGAGATTAACATGAGAGTTTAAGATGAAAAGGGATGACCAATGGATATACTTGATTAAAGAAAAATATACCACAAGAACGGGTACTGTTACAGAAGGGTATGTGATGTGGAGAAACATTGCTAGACAAATACAAGTTGCCAAGGAAAACTCAAGAATATGGATCTATAATGGCAAGGGGGTTAACTTATGGAAGATTAGTTGGGTCAAGAGCAGCCAGAATCCCACCTTGTTACTTGGAAAAGAAGATCCACATGAGCTCAAGGACATGAAAGATGATTTCCTTATTTAGGAGAATGAGGAGTGGGATATTATGTTCCTAGAGGACCAGTTTACCGATGATACTGTTAGAGATATAAGGAGGACACCTACCCTACGCAACCTATGTGGGGAAGATGAATGGTTATAGAAATTTGGAAAACACAACAATTACTGACATGAAGCATGTTCCAATTACTCATCAAAATTAAGATCCAAAATACAAAGGGAAATTGGAATAGTATTTGGGGGAGAACAACGGCCTACAAAATAGAGACCTTTGCCTGGCTTGCGAAAAATAATAGAATTATGACAAACAACCTAAGGAGGATAAGGAAAATGACGATGGATGGAAGGTAATACCATGTATGGACATGCAGACTAGACTACACTACATGTGCTAACAGATAGCCCATTCAGAAAGGATGTATGAATGAGGATGCTTCAACAACCAATAGTGGACTTCTTTAGAGCTACAATAGAAGAGTGGATGAAGCATGTAATGAGGAGCAAGTCTCATGAACGTCAAGTTCGTGATTGGATACTAGATGCTCTGGAAGGCCAGGAAAAAGGCAAATCTTGCAAAATAGAATACCAAGTGTTATTGATATAGTAACCAAGACAGAGGTGAATGGAATAACACAGAAGGCACACTGAAAGTTCAAACCACCAAACAACCTAATCATGGGAAGCATGGGACAAGGCATGAGAAGCAGTGGCGGTGTGAGGGGGGGTCAAGCAGGGGCACTTGCCCCCCTCCAATTTTGAATTTTTTTAAACATATATATATTGTGTATATTTAACATGGTACCAAAGTTAATATTTATTTTTATGTTTTATCTATTTCACACATTCTTAATCTATTTTCAAATTATGTAAATTTTCTTTCATAAATAATATAATTAGCAATACAATTTTAAGTAAACAATTACATATAAAATTACATTAAAGAGAGCAATACTATAAAAATCAATGACGTTTCTTTATTTTTACAAATATGTCTCAATGTAAAATTAATAAATTTTACTTTTTTATTAAATATATTAATAATGGTATCAATAACATATACATTAATGTCAACTTGTTAAGTATTACTTTACACCTATTTTTATAATGAGTAAATAAAAAACTGACATCTATATCTAATGCCATACTTAAATGTAAAGTATTTTTATAAATAAAATTATTAAATGTATAACAAATGAAACAATTACATAGTTGTATGTGTAATGAGGAAACTAAAATTGATATCTATACTTAATTATATATTTTATGAAATACCAAATACTTTAAATGATATATAAATAATTTACTATGTAAAAAATATAGTAAGTACATAGGTAATTAGAAAATGAAAAAGTCAATAGCTATAGTCAATAATATACTCCATGAGATATCAAATATTGTTATATTATTTATAAAATAACTAAGTGTATGACAAATATAACAAGTTCATCGCTCTATGGGTGTATGTTTTACCAGTGCAAATGATGCATGCTGATTCATTACTATTATGGTTGTAATGCATGCTTGGAAAGATAAAGTCAAATAAAATATGATATTTTATTAGTAGTACATGGTGATGCTACATTTGTTAATAATATTTTTAAAATATGTGTACTTCTTTGAATTTTTATACATCGATATATATTTGTTAAAATAATATAATATCATGTATCATTATGAAATTAACCCTTAAAATTATACTTCTATTAGCAAGTTATGCTTAAAAACTGTAGATATCATTTCATCATAATGTCAAAGATAACATATTTTGATATTTTCTTAGTTTCCAATGCAACAAAGAAATAAATATCTTTATAACTCAGTGAACAATAAATTGTTGTAATATCTATTAGTTTATTAGGTAAAATTAATGAATAAGTTTAACATCGTCATAAATATCTTCATTTAACCTTACATTACTATAGTAGTTCTTTCGTGATTTATATATAACAATAGTAATTGTCAAGTGGTACTACTTATATATTCAAATTTCTTAAATTTATGTAACTTTTTAATTACTTATCTTGTCAAATTCATCATGTAAATAATTACTTGGGAGATCTTGAAAATTAAATAATAAACCACAAAATGAATATTGAACATAGATTTATGTGATTTTTCCAAAATGACCTATATTTATGAAGAACTAATTTAAAGGAATAGATGGCGTGATACAAAAAATAAAATCTTTTCAATATCAGTTGTCATTGTTTTTAATTATTTTTAATGTAAAAAAATCCGAAATGTATGTAGAATGTTATAATATATAATCCTACGCAATAGTACATATACATAGAAAAATATTTTAATCACATTTAAGATTAAGTAATCTGCCTTAGGAGTCTCTTGGGTTACCAAAAAAAGATTAAGTACTCCACAAAGTGGTGAGCTTTGTCTTCGTCCTCTTTTTTAATTTATCTAACATTCAACTATTTTCCTCTATGAATCCATGTAAATAGGTTAATAAAATATCTTTGAGACATGTCAATACTCCATTTGTCTCATGGTGATAATTGAAATTGTATTTACTTCTTACGTAAAATAAAAATAATATTTATGCCACATAAATAGTTAACATGATTTCCATATGTATCCCCCCCCCTCATCAGGGGGCTGGCTCCGCCATTGTACAGAAGAGACCAAAAGAAGGGTATCACACTATCAATGTGGATGTCGTGGTGGATCATTTGATGAGAAAATTGTGTATCAGTTGGCTGGTGATGAACAACAGAGGCCAGTGGGTACAAGGAAAGATAAAGAGGCTCAGTGGAGCTTATCCAACAGAAGGAGAACTATGTGCAATTGAGAAAGGTATGATTCAGGTGGGAGTATTGAACCTGACTACGGTTTAGTGGTGTTTTGAGGAGGAAGTATTTTGAGTAGGAAGAGTAGGCTACAAGGTTGTTTAGTGGTGTTTATAGGAAGAGAAGCCAATGGAGTTGCAAATAAATTGACAAAGTGGTATCTAAAGCAACCGGATCCCAATTTCTTATTAAGGAAATGTCCACCTTTCTTATTAGTACGAAGGCAAGGAGAGAACAGTGATACAACTCGAAGTATGGAAGGAGAAGGTGTATGCTTTTTGAGTGAATGAAGATGTATGCCCCCCACCCCCCAACAAAAATAAAAGAGCTTAGAGTAGATACAACCTGAGATTCATCTATTTTTTCCTATGAATCCAAGTAAATAGGTTAATAGAATGTCTTTGAGACATGTCAACACTCCATGTCTCATGGTGATAATTAAACTTATATTTACTTCTTATGTAAAATAAAAATAATATATATGTCACATAAATACTTAACATGATTTCCATATGTGCCCCCCTTCATCAGGGGGTTGGCTCCGTCACTGTAGAGAAGAGACCAAAAGAAGGGTATCACACTATCAATGTGGATGTCGTGGTGGATCATTTGATGAGAAAATTGTGTATCAGTTGGCTGGTGATTAACAACAGAGGCCAGTGGGTACAAGGAAAGATAAAGAGGCTCAGTGGAGCTTATCCAACAGAAGGAGAACTATGTGCAATTGAGAAAGGTATGATTCAGGTGGGAGTATGAGTATTGAACCTGACTACAGTTTAGTGGTGTTTTGAGGAGGAAGTATTTTGAGTGGGAAGAGTAGGCTACAAGGCTGTTTAGTGGTGTTTATAGGAAGAGAAGCCAATGGAGTTGCAAATAAATTGACAAAGTGGTATCTAAAGCAACCGGGTCCCAATTTCTTATTAAGGAAATGTCCACCTTTCTTATTAGTACGAAGGCAAGAAGAGAACAGTGATACAACTCGAAGTATGGAAGGAGAAGGTGTAATTGATTTTTGAGTGAATGAAGATGTATGTCCCCCCGCCCAAAAAAAAAAGAGCTTAGTACATATAATTAACATTCTTGTCCACAAAGTACTAATGACTGAGCCTTCGGAAGGGCCGAGAAGAATGGGCTACGAAGCCACTGTTTCTGCCACCTATGCAAATTATAACGTTGTGGGTTATGAATGGGGGTGGTCTTTTCAAATACGAAGTATGGAAAGTGGATTTGGGTTGAATGACACCCATTTTTGAGTTGTTGACCTTATTAAAAGTTTAAATGTGATGACTTTGTGTGTGATTTAACTCGATCACAATGACTGGCAAGTCATGTTTGATATAATTAAGCTCGGGTATGATTTAGGGAGTAAAACGAAAAGTGAGTTGACATAGCGTGATAAAGCGTCATGTAGCAGAGAATTATTCTTTAAGCTAACCAAATGAAATAACTTAAATGGTGAAACAACGAGTCGGTGAGTCTTCCATTTGTAGAGGTCAAGGGCTCACTGAAAGGAAAAACGAGCTGACGAAGCCTTCTGATCCGGAAAAAAGGCAAGTTTTTCAAAAGAGAAATGAAAACGGAAGACGAAGACAATCCAAGGTTAGAAGAGCAAAAGAAAAGAGATCAACCAAGCCCAACTTGGTTACAGTTGATGCTACACTACTCACAATCCTCACTTCCACCCTGTATCCACCACAGAGTCTTTTTTGAGATAAATACATCCCCTCACTTTCTATTGAACCGCCACTGCCAATGCTTCCTACATACGCGTTAGGTTCCCATTAAGGATCGAGTTCAATATGTTGAAGTTTAAGATTTACATAAGAAAGAAAGCTTAGGAGTGATATCTTCTTCTCAAGACCGTGATCGCACAGAAACATAAGGCGTGATTAAGAGTCAGAATATTCTTTCATTGTTACTTTCTTCGTGGTACTTCCAACGCGATGGCCTTTGGAATGATAATTTTGATATTTGGATTAAAGATGGACAAGAATAGATTATGACTTCGTTCTAATAAACGTAAGTGTTGACACATTTGCCCACAACAGAGACATACCCACGTACACTTCTTTGACCATGATATTTCCATCGAAAGGTACCCGAAAAAAAAACGTATAACGATCAGAATCAACCAAAGCCCGAACATCCCCTGACCCCCACGGACAGTACACCATGGCTTCTTGTTGGCACCTACACCTACCACAGCGTGCGGATGCCAGAACATCATCGATTCTTGTTGGCAACTGCAGCAGAACCGTCGGGGGCGGTAGCGGAAGGAGCGAGTTTGAGATCGATACTGATATTGCTGTGGTCGTCGCTGGAAGTGGCGGTCTGGTTATGGTTCATGTTGTTGCCCTTGGCTAGTTTCTGCTTTAGCTCGGACAGAAGCACCTGGTTCTCTTGGTTGAGCAGGTTTTGCCCTCACAGGTATAACTTACTTACCTCTGTTGTTTGATATGTTTTATTTATTTACAATTTACTCCTTTTTATATGATACACGTTGTTTATATGAATAACAGATAGAGTTGACTCCTTACACTGCTGAGGTTCTCGATAGATTGCCTGCCATTTGTAGATATGGTAGTGATATTTGGTTGGCACGAGTGCCTCTGTTGTGCTACACAATAGTGGAGTGGCACTTTCCCGACAGAGTACTTGGACAGTTCGGCTTTGTTCAAGTACAACCTACTCTTGAGCTGCCGAAGCTTAGCCGGATAGATGGGAGGGGTCATGCGGCTGAGGATTGGATGCTTCATTATAGGCAGGAGGTGCAGATGTGGAACAACAGACGTGAGAGCTTAGTTCCCGCTCCACCAGCTGATACAGTCTACAGTCCTCAGGGTCACTATGCATGGTATCATCCACAATACATTGTGCCCCCTCCAGCTATGCCTCCAAGCATATACTACCCACAAAGTTATCGTCAGCAGGAATTTGTGAGTATCATTAATATTTTCTTTTACAAATTATTATTATTTATCTTTGTTATTTGTAATATATGTAATTGGTCTTTATTATGTGTACATACTTTATTTTACAGGTACAAACACATGTGGCGATCCGAGCGGCAGTAGAGCACGCCCCTGCACAGTTCAGAGACAGCATCTATACCATCCAGGGGAGTTACTTTGATAGTCTTCCCGACTATGCTCGACCGTGGGATCCCATACCCACTCATACCACAGCCCCTGAGCCCACTCCTACTCCTACTCCTACTCCTACTCCTACTCCTACTGTTGAGCCCACTCCCACTTCTCAGTTCATGTCATGGGGACCGACATGGCCATATTTTTCAGGAGCTGCTTCATATTCCTCATTCATCACCGCACCTCAACCACCATCATACCATGGAGCAAGTTCTTCTTCTGCTCCATACACTCCATTCTCACCAGCAATTATTCCCGAGAGCCGACCACCATCTTATGTCACATATTCACCTACTCCGTTTGATTTCTCAGGATGCACCCCACCTGATGCATCCTATCCTGGTTTTCCTAGACCCCTCACCCCACCTCCACCTTTTCATTTCTTCCCTGATGCTCGCCAGCAGCCTCCTACGCAGTTGTCCCCAGTTCAGCAGTCTCCAGATGACAGAGGGACGTGGGCGAGGACGACATACTTAGTTTTTTATATATTGTACAATTTTGTATGTATGCCTTTGTGAGGACATCTATTGTATGTGGATCTATCATATTATGATATGACATTGGTTCATTTTGGATCATGTTGTTGTGGATCTATCATATTGTTCTGTTGTGTATTATTTTCTCGTCATGTTGGTTCATGTTTTAACCTTGTTTTTAATTGCTATCTCATTTATTTGGATTAAGTTCGTATTATATAATCAATTAGGAACCAACCAATGTTGGTTGCAATATACTTATATATTCCATATGCATGTTACGACCTATTGAAATTGACAAATTTATAATAATTGAGTATATTATAGACATCCAAATACAAGTGAACGAATTATAAATGTATAAATATAATCAATATTGTTAATTTACATATCAATAACATATCAGTGATTGCAAAAAATGATTAAAAAAACCAATGCGTCCTGCATGGGGACGCATTGCTCCAATGCGTCCTGCATGGAGACTCATTGAGCAATGCGTCCCATCTGGAGACGCATTGGTCCCACACAAGGGCAATGCGTCCCGAGCCGTGACGCATTGCAGTCCTGTGGGGTCAATGCGTCCCTTTCCAGGACGCATTGCTCTCCCGCGTGGCAATGTGTCCCGGCGGGGGACGCATTGGTCCCACAACAGAGCAATGTGTCACGGCTCGGGACGCATTGCCCTCCTGTGGGACCAATGCGTCCCCCACCGGGACGCATTGCCTCGCGGGAGAGCAATGCGTCCCAGCAGGGGACGTATTGCTCCAAAATGTGCCATTTTGGGCAATAAGTTCAAGAACATGCCATTTAGGTAATTAAAATTGGCAAATGTGCCATTTAGGTATTTTTGCCTATAATTAACATTCTTGTTCACAAAGTACTAATGACTAATGAGCCTTTGGAAGGGCCAAGAAGAATGGGCTCCGAAGCCACTGTTTCTGCCACCTATGCAAATTGTAACGTTGTGGGTTATGAATGGGGGTGGTCTTTTCAAATACGAAGTATGGAAAGTGGATTTGGGTTGAATGACACCCATTTTTGAGTTGCTGACCTTTTTAAAAGTTTAAATGTGATGACTTTGTGTGTGATTTAACTCGATCACAATGACTGGCAAGTCATGTTTGATATTATTAAGCTCGGGTATGATCTAGGGAGTAAAACGAAAAGTGAGTTGACATAGCGTGATAAAGCGTCATGTAGCAGAGAATTATTCTTTAAGCTAACCAAATGAAATAACTTAAATGGTGAAACAACGAGTCGGCGAGTCTTCCATTTGTAGAGGTCGCGGGCTCACTGAAAGGAAAAACGAGCTGACGAAGCCTGATCTGGAAAAAAGGCAAGTTTCAAAAGAGAAATGAAAACGGAAGACGAAGACAATCCAAGGTTAGAAGAACAAAAGAAAAGAGATCAACCAAGCCCAACTTGGTTACAGTTGATGCTACACTACTCACAATCCTCACTAGTCACTACCACCCTGTATCCACCACAGAGTCTTTTTTGAGTTAAATACATCCCCTCACTTTCTCTTGAACCGCCACTGCCAATGCTTCCTACATACGCGTTAGGTTCCCATTAAGGATCGAGTTCAATATGTTGAAGTTTAAGATTTACAGAAGAAAGAAAGCTAAGGAGTGAAATCTTCTTCTCAAGACCGTGATCGCACTGAAACATAAGGCATGATTCAAGAGTCGAATATTCTCTGTTCTTATTAATTTTTCATGGTTACTTTCTTCGTGGTGCTTCCAATGCGATGGCCTTTGGAATGATAATTTTGATATTTGGATTAAAGATGGACAAGAATAGATTATGACTTCGTTCTAATAAACGTAAGTGTTGACACATTTGCCCACAACAGAGACATACCCACGTACACTTCTTTGACCATGATATTTCCATCGAAAGGAACCCGAAAAAAAACGTATAACAAACAGAATCAACCAAAGCCCGAACATGCATCCCCTGACCCCCACGGACAGTACATCATGGCTTCTTGTTGGCACCTACACCTACCACAGCGTGCGGATGCCAGAACATCATCGATTCTTGTTAGCAACTGCAGCAGAACCGTCGGGGGCGGTAGCGGAAGGAGCGAGTTTGAGATCGATACTGATATTGCTGTGGTCGGCGCTGGAAGTGGCGGTCTGGTTATGGTTCATGTTGTTGCCCTTGGCTAGTTTCTGCTTTAGCTCGGACAGAAGCACCTGGTTCTCTTGGTTGAGCAGGGCCGCCTTCTTGCGGAGCCGCTCGTTCTCCTTCAAGATGTAAAAGTTCTGCAGGTACAGCTTGGAGTTCATGCCGTCCATTGAACTAGGCCAGCAGCAGTTGGAAGGAACTGGTAAAACAATGGAAAGAAGCAACGGAAAAGTTACTACTAGAGTTGAAACAGATGATAACCGTCTACAGGGCCTTGTTTTAATCACAACTATAGAGAAACAGAGAAAAAATTAATTTGTTTAGCTTCGATGCCGATTGAATGTAGAAAGTGAAACAAAGAAAAGCGCAATATCTAAGCATAGGCGCGCGCCAAACGAAGAGGCACTCAGAAGAACCATGCAGCTCGTAGGAGGAAAAACGAAGAACCACGTAACGGGAATAGAGTGACTTGGAAATTGAAGATCGGGGCAGAGAATATTCACCAACCTTTTCGAATTGGTGAACTGGAGCAACGAAAGCAGTAAGGAGGAGAAGATATGGGGCAGAGAAAGATGACTGGTGATGCAAAAGGGAAGCTGGTCGGTTGCTTATATAGGCAACAAGCAGAAGAGGCTGCTCACCGTGTGCTCTGCTCTTCTCTGCCCAGTTTGCCTGTCCTGCTGTGAAGTTGGAGTTGGGAAGGCGGAGAAGCAGCAGTCGCCAGAGACATACATGCCTCCTCTGGCCTCTTTTCCTGCCACCGTCATCATGCATATCTACGATAGAGGAGAGGCGGCAGCTGGGTGTAGACCGAGGATTAATGCAGATGCATGATGAGTTGCTGACCTTAGAAGGAGGAAAGAGGGGGTGTGTGTGGCTATGGAGGCGGCGACGAACGGCAGTGATTGCATCACGTGATTCCGTTTGGCAGGGACGGGGCGGCGGAGAAGAGGTTACTTGTGATTTGTGAGGCTTTGAGACTTCCAGTCTTTCAGCCAGTCAGCGGTGGATGGATGACGAAGACCATGATGACGGCGCTTGAAGGCGGACGATAGGGGGTTTGACTTGGGTGCTCGAGATTCCTACCCAAGATTTGCAATGATGGCGGTTGGGGTTCGAGATTGAGATTTGAGCTCACTTGCTCATCATCGCCCATCGATGTTCTTTTGTTTTTAGTTTGCACAGCCCTCCTCTCTCTGCTGCATGTTTGACCATTGTCATGCCATTCAAAACCACATCTTTATCTATAATGGATTTTGCTATAGTTAACATGTCCATATGACAAGCAGCAAGCTTGGCGACAAGTTTATCGCTTGTACCTAGGAAAAACTATTATTCAAATTTTCGGTAAACTAGAAACGTTAGCAAACCTCAAAATTGATCAACAAATTACAAGACCGCGTCGTGGCTCATAAGTGGAGATTTCAATTGCAAATGCTTTGTTAGTGAAAGGTCATATACGAATGACACACAACAACAAGATCATCAAAATAATATAGAAAAGATTAAGCAAGTTTATCTTTTGAGGGAGGCCTAATTGGTATTTATGTTAGTAATCTTGGTTACACCTGGTCTAGGGGTCCTTATTGGGCTGTTCAATATAGGTTTTTGGAGTCTACCAATTGGGAGGACAAGTTCCCTCTGTGCTCCTCTCTTGTGGGTGCAGGAATGATATCCGCCAACTTGCCTATTACATTAAACACAAATTATATACCCTGGTGTCAATAAACTTTTAAGATTGAAAGATATTGGACTAAGAACGTCTAATATAGGGAAATAGTTTCGGACGTCACATAGATACACAATAATATAATCGGATACCGAACATTAATTGAAACCTAAAAGAGATGAGGCATATCTTCAAGTATGGAGCAAAACTATCCTTTGGAATATTCATAAAAGCCTGGTTGGTCGTTAGAATTCTCTTGTTGAGACGGAGATGAGGTAGAATCCAGATACACTAGCTATTGACCACATGAAGTCAAATATACATCAACTTCTCATTGATCATGAAATAATATGGATGCACATATTTAAACAAAAGCGGCTGAAAGAAGGAGATTATAATACCAAATTTTTCCACAAAGTGTGCAACTAGAACATAAGACAAACAAACATTCACCACTTTAATGTGACGATATTATCACATACAATACAATTGAAGATCATTGAAAATTTCACAAAACATTTCGTAAAGATCGTTAACCACGAGCAAAGCTTTTTCCAAACACATAAAATTCAATAAAAACAATTATGTGAAAAATATATAATCAAAGTAATATGACAATGCCCTTTACTCAATAGGAGAAAAATCAATTTTTCTTTAGTCTTCGCATAGACAAATCTCTAGGCCCATATGGTTATAGCATGTATCTTTACCATCACAATTGGTCTATTTCCCATAACCTTATAGTAGATATGTTTGATAGATTCTACAAGACCGCGTCGTGGCTCATAAGTGGAGATTTCAATTGCAAATGCTTTGTTAGTGAAAGGTCATATACGAATGACACACAACAACAAGATCATCAAAATAATATAGAAAAGATTAAGCAAGATTATCTTTTGAGGGAGGCCTAATTGGTATGTATGTTAGTAATCTTGGTTACACCTGGTCTAGGGGTCCTTATTGGGCTGTTCAATATAGGTTTTTGGAGTCTACCAATTGGGAGGACAAGTTCCCTCTGTGCTCCTCTCTTGTGGGTGCAGGAATGATATCCGCCAACTTGCCTATTACATTAAACACAAATTATATACCCTGGTGTCAATAAACTTTTAAGATTGAAAGATATTGGACTAGGAACGTCTAATATAGGGAAATAGTTTCGAACGTCTAATATAGGGAAATAGTTTCGAACGTCACATAGATACACAATAATATAATCGGATACCGAACATTAATTGAAACCTAAAAGAGATGAGACATATCTTCAAGTATGGAGAAAAACTATCCTTTGGAATATTAATAAAAGGCTGGTTGGCCGTTAGAATTCTCCTGTTGAGACGGAGACGAGGTAGAATCCAGATACACTAGCTATTGACCACATGAAGTCAAATATACATCAACTTCTCATTGGTCATGAAATAATATGGATGCACATATTTAAACAAAAGCAGATGAACGAAGGAAATTATAATACCAAATTTTTCCACAAAGTGTGCAACTAGAACATTAGACAAACAAACATTTACCACTTTAATGTGACGATATTATCACATACAATACAATTGAAGATCATTGAAAATATCACAAAACATTTTGTAAAGATTGTTAACCACGAGCAATGATTTTTCCAAACACATAAAATTCAATAAAAATAATTATGTGAAAAATATATAATCAAAGTAATATGACAATGCCCTTTACTCAATAGGAGAAAAATCAATTTGTCTTTAGCCTTCACATAGACAAATCTCTAGGCTCATATGGTTATAGCATGTATCTTTACCATCACAATTGGTCTATTTTGTAGATATGTTTGATAGATTCTACAGAGGGGATGAAGATTTCTTAGACCAAATCGCCATTAGGCTCACATTATTATGACAACCCGACATCGAATCAAGCCAAATCGCCACCAGTAAAAATTTTCGAATACTCATAAGTAGTGGATTAATAAAATTACTAAAAATTAAAACTATTTTGCAAAGAGATCCATTTTCAGGAAACTCTTAAAGGAAGAACCAAAACTTTATATACATCATTGTTCACATTGTACATACATTGTACCATCTCATCTCGAGGATAACATATACCAGTTGCTTTGCCCAAAACATATACATAACCAACATAAAACCTTGAGGCAATCAAGCCAAAATCTCAGATCGTTCATAAAATCATCACGTTCTAACTCCAAGGACCTGAGAGTACAGAGACGACACATAGGACTTCTATCTACAAGACACGACAGATTGTACACTCAACCTGAGCTATTACTGCTGTCCCTACTAATGATGTCCTTCCTCTGCAGTACAGTCTCTACCTCCTCGTACACGTCCATATAAAAATTATGGATCCCACGGGGTGAGACACAAGTCCCATCGAGAGATATAACTCTCCGCCAATAATATTATTATCACTGGTAAACAGTATAAAACTGAGCAGAGGTTCTTTTATATTAATAAGCAAGATTAATCACTATATAAGCAGAATAGAGAAATCCCATCTTTTAAAGTAATGTAGCTATATATGATAGAGTAATAAATTATCTATTCACTTTATAAGGAATATGAAGAATATATATAACATCTATCCATTTATTATCTATTCACAAATTATATACCCTGGTGTCAATAAACTTTTAAGATTGAAAGATATTGGACTAGGAACGTCTAATATAGGGAAATAGTTTCGAACGTCACATAGATACACAATAATATAATCAGATACCAAACATTAATTGAAACCTAAAAGAGATGAGGCGTATTTTCAAGTATGGAGCAAAACTATCCTTTGGAATATTCATAAAAGGCTGGTTGGTCGTTAGAATTATCTTGTTGAGACAGAGACGAGGTAGAATCCAGATACACTAGCTATTGACCACATGAAGTCAAATATACATCAACTTCTCATTGATCATGAAATAATATGGATGCACATATTTAAACAAAAGTGGCTGAAAGAAGGAGATGATAATACCAAATTTTTCCACAAAGTGTGCAACTAGCACATAAGACAAACAAACATTCACCGCTTTAATGTGACGATATTATCACATACAATACAATTGAAGATCGTTGAAAATATCACAAAACATTTCGTGAAGACCGTTAACCACGAGCAAAGCTTTTTCCTAACACATAAAATTCAATAAAAACACTTATGTGAAAAATATATAATCAAAGTAATATGACAATTCCCTTTACTCAATAGGAGAAAAATCAATTTGTCATTAGTCTTCGCATAGACAAATATCTAGGCCCATATGGTTATAGCATGTATCTTTACCATCACAATTGGTCTATTTCCCAGAACCTTATAGTAGATATGTTTGATAGATTCTACAGAGGGGATGAAGATTTCTTAGACCTGTTTATTTTCTATTAGGCTCACATTATTGTGACAACCTGACATCGAATCCAGCCAAATCGCCACCAGTAAAAATTGTGGAATACTCATAAGCAGCGGATTAAAAAAATTACTAAAAATTAAAGCCATTTTACAAAGAGATCCATTTTTAAGAAACTCTTAAAGGAAGAACCAAATCTTTATATACATGATTATTCAAATTGTACATACATTGTACCATCTCATCTCGAGGATAACATATACCAGTTGCTATGCCCAAAACATATACATAAGCAACATAAAACCTTGAGGCAATCAAGCCAAAATCTTAGATCATTCATAAAACCATCACGTTCTAACTCCAAGGACCTGGGAGTACAGAGACGACACATAAGACTTCTATGTACAAGACACAATAGACAATACACTCAACCTGAGCTATTACTACTGTCCCTATTAATGATGTCCTTCATCTACAGTACGGTCTCTACCTCTTTGTGCACGTCCACCTAAAAATTATAGATCCCACGGGGTGAGACACAAGTCCCAGCAAGAGATATAACTCTCTGCCAACAATATTATTATCATAGGTAAAGAGTATAAAACTGAGCAGAGGTTCTTTTATATTAATAAGCAAGATTAATCATTGTTATTAGCAGAACAGAGAAATCTCATCTTTTAAAGTAATGCAGCTATCTATGATAGAGCAATAAATCATCTATTCACTTTATAAGGAATATGAAGAACATGTATAACATCTATTTAAGATGTATAAAAGAAGTGTACATCAACCAATATTTTCCGTATTCGATCCTTAAGCAAATATGCTACACGGCTGATTACATATTTACAATCACACTTATACCCTGAGGAGATGAGGTATACCGCTCATGCTCCAACCGACCACGGCTACGTAAAGCATAGGTACCATACAAGATTAATGGAAGAGTCAGCTGCCAAGACCTCATCCGTCTCAGTCAGTATGAGACTACTGGAAGGACATCTTGTGTCATCTGCAATTAGTTTACCAGGATATACCGGTATCTTCTCTATAGAGTGCTACAGCTGCAACATGCACTCTCTTCAGGGATATTTCAATTATCCATCCCTGATTATAATGATAAGGAAGATTATACATCAATTCTTCATTTGGTCGGGAGATTCACATATCAATCCCGTTATAAATTAATGAAGAAAAATTTACACGTGAATGCCTCAATTGGTCGGGAGATTCACATATCAATCTGATATAAAATAATTAAGGAATTTGCTACATCAATTCTTCATTAGGACATAAGGATATATGTCATCCTTCACCCCTACATATTCAAAAATATGCTCTCCGAGTTAAACTCATTTCACCATTCAACAAATTCTGACATTGAATGGATCTATGGTTAGGGAAACTACATGATGAGATTCCACTTGATTAATTATGTGCATTACATTATCTTTTTGCATTAACCAAGTTTCAAACATTAATTATAACATATGCTACAAAGAAAGGTGTAATACATTTATCAAGTACTTTCATGATCTTTGGAACACATTGAATGTATAACACTCGGGATCTCAGTCCCTTGTCACATTACTAGGGATTCTTCTCCCTTAGCATTATCATCATCATGATTACTAGATATGGGTATTCAAACCCTTAGTTCATTACTGAACATTGTCACCTCTCATCAGGTAATTGTTTCATCTAGGTCCTCGGTCCAAAGTATGCATTATACTTGTTACACAAGTATTTCACATGGATCACAAGGCCCATTAAAACATCATGTTAGATCTTACTAGGCCATAACTATCTCTTTAGATCATCAGACCCTATAAGCATTACACTTTTTGTACAAGTATTTAACATGGGTCACAAGGCCCATTAAAACATCTTGTCAGATCTTACTAGGCAACAACTATCTCTTTAGGTCATCAGATCCTATAAGCATTATACTTGTTGTACAAGTATTTAACATGTCTCACAAGGCCCATTTAAATCTGTATTATATGAAACATCATAGATCATACCTGGCTATACTCATCATCACATGATTCTTGCATGGTTAGCACTTCATGATAAAAAGACTAGAAATACAAGAAAAATATAACCTTACCCTTATTAGGGTTAGGGTTTCCCATTCTAACTGATTGGGGTTTCAGATTCATATCATCACTATGAGATACAAGAGAAATACATCCTTCCCATTATTAGGGTTAGGGTTTCTCATTCTAACTGATCAGGGTTTTAGATTCATATCATCACTATGTGATACAAGAGAAATACATCCTTCCCACTATTAGGGTTAGGGTTTCTCATTCTAACTGAATAGGGTTTCATATTCATATCATCACTATGTGATACAAGAGAAATACATCCTTCCCACTATTAGGGTTAGGGTTTCTCATTCTAACCGATTAGGGTTTCAGATTCATATCATCACTATGTGATACAAGAGAAATACATCCTTCCCATTATTAGGGTTAGGGTTTCTCATTCTAACTGATTAGGGTTTCAGATTCATATCATCATTATGTGTAAGAGAAATGCATCCTTCCCATTATTAGGGTTAGGGTTTCTTATTCTAACTGATTAGGGTTTCATATTCATATTATCAAGAATCAAACCCTAATTCATACTCCACTCATATTAGGAGTATCAATGTATGCTCATTACATGATTATCATACAAGTATATATTTCTCTCTCATCCTCACTAGGATGTTGATTAAATCAAACTCTGTTAGGTTGGCTCAACCCTGTCTTCAAGGTACATTGATCTACTTATCAAAATGCGTTGAACTTTATACATCTTAATGTATCATTTGACATAACACACTTCATGTGTTACTCAATCAAGTATATTGGATTGAGGTGCTTCCACCATATCGGGCATTGAGGTGTGTACTTGACACCATATCATGCTTCCATATCATGCTTGAGGTTTGTAACATCCCTGACCTGGGTTATGCTTTAACCCTAGGTGTTTTGTTTAAGAAAGATAATTAGATGCTTGCCCTTATCTTTTGAAAAGTAATTAAGGTTCTAGAGGAACTTATATTTCAATTTTAGTCCTTTTTGAATAATGTTGAAACAATGTTTGCTTAGTTTGGACTAAAGTGCAAATTACCCAATGTGAGGGGTTAACTTACAAATGTTACTTGATAAATGTTCCTCATGTGTTGAAGCATCATGAGAATGAAGATGATGCAGATGTTTGGCTTGGGAAAGCCTGAGTAACAAGAAAGAGCTGATTAAGCAATGTTTATGCATTAAAACCTAGTTTTGGTGCAATGTGCAATTTACCCAAAACCCAGGGTTCAATATGCAAATTAACACTTCATAATAGTCCCTAATGTTTCTTGGCATCATGTAGAGCAAATAAAATGAGAGGGGCGTCTCATTTGTATCATTTTGGAGGAGAGAGAATCTTGATATTAAAATAATCAAGATTTAAGCATAATTGGAACTATACTTCAATTATATGCAAAAATAAATATATTAATTGAAGTGCCCTTCAACCAAAATTTAAATGGTTGAAATCCATATATTTGTACGACCATGTTCCTTGCAAAGGCACGAAAATATCTAAGGGAAGTGGATAACTCACTCACATTATTATAAGAAAAAGAAATATCCACTCACTTATGGATATTATTATAATATGATTTAAGGTGCTTAATTTTATTTTCTTTAAATCATGGATAATTGAGAGGAATAAGAGGCAAAAGATATATCCTTGTAACCAAGGAAGGGAAGGGGGAAAGTGGCAAGAAATTGGAGGAGTTATCCCCTACTTTCTCTCTCTTAAATGAATTTTTAATAAAATACATATATGATCCTTTATCCCTAGCTTGGATGGGTATTTTCGAATCCACATTCACTTCTTGCTTGAAAAAATGACCAAGGGATCTTGGAGCAACATTAGGACGACACCCAACCTATTGGTAAGCTTCTTGACCTTCTTTCACCTTGATTCCATGGTGGAAATCACAAATCAATGCATGATTTCTTCTTATCTTCACTCGATCTTCAATTCTAGCCATTCCTTTTCACTCAAACCTTGAGGACGATCTTGGGATAGTTGAAGGTGTTTCTTTCACCATTAAAGACGTGGAGGTTGAAGCTTTGAAGCTCAATTGGAGGTGGGTTTTATAAATTGAACCCTTAATATTGTTATTGCATTCAATTCCTTATCAATTGTTGATCCTTTCTTCATTCTCAAAATTTTATTTGGTTGATTGATACAATCTCCATGAAAATCACAGAAAGTTTCGTGGGTTTAGAGCTTGATGATGATGAAATCATCATAAGCACACACCTCCCCAAATATCTATTGCAAATGGTTTTAAGACTTTGGTTCAAACGGTTTCACCAAACCGTTTGGAGACTAAACGATTTGCAAAATGTTTAGAGTCTTGAACCCCAAACCGTTTAGATGAGTTGACCATTTGGATGGGTTGACCTAAAAGAGATGAGGCATATCTTCAAGTATGGAGCAAAACTATCCTTTGGAATATTCATAAAAGCCTGGTTGGTCGTTAGAATTCTCTTGTTGAGACGGAGATGAGGTAGAATCCAGATACACTAGCTATTGACCACATGAAGTCAAATATACATCAACTTCTCATTGATCATGAAATAATATGGATGCACATATTTAAACAAAAGCGGCTGAAAGAAGGAGATTATAATACCAAATTTTTCCACAAAGTGTGCAACTAGAACATAAGACAAACAAACATTCACCACTTTAATGTGACGATATTATCACATACAATACAATTGAAGATCATTGAAAATTTCACAAAACATTTCGTAAAGATCGTTAACCACGAGCAAAGCTTTTTCCAAACACATAAAATTCAATAAAAACAATTATGTGAAAAATATATAATCAAAGTAATATGACAATGCCCTTTACTCAATAGGAGAAAAATCAATTTTTCTTTAGTCTTCGCATAGACAAATCTCTAGGCCCATATGGTTATAGCATGTATCTTTACCATCACAATTGGTCTATTTCCCATAACCTTATAGTAGATATGTTTGATAGATTCTACAGAGGGGATGAAGATTTCTTAGACTAAATCGCCATTAGGCTCACATTATTGTGACAACCCGACATCGAATCAAGCCAAATCGCCACCAGTAAAAATTTTGAATACTCGTAAGTAGTGGATTAATAAAATTACTAAAAATTAAAACCATTTTGCAAAGAGATCTATTTCCAGGAAACTCTTAAAGGAAGAACCAAAACTTTATATACATCATTGTTCACATTGTACATACATTGTACCATCTCATCTCGAGGATAACATATACCAGTTGCTTTGCCCAAAACATATACATAAGCAACATAAAACCTTGAGGCAATCAAGCCAAAATCTCAGATCGTTCATAAAACCATCACGTTCTAACTCCAAGGACCTGAGAGTATAGAGACGACACATAGGACTTCTATCTACAAGACACGACAGACTGTACACTCAACCTGAGCTATTACTGTTGTCCCTGCTAATGATGTCCTTCCTCTGCAGTACGATCTCTACCTCCTCGTGCATGTCCACCTAAAAATTATGGATCTCACGGGGTGAGACACAAGTCCCATCGAGAGATATAACTCTCTGCCAACAATATTATTATCACAGGTAAATAGTATAAAACTGAGCAGAGGTTCTTTTATATTAATAAGCAAGATTAATCACATCTTTTAAAGTAATGCAGCTATCTATGATAGAGCAATAAATTATCTATTCACTTTATAAAGAATGTGAAGAATATGTATAACATCTATCCATTTAAGATGTATAAAATAAGTGTACATCAACCAAAATTTTCCATATTCGATCCTTAAGAAAATATGCTACACGACTGATTACATATTTATAATCACACTTATACCCTGAGGAGATGAGGTATACCGCTCATGCTCCAACCGACCACGGCTACGTAAAGCATCGGTACCATAAAAGGTCAATGGAAGAGCCAACTGCCAAGACCTCATCCGTCTCGGTCAGTACGAGACTACTGGTAGGACATCTTGTGTCATCTACAATTAGCTTACCAGGGTATACTGGTATCTTTGTTATAGAGCTACAGTCGCAACATGCACTCTCTTCACATCCCCAGATTATAATGATAAGGAAGATTATACATCAATTCCTCATTTGGTCGGGAGATTCACATATCAATCCCGTTATAAATTAATGAAGAAAAATTTGCACATCAATGCCTCAATTGGTCGGGATATTCACATATCAATCTGATATAAAATAATTAAGGAATGTGCTACATCAATTTTTCATTAGGACGTAAGGATATATGTCGTCCTTCACCCCCGCATATTCAAAAATATGCTCTCTGAGTTGAACTCATTTCACCATTCGGCAAATTATGACACTGAATGGATCTATGGTCAGAGAAACTACATGATGAGATTCCACTTGATTAATTATGTGCATTACAGTATCTTTTAGCATCAACCAAGTTTCAAACATGAATTATAACAAATGCTACAAAGAAAGGTGTAATACGTTTATTAAGTACTTCCATGATCTTTGGAACACATTGAATGTATAACACTCGGGATCTCAGTCCCTTATCACATTACTAGCGATTATTCTCCCTTAGCATTATCATCATCATGATTACTAGATATGGGTATTCAAACCCTTAGTTCATTATTGAACATTATCACCTTTCATCAGGTAACTATTTCCTCTAGGTCCTCAGACCAAAGTATGCATTATATTTGTTGCACAAGTATTTCACATGGCTCACAAGGCCAATTAAAACATCATGTCAGATCTTACTAGGCAACAACTATCTCTTTAAGTCATCAGACCCTATAAGCATTACACTTGTTGTACAAGTATTTAATATGGGTCACAAGGCCCATTAAAACATCTTGTCAGACTTACTAGGCAACAACTATCTCTTTAGGTCATCAGACCCTATAAGCATTATACTTGTTGTACAAGTATTTTACATGTCTCACAAGGCCCATTTAAATATGTATTATATGAAACATCATAACTCATACCTGGCTATGCTCATCATCACATGATTCTTGCATGGTTAGCACTTCGTGATAAAAAGACTAGCAGTACATAACATCACCATGCAATACAAGAGAAATACAACCTTACCCTTATTAGGGTTAGGGTTTCCCATTCTAACCGATTAGGGTTTCAGATTCATATCATCACTATGTGATACAAGAGAAATACATCCTTCCCATTATTAGGGTTAGGGTTTCTCATTCTAACTGATCAGGGTTTCAAATTCATATCATCACTATGTGATACAAGAGAAATACATCCTTCCCACTATTAGGGTTAGGGTTTCTCATTCGAACCGAATAGGGTTTCAGATTCATATCATCACTATGGGATATAAGAGAAATACATCCTTCACATTATTAGGGTTAGGGTTTCTCATTCTAACCGATTAGGGTTTCAAATTCATATCATCATTATGTGCAAGAGAAATACATCCTTCGCATTATTAGGGTTAGGGTTTCTCATTCTAACCGATTAGGGTTTCAAATTCATATTATGAAGAATCAAACCCTAATTCATACTCCACTCATATTAGGAGTATCAATGTATGCTCATTACATGATTATCATACAAGTATATGTTTCTCTCTCATCCTCACTAGGATGTTGATTAAATCATACTCTATTAGGTTGGCTCAACCCTGTCTTCAAGGTACATTGATCTACTTATCAAAATGTGTTGAACTTTATAAATCTTAATCTATCATTTGACATAACACACTTCATGTGTTACTCAATACAGTATATTGGATTGAGGTGCTTCTACCATATCGGGCATAGTGTGTACTTGACACCATATCGTGCTTCCATATCATGCTTGAGGTGTAACCTCATCATCATATCATGCATGAGGTATATCCTTATCCCCATATTGTGCATCCATATTGGGTTACTCAACATTTAGGGTTTGCATATCGAGTTTGACCCTTATGCTCATATCTCTTCAAAACCTTCAAGGTATCAGCCTACTCTTCACCATATGTTAAGTGATAGGCTAGACAACTGATTAGTCTCAACTAACTCAAGTGTACAGACTGATAGGGGTGTGGGGTTCCAAGGTATATCGGATTTCATATCATCATCTAGAGTTTTCAACACTATATCGGGTTAGGGTATATACTTGACTCCATGTCGTGCATAAGGTGTGGGCTTGACCTCATATTGTGCAAAAGATGTTTGTATGTATCACTCATATCATCCATGAGGTATAAAATCATCACTATATCATGTTGGTGGTGTATTCATATCACCATATCGGGTTACCCATCATCTAGGGTTTGGCATATCAGGTTAGAGGTGCTTCAACCCGATATCGGGTTGGACCATGATGATGTCATCATCATCAATCTCAAAAACTTCGTTCTTACTACTCTAGTTCATGGACAACATGTCTATGCAACTATTAGAACTCATGGATTCATCAATTATTCAAGAAAACTCAAAATTGAAAGTAGATCATCAAGTATAGCGAAATTGATGGTATATAATAAGATAATTGGGTTCAAGTTATATAACCCACCTCAAGAACAACTTCAAAGCTCCAAGATCCAAAGCTTCACATGACCAAGGTTGAATATGAGCTTCACAACTCCTATATATGCAAAGAATCACCATGGATAAATATTTGGTGAAGAAGAAAAGAAAGGAAGTTCACACAACCCTAGATCCATGCTTTAATCCAAGGTTGAAGATGATCATGGCTTCACCTTAGGGGTTAAGACTTGAGATCCTTCTTTTTCCTTAGCACCATGCACAATACCTCACCACTCATGCACGATATCCTCTCACTTGTGGCCGATATCCCTCACTTGTGACCGATATCACTTCACTATGGCCAATATCACCTTGCTATGGCTGATATCACTTTGCTATGGCTGATATCACCTTGCGATGGCCGAAATCAAGGCTCTATGCATGATACCCCTTCACCTATGCACGACACCAAAACACTATGCATGATATATAAGAGAAAGAGGGTGGTAAGTTTCAAAAACATCCACTAATAAGTGAAATGAGTGGTATATATAGTTGAGGTTCATGAACAAGAGTGTATATGAGGTGTCATCATTTTAAGCTACTAGGTGCCACATGTCCATGCATGGTTGACACATGAATATGCATTCACTCGTATATATATTGACATGAAAAACACTTGTAGATAATCTAGATATGCAATTTTGGTCATCACTTATCTTGTTGGATAAGATATTTCAACTTAATCACCACTTTATTCACAATCTGGTACAACTTTTACAAGGAAGTTGTAAACCAATACACTTAACCTCCTCGAGGTGCTTAGCCCATCATGGACAAGGACAAGAGTTCACAAACCTATATGAGACTCCCTCTATGGCTCCTTGGTTGATAGGCACTCTCATATGAACTGTACAACCCGATACAACTCAAATTAAGGTTTCACATTCAACCCTTTCTTGGTCTTTTCATCACGAAGAGTAAAATCACTCAAATATGATTCAAACATGGTGTATAATTCTTTATAACTCTTATAAATGATACTAGGGGAGAGTAGGGACACTCTAGAGGTGGTAATTTGCATACCAACCTTACATTTTGGGTAAATTACAATTTGTACCAAAATTGGTACACAAGGCACTAGCATTATTCAAACAAGCTCAAACTTGGAACTTAGGATTTCCACATGCCACCCCTTAGCATCATTCTTTTTCTTATGATGATAAAACACATGAGGTACATTCAAAATGTGACATATTGCAATATAACCTCTCATCTTGGGTAAATTGCGTTTTGGTCCAAAATAAGAGAACATTGCTCAAACATCATTCAAACAGGACCAAACTTGAAACATAAGTTTATCACCTGATAAAAAAAACACTTTAGAGAATTATATTAAAGTTATAAGAAACTTATTCAAGCCAAACAAATAGGGTTAGTGCTAAACTCAGGTCAGGGATGTTACAAGTTATAAACCCCTAACAAGAATTTCTTCCCCAAATCCCTTATGAACAGAGACAATTGTTATTCATACATCATATCATCAAGCCTCCACATAACATCTTGATGTCTTAGAGATTTCGTATAACTTTGACCAGCACACAGTCTTTCCATATAGGGTCATCATAGAATCTGTCATACAGGACAAATACTCAACTGTCCTTTTCATAAATGATTGTAGTGTCACTTTTGTGTCAGGTAACACTTTCTAAGTCAGAGAAGTACTATTTATACTTCAAATAATTTGGGTGTCAAACCTCATTAATTTGTCACCTTCTCAACTTACATCTTTTATGTAATAAGATTCTTGACCTTGGGAGTCTTCCATACCCCTCACTTAGTTTAGCATTTTTCTTCTAAGGAAAGTCTAAAGTTACATTCTGTCACCCATTTGGGACTACAAGTCTTATCATACTTCTGTTGTTCCACTCTAATCTGTTGACACAACACTAAACTTACTTATGACTAGAACTAACCATCCCGTTAGCTGTTTATTTTCTTGTCACAAGGAGAGGCTACTTATTAAGAAGAACTGTCTCAGAGGTGACTCTAGATGTTATATGTATAAGCTGCCTCAATAGATCTAGATAGGGATATTCTAAGGAATTATATTTAGCTTGATAAGCTTTTTCCAAGACAATTCTACAATTGTTCCTTTAATTAATGCATCCTTATCGATGTTATGTTTATGAAAAACATAAACCTCTAACATATGATATCCATACTATAGTATGTAACTAGACTAATCTCAAAGCTGCCCCTTCTAGGTAACCAAATATTAATCATCTTATCAGGAGTCATGTTCTCATTTCTCATACCATTGCAAGTTCTTGGATACTAGGATTCTTTACCTTGGTATCTGTTACATGTGCCAAAAACACATCACATCCTCATCATTTTCATCTCTCTGTTGTTATTACCAAATCCAAACATATAATGGGACCTTTCTTTCATCTTGGGACATTAGTTATCACATATAACTTTGTCTTGGAATCAAAATCCAAGACTAGTTGATACTTTTCAAAGTACCCATATATAGGTTACTTCTAATCCATGCACATCAAGTGTCATAAGACTTACTTGATTGTCATGTCCCTGAAAGGGAAGAACAAAAGGAAACATATTCCTTTTTATTTCCCCATCATTATCTAGGGTTGTTTATCAAAGAAAAGAGACTATCACCTTCTTTGATTATTGCATGAACTTTCGACTATTCATGTGTCATTCAATATTGTTTCATCTTAGGTTCCTTTCCATCAATATGGAATTATAAATATGATTACATTTCATCATTCCTTTCTTTGTTATTGTCTAGTATGTTCATGAACATTTTCTAATTTTATATATATTCATATCATGGAAAATATCTTTATTATTCACAAATTCTTTATTGAATAGGGATCCTCTCCCTTGTTCCCTTTCTCTTATCATGAGGATTTTACATTTTACTTCCTCACACTCATAGACAGGTTTGAGATAACTCAGTTTCTATTTCATTGCAGTTAGGATGTGATAGAAATATCCATGTCATATTTTCAGTTTCATTATGCTCTTTAGATTGTCTCCAAATGACTACTTGATTAGAGTACTTAGAGAGATAGCAATCTAAGAGTTTCATACTTACATTGCCTTTAATAGATGAATACCTGGCCAGGGTATACAAGTACTGAATTTTGGTAGTATGTACCTTGTTTTATATTATATACTTTACTTTTCATATCATCGATTTCATAGGACTTAGTATCCCTGGATTTCTCCAAGCATCTCTCTTACACCTCATCCTCTTTTATATAAACAAAAGTAATTATAAAACAATTTAAATATTACTGGATAGAATATAAGTTCTCATCCTTTTTATCTCTTCCTTATGTCCTCATAGGACTAATCAAAGGAAGCTCAACAACAACAACTACTTTTCTTATAACTAATAAATAAAATCAGGGGAAGACATATCAGAATGAAACAATTTCATCTGACCTGTCTTGACTCGTGGATCGATTACTGCCTCCAGCTGATTCATTGCATAGAATCTTGTGGTTGCCTGTTTCCAACGTCGTGCTCTATCGTTTGGTGCAGATGGACCTACTTGGGATGCATGTTCACGTCCTCGTGTGCCACTGCTAAACTGTTTTCTTTGAGAGCCTTGTTGATATATATATATATATATATATATATATATATATATATATATATATATATATATATATAGAGAGAGAGAGAGAGAGAGAGAGAGAGAGAGAGAGAGAGTCATGCTAGAATACACTCGAGTGTACAGATCACGTTGTACACCCCAATGGTGTTTGCCTATCTAGACCATGTTTTTCTAAAATATAATCCATTGATCTTCATGGTAACAATAATAATAGGCCGCATATAAAATTTGAGCTCATTTGGATGAGTGTAAGACACTCATCCAAGGACAACAAAATCGACGCACAAAACTAATTTGAAATGCATGATTTTTGCCTCCTTTAGATGCACGACCTATAAGTGTTCAAATAAGCTAAAATTTATTATATAGTATGTTCTTAAGATATTTAAGAAGATCAATGGTTTAGATTTTTCAAAAAATTACTGCATCTTTAAAAACAAATGAGGTGTACGGTACCTCCGGCACACTCGAGTGTACACTAGCCATATATATATATATATATATATATATATATATATATAGAGAGAGAGAGAGAGAGAGAGAGAGAGTCAGGCTAGAATACACTCGAGTGTACGGATCGCACGCTACACTCAAGTTGTGTTTACATATCAAGACTACCTTTTTATAAAATGTAAACCATTGATCATCATTGCCACAATATAATTAGGATACACAAGAATTCTGAGCCCATTTGGACGAGTATAAGTCACCCATCCGAGGGCATAATTTTTGTAGTCTTCATAACATGACCTATAAATGTCCAAATTGGCTCCAATTTTGTATATGAGCTATTCACAAGATGTTTAAGAAGATAAACATATTAGATTTTTGAAAAAAAAATATTACATCACGAAAAAGTACTTGAGTGTATTCTAGCCTGACTATATATATATATATATATATATATATATATATATATATATATATATATATATATATATATATATATATATATATATATATATGTGTGTGTGTGTGTGTGTGTGTGTGTGTGTGTGTGTGTGTGTGTGTGTGTGTGTGTGTGTGTGTGTGAACACAACATATTCAAAAAAATATGTGTTGATTTGTAAAGCACCAGAAAAAATAAAGGGAAATTATTTTTCGCTTCTCCATGTGGTTTGCCTAATCCACATGGCTAAGTGCTTTTCTTAAAAACTGGGAATTTATATTCATGTTTCCTACCGTACTATTATATCAGTAGTGTTTTCTATTTTCCTATCGAGATCTATTTTGTTAGTGTTATTCCTCTTTCTATTGAGTTTCATTCAGGTAGTCCTATTTTCCTCCTACCAAGTTCCATTCTAGTAGTGCTACTCATCCATTTATCAAGTTTCCATTTCTGTAGTATTTTTGTTTTGTTATTCTATATTGTGCTACATTTTGGTACCTTTACTTTTTATCTATATTGTTCTCCTTGTTCTGATACTATTACTATCATATCATGGGTGATGTTGCAAAGCTAAAATCTACCTTATTTATAATGATATGCCTCATATTACTGTTGTCAAACTCAATGATGACAATTTTTTTGCTATGGATGAATGTTGTTCAAACTTTTCTAGAATCATGGGTAAACTCAAGTTATAATTGAGGATTCCCCTATTATCCCCGGCCCTTCTTGGACTATAGGAAATAGTCAGGTTCTCTCCTGGCTCTGGGGGTGCATGGAGCCTCGCGTTGTAGTCAAGTACATATGGTACATGTGTGCAAAACAATGTGGGATGAAATGAAGCAATTTTTCACTTAGGATAACAACTGCTTGCGCATGTACAACGTCATGGATAAAATCTTGTTTGAGTAGAAAGGGGATTGTCCCCTGTCAAATTACTACAATGTAGTGAAGATCCTATCAAACCAGATGAATTTCTTCTCTTCAACTACCTTTGTTGAGGTCACCAAAGAGAGGGAAACTCTCCCTACTAGGCGCTTCCTCAACAGGCTTCATCCTCTCTTTCTAGAATCTGAAAACTATACTTGGTTGGCACTGGCCTTCCATCTACGGACCAAGCATATGTATGTTTGGCCCAGTCTGAGATGCTTGCTCCTTGCATCTCTCCCACAGTTGCATCTGAACCTCCACTGACAATGGTTGTGGCAGTTAGACGCCATGGTCATGGGAAAGGTCAATGCCCAAAATGCTCTTATTGTGGCAAGTTGGGCCACACTGAAGATGTCATCCACTCAAAGTATGGCTATCCAACACACTACGGGAGAGGACGTGGTGGGGGCTCAGCCCATGTTGCTCAAGCACCTACCCACATCGGCCAAGCATCTTTCAGAGAATTGGTCATGCACTTCCTCAACCGCATGCCTCTTCTCAAACTTCTCATGTCTCACTATCAAATGAGGAGTACAAATGTCTTTGCCAAGCTACCCAATATTATGGGGATTCACCCCTCCACAACAACATTACCGCTTCTGCCTCTTCATATTGTCAAGTCGGGGATTTACCTACTGTTGGTTCTTCTGCCCACCTAAGCACCACTTCTCAAGCTCAGTTCAGGGCGTCCATGCTTGGTACTAGTTCCAACTAGATTATGGATTGGGTGTGACTCAATATATGAGTGGTATGCCCCATCTTTTAACTACATCTGGTTTGTTTATCCCTCACTCCTCTATCACCATGGAGGATGGATCGGTTAAGCGAGTAACTCGGTGTGGCACTATTTCTATCACTTCTAAAGACAAGTTGACTTCTGTCCACTTTGTTCCAAACTTTTCATATAATTTGATGTATGTAGCAAAAATTGTTGATTCTCTCAAATGTTTCATAACTTGTGGTCCATTTAGTTTTATTTTACAAGATCGGAGGAATTTTAAGATGATTGGGTAGGAAGTATGCTCTGGTGATCTCTACTACTTCTCCGTCCCAACCTCTAGCCTACCGTGATCCCTTCTAGCCTCCACACCACTTCAAATGCATCTATGACATGGATTTACTTACTACGCACTCAAGATGAAGTCTTTACATTAATTCCCAAGTTTCACAAGTTGGTCTCGGTTCAATTTTCAACGTCTATTAAGATTCTTAGAACCGACAACACCCTTGAATATACCCAAAAGGTTGTTGCCTCCATTTCTCAAGACATAGGGATGATTCACCAATATGCTTGTCTGCATACTCTCCACAAAAAAATGGCATTGCGAGCGTAAAAATCATCATTTACTTGACATTAAATGCTCTCTTCTCATTCATGCCAACTCGCCTAAGTCTTTTTGGTCTGATGCGGTCCCCATTGCTTGCTTTCTTATTAATTGCTAACCTTCTTTTGTTCTCAAGAGCGCACTCCTTTTTCCATTGTTTATCCTCAATCCATACCATTCCCTCTACTACCTCAGGTTCTAGGTTATGTTTCCTTTGTTTATAATTTTGATCCCAAGACGGACAAGCTTTCCCCCCGAGCTATCTAAATAGTATTTCTTGGTTATCCTTGTTCTAAAAAAGGATCCAAATGTCTTGAACCTAACTCTGGAAGAATCTATATCTTTGTGGATGTCACCTTTCATGAGGATGAAATGTTTTTTATCCAGCTTAATGCCCATTGATCATATAAACTCTATGGTCGCATTTCCAGATCCATTCATCCCACTAACACCACCAATATCTCCACTGTCCACAACACCAAACCAGTGCATTGAAGATGAGTCGCCAACTGCATCTACTTCATCATTGTTAGTTCTGGACCAATCCATTCTACCAGTGGCACTACAAAAAGTTATACTCTCTTGCACTATTCAAGCATCCCAGTTCTAACACTTGTTGTCTAGCATGACTTTCTTCTTTTGTCTCATCCTTTGCTACTTCCCTAGAAAAAAGATATGTTCCTAAGTGTCCAACAAATGTTTTACACCATCCTGGATGGAAAGCTGCCATGATGGAAGAAATGCTTGCTCTCCACAAAAACAAGACATGGGATCTTGTGACTCCACTAGTAGGAAAAATAGTGTAGGTTGTTGATGGGTTTTCTTTATAAATCATAAGTCAGATGGTTTTGTTGATTGACTCAAGGTGCGCCTATTTTCTAAAGAATTCACCCAAAACTTTGGCTTGGATTACTTTGAGACATCCTCTCTAGTGATAAGGATTGCATCCGTCTGCATCCTTATCTCCCTTACAGCTCACCTTGACTGGCCTCTTTACCAACTCAACATCAAGAATGCATTACTTCATGGAGATCTCTTGGAGGAAGTCTACATGCAGCAACCACCCAAGTTTGTTGTTGATGGGGCATCTTCTCACAAAGTATATTGTCTCCGACGATCTCTATACGGCCTCAACTAGTCTTCAAGGGCCCGGTTCAACAAGTTAAGTGATGTCTTAACTCAGCTTAATTTTTGGAGATCAGCCACATACCACTCCTTGTTCTTTTCTAAGTCCTCCAAAGGTCCTATTCTTGTTGTTGTCTATGTTGATGACATTGTCATCACCGGTGATAATATGATGGGGATATCCTTGCTCAAATAGTCTCTACATGCACATTTTCATACAAAAGACTTGGGAACCCTACGATACTTCCTCAGAATCCAAGTCCTCCGCTCATCCTAAGGGCTATGTCTGTCACAATGATGCTATGTCTTGGACCTGCTTCAAGTGGCCAACATGACAGAAGCCAAACCAGTCTCTACCCCGATGGACTATCGTAAGAACCATATGCATGAAAGAGAACTCTTTGTTGATCTAGAGAAGTATCGTCATATAGTTGGAAAGTTGATTTACTTAATGATTACTTGACTAGATATTACCTATGTTGTTGGGGTAGTCAGTCAATACATGAGTGCACCACTCCAGATCCACTGGTCTAGCGCTCAACGTATTCTTTGCTATCTAAAGTTCTCCAAGATGAGAATTGGTATAGAAATGTCCTCAGTCCAAGGTAATCTCGATCTCAAGGTATGTAGATGCAGATTGGGCTGGAGATTCTAAATATTGATGGTCCACTTCCAGCTATTGTGTCATGATTGGCACTCACCCAGTTTCCTGGTGGAGTAAAAAATAGGTTGTGGTAGCTCACTCCAATACCAAGGTAGAATATCGGGCCATGGATTATGCATGTTGTGATCTATAGTGGTTCCAATCCATCCTAATTAAGTTTGGAATTCCTTTTCAAACTCCAGTTACTCTATATTGTGATAACCAAGCACATATACACATAGAAAAAAAATCCAGTCTTCCACAAGCGGACAAAACACATTGAAGTTGACTATCATTTTGTGCGAGACATGGCCAAAGCCAAGCAGATCATCACTCCTCACACTAGGACATGTGATCAAGTTGCAGACATCCTTACCAAACCTCTTTCTCCTGCTTTATTCAAGTATATGGGCATCAAGTTGGGACTTCACAATGTTTACTCTTCAACTTTAGGGGGTGTTAGTATATTTGATTAATTGGGCTTAGGCACATTGTATTTTCCCTTTCTTCTATTTATCCCATGTACTATTTGCTTCTATATATAGGAGACCCAGCACACTTGTTTGTTTACAGAAGACACCACTTCAATTTGTATCTAACCTTAAAACAAGAACTATTAGCTGGAAAAGTTTTGAGCAAGAGACTTTATCCAATTCTACAATAGAAGTTGAGTATCTTGGTGTTATGAAAACAATAGAGGATAATATATGGATTAAAATGGTCTTGTAGATGAACTTATGGGTGCTCCAACCATTGATGATATATTAGCTGGAACATTGTTTATTATGAAGATGTTCATGTACTGCAAAAAATCAGCTATGTGATGATTCAAATCTTCCATAGGAGTTCTTATAAACCAGTTCTACTGGATCATCTACATAATGGTGGGGCTGATAGAGAAATTGTTGCCCTCAATAGCTGGATGATCAATGGATCCACAGATTTTGATAGAAGCCATCACAACAAATTCCTTAAGTCGAAAATTATCCTCCATCTCTGATTCTTGATGATGATTGGGAGAAGGCGGTGGTGAAGGTGTTGAATAAGGTGATGATGGTTGTGATATCTCCAAGCTCAAAGAGTTATTTCTTTTCTTTGCTCTCCTTCAGCTGTAAAAGGTTTGCTCATTTTTTGGGTCTAAGAAGACTGATGTCTCAAGACCCCTCTTAGAATGATGCATGCCACCTACAAAAGCAATAGTTAAGTGAAAATCATAAAACTAAAAAGGTATCACAATATGAAAATTGGAAAATGATGATTTAGTCTCGAATACTAGTTAGCACTTTTACTCTAACTAAAATTAACCATAGCTCCCCTGAAATGGTGCCAAAAACTTGTTCATTGCCAAAGACAAGTGAGTTTTAAATAATAGTTTCAAATCATCAATCATGTGCAAGTATACATGATCAATTATAGTTGAGGTCGAACCACAAGGAGCTAGGCACAAAATTGCTAACTTTCAACAATCTAAGTCGGATTGCAAAGTTGAGTCTTGATTCAGATTAATCAAGTAGAAAGAACAAGAACTAATTTAAAAGGATTTAGATCAGATTTAGGAGATCTTAGACATAAGTTCACTTCCATACCATTACATCATCTGCAACTTACGAAATTAAACATGTTAATCAACTTGTAAATGGGGTTGCCATCATCACACACCTCCCGATGACATGATATGGTTCTCTTCTTCACATAACAGTTTAGTATCTATGTTCAGAGTCAAATGCAACCTTCGATCCTCAACATTCCCCATCCACTCCTATGGTCAAGAGTTTTTTGCCAATAGATGTACTCCGTACTCCTTCATACATCCTCCCGAGTTGTACAAAGAAGCATAAAACATGCGAATTTGATGGCTAGTCAAGCATACAAGCAATGAAATGATGTACAAACTCTTGGTGAAGCAAATTAACTAACAATAGATATAGATTACGAATTCACATGAGTAATAGCATGGGAGATACTCTCCCATGCCTAATAAAAAGAGTTTTACTCGCACATTATGTAGAAACACAAGCACAATTCACATTTTTTAGTATTTTTCATGATTAGAGAGAAGTATCACTAAGAGAAACCAAAGAGTGAAGTGGAAGAAGTAAAACAACGATTTGAGGGCAAAGTTCCACCCTTACCGCTGCTCCAACTTGGAATTTCTTCCCTCCTGAGAAGCTTTGGCAAAGTAGAGAAGCTCTGCTACACCTTTGGAGAAGAAAAAGAGCAGAAAATGATGAAGAATGGAGTTTCTTTCCTAAGAAACCTCTCCTTCTTCCCCAAAATTGCCTCTCTCTTACTCTGCAACTTTCTCTAGTCGTCAATGTTTCAAATGATGAGTGATAACAACCTCATATAGCTAGTCTCATCTTTAAAATGAGGGGCGGTTGTTTTAAACAATCTATAGAAACTGACAAAGTCAGGGCGTGTCTTTTGGAAGACACAACGTGTCGCTCAATGTAACCATCGAGCAAATTACTCTGTGAAGAGTACATGATGTGTCACTAACAGGACACATTGTGTAGTTGTAACTGGAGTCGACCTGGGTAGATGGCACACACCGTGTGTTAATAAAGACACACCGTGTACTTTGGCAGAACTTTGAATCTTGACTTTTGAACGTGCAGACATGTCGTGTCTGGGTAAATGACACACCATGTCTTTTGTTACAACTGGGGACAAAATCCTCTGGAAACTTGCACGACGTGTGTTAATTAACACACATCATGTCTTGTTCTTTGTCGTTGAAGATTGACCTTTCTGGAAAGTTACATGTCGTGTGTTAATAACATACAATGTGTCTTCTTTAGTTTCTTCAGGATCAACTCTATATCAAATGCAAATCATTGGGGATTCCAACTAAAGTCATATTTGGGTTGGATTATCCCCGTTTCATCATATTTATTGTGTACCTATAAGTCATGTAAGGAGTAAAACAACTAAAAAGATGGAAAATTAAGTATGATTATAGGCCAAATGAAAGCAAAATGAACCGAATTTGTGTGCAAAAATGTGCAAAAGGTATATATGAAATGTGCACATCAATATGCCATCTCAATCATCATATGATTGGCTCTTTGGGCATACATACCAATCCCACTTGCACTTAGAGCCAATCACCTAGGAATCTCATTTGTAGTGATTTTAAACATGTTCATCATGTTTGTGTTGCGCAAGTGCTAATCCAGTGGGTTAGAAACATTGCCTTTAGTTAGTCTATTGTATGTTTCATTTCTACTCCTATTCCCATTCACACTACGAGACTGAGCCAAGGCGTGGCTCTCATATTTTCCCAAGCAATCTATCAAGAGTTGGGACAAGATATTGAATGCTTTTCTTACCAAGAACTTTCCTCCTAGCAAGGTAGCTCAACTGAGGAGCCAACTCACCAACTTCAAGCAACAAGAAGGTGAAACACTCTATGATACAAGGGAGAGATTTAAGGATCTACAATTCCTTTTTCCTCACCATGGTTTGACCAAATGGATGATGTTACAAACCTTCTACAATGTGTTATTCTACAAAACCCATATATTTCTGGATGTTGCTTCTAATGGAGCAGTGATGAAAAAATCCTATAGGGAGGCATATGACATCATAGAAGATATGACACTAAATCATTGTCAGTGGAGTTCAGAAAGAACCAGCCAACCTCACTCATCAAGTGGCACAACTGAGAGGTCGGGTGGGAAACACACTATTGATGTAGTTGATATTATTATAGCCAAGATTGATGCATTGTCATAGAATTTTTATAAGTTGACTACACACTCCATCCAAGTAGCTGAGCAAGTATTGCAGCATGTGGAGGCCCCATTCATGACTCTTATTCTTATTTTTACCCACAAATGAATGTTGGAGAAGCATAGGAGCAAGCCAATGCAGTCGGGAGTAGGGATGGCAATGGTGTTGTGAAAAAACCATATATGTGGATAACCACACCACATTTTACACTACACAACTGCACCAAATGGTTATGGTGTGGACATGGTATTAAGTTTATAAAACTGTTGTGGTGTGGTTATGGTTCTAGAGATAAAGTTGTAAGGACCCTAACCCACGTTTTGTGATAACCTTGTTTGTTTTGCTTAAGCATGCTGCTTAGAACCTTGATTTAATCATCTGAGATGTAATTAGGGCATGTTGGAAGCTTTAAGTTTCTTGCTTGAGCTTGCTTGGTTGTTGCTTGTGCTTTGTGGTGAGATTTTGGTGCAAATTGCAGTTTACCCAGGATTAGGTTTGATGTGCAAGTTTTCCACCTCTAGTGTGTTCCTTCTCTCTCTTGGTATCTTCTAGAGGATAGAGAGAGATGGGCACATTGTTTGGACCTTGGTTGTGTGGTGACATCTTTGGAGATTTTTTGGACACATGTTTGAGGTGTGCCTTGCACCTAGAAGTGTTGTCTCATGCTTGAGAGCCTTCGAGAGGCCTTGTATCAGTTTGTGGGTGTCTTGAGTTATACCATATCAGTTTGTGGGTGTCTTGGATACCACCCTATCAATTTATGGGTGTATGTGGAGATGTGGTATTGGGCATGACCTTGGTAGGTAACCTAGTGCACGAGACCTTATCTCCATGTTTTGCATGATGTTGTGCAGGTGGCTCTTTCTCATTGACAAGCGGCACATAAGCTCCTTAGGTGGTGACACCTCTTCCATGATCCCTCTCTCATCCCTATTGTATATATACCCTTTTCTCTCCATGTAAGAGAATATTTTTGGCCATATTTTCTTTCCTCTTCCTTAGTGGATGATCTTAAGAAGCTAAGAAGCCAAGAGAGTCTCTCTTAGAAGCTTGATGGATGAGTTCCAAGCTTGTTGTGTTTCCTTCATCTTCTACCTTGGTAAGCCATGGTTTCTAGCTCTCTTTCTTTCTTCTTCTCGGCCATGGATCTTGGTACCTTCTTTCCATCTTGAACCATCCTATTCTTAGTTCCATATTCTTCCTTGGAGGTGTTGTGGAGACCAAGCTTGGAAGATCTTCTTCTACCTTGAGCCCGTGAAGCTTGAATCTTGACCTTAGAAGCTTGGATCTTGGCGGTGATCTTTGAGGTGGGTTATATAACTCTAAATCCTTTTTGTTATTATCACACCTCATATGCTATCTTGTTCTTTATCTCTAGAATGGTATCCCTTGCTTGTTAGTAGTTTTCTTAGTAGTTTCAAGTTCTATTTGGAAGAAAAGGAGACTTGCTTAGTTGTTGCCCATTTGTATCACCTTCTATCCTTGCTTAGGTGAGTGACCTTAGGTTCAAGATGATGAGGATGATATGTTATGGTGGGTGGCCATCACGACCTGTGATGCCAAAATCCATCACACCGTGTGATAGGTCATCATGGCCTTGCCAATGCCCAAGTTGACACATTATGATGGATGGCTGTCACGACCTTGAAACACCCAAAAATCAATGTGAGGTAGCTAACTACTGTGCATGAAGAGGCTAGCTGTCATGATCCATGAGAATCCTAAACTGACATGGTACCTAACTGAGATGCACTACAACTGAGGTGCATTGCTAGCCGACATCTAATGTGAAGTGTTAGCTGTTATGGCCTTGGCCGTCAAACCTTAGGGACATTGCTGCCTGACATGGTGATAGCCCATCACGACTTAGACATTGTTGAGTTTGTCACCTTTGGGAGGGCGTTGTTGTATGATATGTGGATATCATCATGCCGTGAGAAGATGTTTCCTGATACCCTATTACCCATCACACCCTTTACATGTGGAGACCGATACCCTTCTTGTGAGAAATGTAAACCGATATATCAGGAGCTCTAAACTGATACACCTCCTAAGAGGGTACCTCGACACCATGTTTGCTCATCTAATATATCATGTTGATCTAAATCAATATACAATCTTTGATGAGGTTGCCCAACACATTTAGGTTTAACCTAACACTCTATGTTATTACTCTAATTGATATCTTGTGGTGGTGTTTCTGATACATCATGTTGATGATAGGGTTACGTGTTCTTACGTGATACCCTATGGGTGGTTGTGTTAGCAATAATAAGAGTTATGTTTCTATAACCTTTATCTCATGACATACCTTATAATTATGATGAAAGTGATGATCTAAGGGTGGTTTTTGATCCAACCTTGTAAACCCTAATTGGGTAAAGAGAAACCCTAGACCTAAAATGTAATATGTATTGTGTGGATCTTATAAGATGATAGCGTTGATGATGTCTTGTCTTTCTTGTTACAAGTTTCTAACCATGCAGGTAACACCAGATGATATGCATAGCCATATATGAGCTTTGATGATAGTAGTATGTTTGAGTAAGCCTTGTGAGGCACATGTGATATGGTAACATGGAAATAGGAGTAAATGATCTTATGAAATGATAATGGCTTACTGCCTCATATGAGATGATAATGATATGAGGGGTTGTCACCCCAAGATATGTGGTCCTTGTGATGGACAATGTTGGAAAACATCACTCCTTATATGTTTCAGTATGTTCTGGTGATGTGTCATGCCCTTGTTTATGTAGAACTTGTTTTGAGTTTATACATTGTAACTTGATTGATGCTAAAAGATGCTTAAATGACCTAATTAATCAAGTGAAACCTAATCTTGTAGTTTTCCCTGTGCCATAGATCCATTCAGTGTCAGTACTTGCTGAATGGTGAAATGATTTCAACTCGGAACGCATATTGTTGAATATGTGGGGTGCAACTTGAGGTATCTCCTTGTATCTTAAATGTATAAATGCAGGATTGGCTGCGGTCATACCCCAATAAGAGTATGGCTATAGTTTTAGTTCAGTTATATGTGATGCGAGATTGGTTGCGGTCGTAGCTCAGTAATGTGTGATGTGGGATTAGTTGTAGCCATACCCCAATAAGAGTACGACTGTGGTCGTAGCTCAATAATATGTGATGTGGGATTGGTTGTGGTCATACCCCAATAAGAGTGTGGATGTGGTCGCAACTCACTAGCACCGTGACCTATACTATGGCGGGCTAGATATGTACAACTAGACTATATGTCGCTGATAATAGTCTGACATATGATGTCACTGTATATTCTCATACTGACCAAGGGGATGAGGTTGTGGATTCCAGATCTTCCATTAGACCTTGTATGGCACCAATTTTGACTTATCAAGTGGTCAGTTGGATTTGGGTGGTATGACTCAAATCCTCGAGGCATAATAAAATACGTAATCAGCCATGTAGTATAATTGTATGGGATCAAAATACAGAAACATTAGATTAGGCCTTGCTTGATCTTTATACAACATTGTTGATAGGAAATATACATGTTCTTCATATTCCTTTAAATTATTAAGATGTTTCATAATTCATCAGTAATTGCTCTTCCTGTTAATAATAATTGTTTGCTTTTCATAGTTGTAACTTTATTGTTGCTTAGTTTGTCTTATTTGTTATGATAATAGAGTTGGTAGAGAAAAATATCTCCTGCTTAGATTTGGAATCTCACCCTGTGGGTTTCCCACACCCTTTTTAGGTGGATTAGCACAAAGTGGTAGAGATTGTGCAGCAGAGGTTAAGTAGTAGTAGCAAGAGCAGTAGATTACCAGGTTGGAAGTGTTTTTGCATGTCTTTTGCTGATGGAGTCCTAGAGTTGTCCTTGTACACTAGGGTCCTTGGGGATGTTTTGTAGATGTTTTGTGGATGTGCTTTCAATACATGTTTGTCTTGTGTGCCCTTTTGTATATAGTTGTAATGGATACATGTATATATGTTCCGGAATATGTTCCCTGGTAATAGGTTGGTGTCACACCTAGTAAGTTATTTGAGGCATGAAAGCACATGTATAGAAAAAATCTTTTTGTTTAGCAGTTCTATGAAAATGGTTTTAATTTTAAGTGTTTTCTAGTAATCTATTCATTAATCTTCTTCTGTGGTTTTGTTTTGAGTAATCTCACTTTTTGTGGTGTGGGGCATCACTTACAAGGTTGGTATCAGAGCCTTGGGTTTGCTGAGTCTACAGGGACCTAAGACTAGGGTTTGTGTCTGTTCTAGTATCCTCCAGTCTGTCTTATAATGACTTATGCTTATGCAGAAGAATAAGAAAGCTTAAAGATGTTTAGAGAACACAAAAAACATGCTACCGAGAGTAGTGTTGTTGCACCAGTTGGTGGTGCAAGGAACCAGCCACGAGAAGATCAGGTGCCTGAAGTCCCCCAGTTTGACCCATTCATGGTTGAAAACCCTGCCTTTCAATCTCTTTTTGGGAAGTTTATGGCTACTATGACTCATAGGAGAATAGGATGCCTACACCTCAGCTTAGAGCATTGGTTCCCCATATTGAATCTTTGGGTACTGGGAAGACTTTTGAGCGGCTCCTCCATGTTGGAGAAGTGGAGTATGCAGGGATGGTTGATCTGGTGGATCCGTATCTATGGTTGACTGAGCTTGAGAAGGCCTTTAAGATCCTAAGTATCCCCAAAGAAGATAAGGTGAAGCATGTGGTGTACCTCCTAAGGGGAAGGGTTGACCATTGGTGGGCCATATAGGAGGAAACGAGACTCAATGTTGTGATCAGTTCAGAGGAGTTCCGATGTGAGTTTGTTAGTCGGTACTTTCCTTGTACGTATCTTGATGAAAAGATCAACCAATTTGAGAGGATTCGACAGGGATCCATGACGATCAATGAGTATGAAGCAAGGTTTATGGAGTTGTTGAGGTTCTATCATCACATGGCTATCACGGAGGATGAGCGGATTCATCATTTTGAGAAAGGGTTGAATGTTGAGTTGTCTACAATAGTTGTTGCCTTGAAGAATCGAGAGAGATTTGTTGTGTTTGTGGAGTCTGTTCATAGGATAGAATGGTCTATGAAGTAGAATGGAGTGGCAAGTACCAAGAATAGGGTTGCATAGTCTCAGGGGCATTCGTTAGGAGGCTTTAAGAAATCAAGGTTTTTTGCACCACCAGCATTGTAGAGGTTCAGTGCTTTGACATAGTGCTCACCGAGTAAGGGTAGAGGTCATAGTTTTTTTCCTACAGGAGCCCAGAGTATCACATCAACATCAGTGATAGGGCCATCTAGGCCATGGTATGAGACTTGAGCTTGCCATCAGTGCGGGCAGGAAGGATATCTAAAGTGGGAGTTTCTATTTTGGTTGATACGGGTGCAATACACTCTTTTATCGCTTGTGATGTGCTAAGTGATTATCTTTTGCCTTTTAGTCGTAAGAAGAAAATTTTGTTGTTAGAGACCCCATTAGTTGATTCTACAATGTTACAAGATGTGTGTCCTTCATGTGTCCTCTCCATTTTGGGAGTGGAACTCATACCACTTGATATGTAGGGATTTGATGTGATCCTTAGAATGTATACCTTGGATAAGTACATAGTGGTCTTGGATTGTAGTTCCAAGCAAACGACATTTGCGGATGGTGGTGAGATGTGGATCTTCGAAGGAGATAGGAAGATTCTCTCGACGTGTCTAGTATTGGCCATGGTAGCAAGGAAGCTTCTGAGACAGGGTTGCAAAGCATTTTTGGCACACGTGATGGATACTGAGGCAAGGAGTCCTGGTATTCATGAAGTTCTAGTTGTTAGAGAGTTTGAGGATGTGTTCCCTGAGGAGTTTATTAGTTTTCCCCCACCCCAAGAGATTGATTTTGAGATCAAACTGGTTTTTGGTGTGCAACTAATAGCTTAGACACCATATAGGATGGCTCTGACGGAGATGGCAAAGTTGAAAAGATAGTTGCAAGAACTGCTTGACAATGGTTTCATCAGGATGAGTATGTCACCTTGGGGTGCTCCAGCATTGTTCGTGAAGAAGAAATATGGGTGTATGAGGTTATTTATAGACTACAGACAGTTGAACAAGGTGACGATAAAGAATAAGTATCCCTTGCCAAGGATAGATGACATGTTTGACCAGTTGTGTGGTACAATAATGTTCTTGAAGATAGATCTGAAATCAGGATATCATTAGTTGAAGATCAAGGAGGATGGCATACCCAAGTCTGCCTTTAAGACAAGGTATGTTTACTACAAGTTTGTGGTTATGCTGTTTGGGCTTACCAGTGCACCAGCAACATTCATGGATTTGATGAATAGAGTTTTCCGACCGTTCCTTGATCAGTTTGTGGTGGTCTTCATAGATGACATCTTGATATAAAGTTGTGACAGTCAACAACATGAACAACATCTTTGTCAGGTGTTGACAGTGCTGAGACAACACCAACTTTATGCTAAGTTTAGCAAGTCTGAGTTCTGGTTGAAGGAGGTAGCTTTCTTAGGGCATGTTATATTTGTTGAAGGAGTACATGTGGATCCTAAGAAAGTGGAGTTTGTGGCAGAGTGAAGAAGTTGAATAGGAAGGACCTTATTCTTGTGAAGGTTCTTTGGCATCACCATGGTGTTGTGGAAGCCACGTGGGAGCTCGAGGAAGAGATGAGGAGGAAGTACCCCTCCCTTTTCTCTTAGGATTTTGGGGTCGAAATCCCTATTGGGGGTTTATGGCTTATAAGGACCCTGACCCACATTTTGGGGTAACCCTATTTGTTTTGCTTAAGCATGTTGCTTGGCACCTTGCTCTAATCATCTAAGATGTAATTAGGGCATGTTGGAAGCTTGAAGTTTCTTTCTTGAGCTTGCTTGGTTGTTGCTTGTGTTTTGTGGTGAGGTTTTGGTGCAAGTTGCAATTTACCCAGGATTAGGGTTGATGTGCGAGTTTGCCACCTCTTGTGTGTTCCTTATCTCTATTAGCATAATCTAGAGGAGATAAAGAGAGATGGGCACCTTTTTTGGACCTTGGTTGTGTGGTGACATCTTTGGAGATGTTTTGGACACATGTTTGAGGTGTGTGTTGCACCCAGAAGTATTGTCTCGGACTTGAGAGCCTTGGAGAGGCTTTGTATCGGTTTGTGGGTGTCTTGAGTTACACTCTATCGGTTTTTGGGTGTCTTGGTTACCACCCTATCAATTTATGGGTGTGTGTGGAGATGTGGTATTGGGCTTGACCTTGGTAGGTAACATAGTGGACGAGGCCTCATCTCCATGTTTTGGATGATGTTGTGCATGTGGCTCTATCTCATGGACAAGTGGCACCAAAGCTCCTTAGGTGGTGACACCTCTTCCATGATCCCTCTCTAATCCCTCTTTTGTATATACCCCTTTCTCTCCATGCAAGAGAATCCTTTTAGCCATCTTTTCTTTCCTCTTCCTTGGTGGACGGCCTTAAGAAGTTAAGGATCTAGGGGAGTCTCTCTTGGAAGCTTGATGGATGAGTTCCAAGCTTGTGGTGTTTCCTTCATCTTCTACTTTGGTAAGCCATGGTTTCTAGCTCTCTTTATTTATTTATTTCTTTCTTTCTTATTCTCAGCCATGGATCTTATTTACCTTCTTTCCATCCTGAACCCTCCTAATCTTGGTTCCATCTTCTTCCTTAGAGGTGTTGTGGCGACCAAGCTTGTAAGATCTTCTTCTACCTTGAGCTTGTGAAACTTGGAGCTTGACCTTGGAATCTTGGATCTTGGTAGTGATCTTTGAGGCGGGTTATATAACTCTAGACCCTCTTTTTTATTATCACACCTCATGTGCTATCTTTTTCTTTATATCTAGAACGTTATCCCCTGCTTGCTAGTAGTTTTCTTGGTAGTTTTGAGTTCTATTTTGAAGAAAAGGAGACTTTCTTAGTTGATTCCCATGTGTATTTTACCTTCTAGCCTTGCTTAGGAGAGTGACCTTAGGTTGAAGATGATGAGGCCGATACGTTATGGTGGGTGGCCATCATGACATGTGATGCCACAATCCATCACACTGTGTGATAGGTCGTCACGGCCTTGGCAAGGCCCATGTCGACACGTTATGGTGGATGGTCGTCACAACCTTGAAACACCCAAAAATTAATGTGAGGTATCTAACTACTGAGCATGGAGAGGCTATCTGTCATGATCCATGAGAATCCTAAACCGACATGATACCTAACTGAGATGAGCTAGGACTGAGGTGTGTTACTAGCCGACATGTGATGTGAAGTGTTAGCCGTGATGGCCTTGGCCGACACACCTTGGGGACATTTTTGCCCGACATGGTGATATCCCATCATGACTTAGACGTTGTTGAGCATGTCACCTTTGGGATGGTGTTTTTACCCGATATGTTGATATCATCATGCCTTGAGACGGCGTTGCCCAATACCCTGTTACCCATCACATCCTTTACATGTGGAGATCGATACCCTTCTTGTGAGAAATGTAAATCGATATATCAGGAGCTTTAAACTGATAAACCTCTTAAGAGGGTAACCCGACACCATGTTTTCTTATCTAATATATCATGTTGATCTAAATCAATAAACAATCCTTGATGAGGTTGCCTGACACATTTAGGGCTAACCTAACACTATGTCATAACACTAACTGATATCTTGTGGTGGTTTTTGTGATACATCAAGTTGATGATAGGGTTATGTTTTCATACGTGATACCCTATGGGTGGTTGTGTGAGCAATAATAAGAGGTATGTTTCTATAACCTTTATCTCATGACATACCTTATAAATATGATGAAAGTGATGATCTAAGGGTGGTTGTTGATCCAACCTCGTAAACACTAACGGGGTAAAGAGAAACCCTAGCCATAAAATGTAATATGTATGGCGTGGATCTTATAAGATGATAACTTTTATGATGTCTTGTCTTTCTTGTTACAAGTTTCTAACCATGTAGGTTACACCAGATGATATGCATAACCAAGTATGAGTTATGATGATAGTAGTATGTTTGAGTAATCCTTGTGAGGCACATGTGATATGGTAACACAGAAAGAGGAGTAAATCTTCTTATGACCTGATAATGGCTTACTGCCTCATATGAGATGATAATGATATGAGGGGTTGTCACCCCAAGATATGTGGTCCTTGTGATGGACACATGCTGGAAAACATCACTCCTTATATGTTTCCTTATGTTCTGGTGATGTGTCATACCCTTATTTATGTAGAACTTGTTTTAAGTTTACACATTGTAACTTGATTGATGCTTAAGATGCTTAAATTACCTAATTGATCAAGTGGAACCTAATCTTGTAGTTTTCCCTATGCCATAGATTAATTCTATGTCAGTACTTGCTGAATGGTGAAATGAGTTCAACTCGAAACGCATATTGTTGAATATGTGGGGTGCAAGTTGAGGTATCTCCTTGTATCCTGGATGTATAGATACAGGATTGGTTGTGTCCATACCCCAGTAAGAGTACGACTATGGTCTTAGCTTAGTAATATGTGATGCAGGATTGGTTGCGGTCATACCCCAATAAGAGTAAGATTGCAGTCATAGATCAGTAATGTGTGATGTGGGGTTGGATACGGCCATACCCCAATAAGAGTACGGCTATGGTCGCAACTCAGTAATATGTGATGCGGGATTGGTTGTGGTCATGCCCCAATAAGAGTACGACTACGGTCGTAACTCACTAGTGTCGTGACCTGTACTAAGGTAGGCTAGATATGTACAACTGGACTATATGTCACTGACAGCAGTCTGACTTATGATGTCACTGCATATTCTCATACTGACCGAGGGGATGAGGCCATGGATTCCGGCTCTTCCATTAGACCTTGTATGGCACCGATTTCAAATTATCAACTGGTCAGTTGGATTTGGGTGGTACGACTCAAATCCTTGGGGCATAATAAAATATGTAATTTGTCATGTAGTATAATTGTATAGGATCAAAATACAGAAACATTGGATGAGGCCTTGCTTGATCTTTATACAATGTTGTTGATAGAAAATATATGTGTTCTTCATATTCCTTTTAAATTATTAAGATGTTGAATAATTCATTGGTAATTTCTCTTCCTGTTAATAATAATTGTCTGCTTTTCATAGTTGTAACTTTACTGTTGCTTTGTCTTGTATGTGATGATAATTTAGTTGGTGGAGAGTTATATCTCCTGCTGAGATTTGGAATCTCACCTTGTGGGTTTCCCACACCCTTTTTAGGCAGATGAGCACGAAGAGGTAGAGATCGTGTAGTTAAGGTTGAGCAACAGCAGGAAGAGTTGTAGCTGACCAGGTTGGAAGTGTTGTTGGATGTCTTTTGTTGATAGAGTCCTAGGGTTGTCCATGTACACTCGAGTCCTTGGGGATGTTTTGTAGACATTTTGTGGATGTGCTTTCTATACGTGTTTGGCTTGTGTGTCCTTTTGTATACAGGTATAATGGATATTGTTCTGGAACAGGTTCCTTGGTAATAAGTTGGTGGAACACCTAGTAAGTGCTTTGAGGCATGAAACCACCTATACGTAAAAATTCTTGTTGTTTGGCAGTTTTATGAAAATGGTTTAATTTTTAGTGTTTTCTAGTAATCTATTAATTAATCTTCTTCCGTGGTTTTGTTTTGAGCAATCACGTTTTGTGGGGCATGGGGCATCACTGACAAAAACCATGGATAAAAACTACACTGCATATAATTCATGTTAATTATTTATAATTATATGTAGAATACTACCGAAATCACATTATCTATTTTCATTCTTATATAGATTTCTAGATCTCTATTTTTAAATGGAAATTAATGTATAGAGAAGTGAGAATTTTCATTTTTTTTCCTACAATTACTACACACATAGTTTTCCTTCTTTGTACAACTAATAAGCATACATGTTTCCTTTATTTGTTGTCTATGTTGTTATTTTCATTTATTGTATAACATTTAATAAATTTTATGTATGATATTGCAGTTATTATTATGTTAATAGGAATTTGTTCACAATTTGGTGTGGTGTGGTGCGGTTAACCATGGTTTTTTAGCAGTGTGGATATGGTTTCTCATATTAAAAATTGCAGTGGATATGGTGTGGATACGGTGTTTGATTTTTCTATATGGTGTGGTTATGGTTTTGCTATAAACCGCACCATATGCGCACCACTGCCATCCCTAGTAGGGAGTTTTCCTAATAAGCATATCTACAATCCCTACTCCAACACCTATAACCCAGGATGGAGAGACCACCCAAATTTATCTTATATAAAAAACAATCCTCAAAACTAGCAATCAAATCAACATCAGCAAAACCAAGGTCAAAATCATCAACAACAAATGAGAAACCCCTAGCCGATGAACATTAACCAATCATTGGGATTCAACAATAGAAACTACAGTCAACCTCAATCAAGTCAACCTTGAAACCATGCTTGAGACTTTTTGTCAACACAGATTCAACAAAATCATGAGTTTTGTACACATGGGTTACTCTTGAAGTATGTTATCACTCAACCCTCCTCCAAGGTAGATGGTATTTCTACTCACACTAAGATACTAGAAAATCAGATTGCCCAGCAAGCTTTATCAAATTAAAGAGCCTCTTCCAGTGCATTGCCAAGTCAGCCAAAGATGAACCCCAGTGAACGTAAGTTCATTACCTTAAGAAGTGAAAACATTGTTGAAAGACCCTCTCTGGTAGATGATAAGATGGTTGAAGATGATAAAGAAGCCTATGTTGAGAAAAGTCAAAAGAATAAAGGTATGACTGAAGAAAAATCATCTTACAAGTCAACTGCCCCTTTTTCTCAAAGGTTTGCATGCCAAAAAAAGAAGGAAAATTTCATAGGTTCATGGATACTATTAACAAATTGTATGTCAAACTTCTATTAGTATAAGTCATTGCTGAAATGCCTAACTATGCAAAGTTCCTAAAAGATATCTTAACCAAGAGGAGCAGGATAGATAAAGTGGAAACTATCATGTTATCTGAAAAAATGAGTTCCATCATTCAAAATAGATTATCAGAGAAACTTGATGATCAAGGTGCCTTCACATTGTCATGCAAGATTTGTGACACAATTTTTTATAAGGGTTTAGTTGACCTTAGGACCAGCATAAGTCTCATTCCATTTACATTGTGGCAGAAGCTTGATATTGGAGAATTGAAGAAAACCAAGATGGCCATTCAACTGGCAGATCACACCATCAAGTGTCCTAGAGGAATTGTTGAAGATGTGTGTATTCAAGTGGGTCCTTGTGACTTCATTGTGATTGATATGAATGAGATTCCATCCAATCATATTCTCTTTGGAAGACCCTTCCTCCACACAGTTGATTGTGTAGTTTATGTACGGGAAGGCAAGATCACTCTTATAGTAGAAGGGGAGACAATGGAGTTCTCTATTCTATATGCAAGGAAAGCCCCAAGTAAGATGGAGAATATATGCCTAGTAGATTATATTGACGAATTTCTGGAGGAAGACAAAGATTTTTCTGATTTCCTTATTGACTATTGTGATCAAATGGAGTTGGATACTGTCATGGCCACAAAAAACCTAAATGTTAATTTTAGTACCACATCATCTGCATCTCATGAAGATACTTCATTATTGAAAGATGACTCTAGAAAACTTACCAAAGATAACAAGGTAGAACTCAAACCCCTTCCACCGGGGCTAAGGTATGCTTTTCTTGACCCAAATTCTACTTCTCCTATCATCATAAATGTTGATTTAACTGGTGAACAAGAAGTCAAATTGCTAAATGGATTGTGTTTACAGAAGGAAGTAATAGGCTATTTTGTCGATGATTTGAAAGGCATCCATCCCTCCATTTTCATGCAATGAATTAATTTAGAGAAGATGTCAAACCTTGCGTTGAACCTCCTAGGTGTTTAAATTCAAATATGCTTGAGGTTGTTAAGAAAAATATTTTTAAATGAAAAGATGTAGGGATCATTTATCCTATTACTGACAACCCTTGGGTGAGTGTTATTCATGTAGTCCCCAAAAAGGGGAATGCAAATATCATAAAAGGAGATAATGATGAACATATTCAAATTGTGTTGCCACAAGATGGCACATGTATATAGACTATAGGAGATTAAAGAAGACAACTTCTAAAGACCAATATTTGTTGCCTTCCATTGATTTAATACTTGAGAGACTAGGCAATAGTTCTTATTTCTATTATCTTGAGGGATATTTGGGATTTTTCCAAATAATGATTTATCTGCTGGATCAGGAAAAGATGACTTTTACATGCACTTACAGTACATACGCCTATATACGCATGCCTTTTAGTCTTTGCACCGCACCAATGATTTTTCATCCTTGCATTATGTCTATTTTCTCAGATTTTATTGAATGAACGGTGGAAGTTTTTATGGATGATTTCAGTGTATACGAGAATTCTTTTGATGATTTTTTATCTAATTTATCTAAAGTCCTTGAGCACTGTGAAAGGTTAACCTAGTATTAAACTGGGAGAAGTGCCTTTTTATGGTACAATCCAGAGTAGTACTAGACCATGTGATTTTTAACAAGGGTATTAAAGTTGACAGGGCAAAAGTGGAAGCAATTAAGAAGATGTCAACTCCTTCTAATGTCAAAGATGTCAAGAGTTTTCTTAGCCATGCATAATTCTATAGATGGTTCATCAAATACTTTTCCAAAATAGCAAAACCTCTATGTTCATAGCTTGCCAAAGATGTTGAATTTGTTTTTGATGAAGAATGTCAAGACACTTACAAAAAAATGCAAGGATGCACTCCCTTAATTTAGCCATCAGAGTGGGATGCACTATTCGAACTAATGTGTGATGTGAGTGACTATGTCATAGGTGCAGTCCTTGACAAAAGAAAGAACAACAAGCTACATTCCATCCACTATGCCAGAAAGACACTTGATAAGACCCAAGTAAACTATGCCATAGCCGAGAAGGAGATTATAGCCATAGTTTATGCCTTCAACAAATTTTGTCAATATCTAGTGGGCTCCAAAGTTGTCTACATTGGCCATGCACCCATCAAGTACTGGTTAAATAAGAAAGATACTAAGCCACATCTAATTTGATAGATATTGTTGCTCCAAGAATTTTATCTTGAGATAAAGGATAAGAAAGGAACTAAGAACAATATTGTTGATCATTCCACTAGAGTGATGACATATGCAAAGGAAACAATGCCAATTGATTATTACATGTCTGTTGAAAGACTCTACATCATTGATGCAAAGCAAGCACCCTAGTTTTCTGATATAGCAAATTTTCTTGCTACATTACACCTTCCACCTAATCTTACCTACCAGGAAAAGAAGAAATTTATGCACGACATCAAATTTTACTATTGGGATGATCCAATGTTGTTTAAACAAGGAACCTATGGACTGATTCGTCAGTGAGTAGCCAAAGAGGAGATACCAAGCATCATATATAGCTACCATCCTTCTTCCTATGGAGGCCACTTTGGGGGAGATAAGACAGCTACCAATATCCTCCAAGATGGATTCTATTGGCCCTTGTTTTGAGATGTTCATGCTTATGTTAGAGCATATGACCAATGTCAAAGGACAGGTGGGATATCAAAGTGAGATGAGATACCTCTTAACTCCATCTTGGAGATTGAAGTGTTCGATGTGTGGAGTGTTGATTACATGGGCCCTTTCCCATCCTCATGTTACAAGTACATATTGGCTGCATGTGATTGTGTCTCAAAATGGCTAGAGGCTATTCCTACTCGAGCCCCAGATGCAAAGTCTATACTCAAGTTGTTCCAAAAGATCATATTTCCCCACTTTGGAGTTTTAAGGGACGTTATCTCAGATGGATGGACACCTTTTAATGAGATAGTGTTCAATAATCTTCTCTTAAAGTATGGGGTGACGCATAAAATCTCTACCCCCTACCAACCCCAATAAGCAGGACAGGTTGAAGTGTCAAATAGACAACTGATGAACACCCTAGAAAAGATGGTTTCAATCTCAAGGAAGGACTGGGCACTCAAGCTAGATGATGCTCTTTGGGAATTCCATATAGCCTACAAGACTGTAGTTGGGACTACACCATTTCAGCTTATCTATGGCATGTCTTGTCATCTTCCTTTGGAATTGGAGCATAAAGCTCTATGGGAAATAAAATTCCAAAAATTTGACATGAAGAAAGTAGGCGAGAAACAACCATTGCAACTCCAAGAGCTTGAGGAACTCAAACTAGACACATATGATAATGCAAAAATCTATAAAGAGCAGACAAATGCATGGCATGGTAAGATAATTAGCAAGAGAGATTTTGTTGAAGGAAATCAAGTGCTTTTGTTCAACTCAAGATTGAAACGCTTCCCAGGGAAGCTTTGATCCCAGTGGTCTAAACCTTTCCTAGTCTTACAAGTTTTTCCATATGGAGCAATAGAGTTATAGGGCAAGAAATCCACCTTCAAAGTCAATGGATAGTGATGCAAGCTATATAGATATGGAGAGAGTATTGATAAGGGAGCCTCTTGCTCCCTATTAAATACATGATTTCAGAAGTTGAAGAGTCTCACTCCATACTCTAAACGGAGGACCTTGTTGGAGTTGATCCCACATCTAGGATATAGTTCTTTATTAGCATTCACTCAAGAAATTTTCATTCCTAAAATAAATTTGCCATGGATGAATATCAAAATTTAGACCCTCATAGATGTATATCATCATCATTGTAGGTGTTGAGATAAAGAAAGACAAGTTATGTGGAAATTCATTGATACACGGCATGTCATTCATGGCACACAATGTGTCTACCTTCACAGATAGACAATTCAAGAAAAACTCTAGAAAACACAGTGTGTTTATATCATAACACAACATGTGTGGCTATAGAAACGGGTCACTGGAAACTCACACAGCATGTAGAATTTCAAACATGTAGTGTCCTTCAGTTCAAATGGATGTTGAGATCTGATGGAAAGTTAGGCATCGTGTCTTTATTCAAACACGACGTGTCCTTATCAGTTTGGGAACTTCCTAGAGCTCTCTAGAAATATACATTGTGTGTCTCTAAAGGAACACAGTGTGTTGGATGGTTCATTTTCAAGACAAACATTTTTATGTCAAAACACACACCATGTCTTTATTCATACACATCATGTCATTATCAGATGAGAGCACCAGAATTCAACTAGTATCTTACACGACGCGTCTATACATATACATGTTGTGTTGTTATCAATTTGACAACTTCAGCTAGCTCTCCAGAAGAAAACTTGGCATATCTTTATTTATACAAGTCATGTATTCATTAAGAAAAGCAAAAATCAAAGGGAGCAAACATATTGTATATTGGAACACACCATGTACTGTGAAAGACACACCATATTTACAAGTTAAGAATCGCATTTTAACCCCTAATCCCCAACTGTCGGTGTCACTTCCACAATTGCCTCTAGTCATGTTCGATTGCTCTCCATCTGTATTCAAGCTATTTCCAGTCGTGTGCGAGATTGTTCTCAGTTGTGTCCTCCAGATTTAGCTATCACCTTCACCTTCACCTCCATCACCTCTGCTCATCATTTCCAAGAAAGCCACCGCACATCCGAAGTCAGTCCGGATCTCCACCACCATCCATGCGGGTCAACTCTACCGCCATCTCCATCTAGATAAGCAGCCATGCAAGCTTCTTTGTTGACATCTCCAAGATGAACGCCTTTGGCTCTGTTTGATCTTCGTCATTCACCATGCAAGCAAGTGATACCATCAAGTCTAAATCCCACCTCAGATCTGCCACCATCACTGATTTGGAGTTCATCACCAGTGTGTGAACACGTCGTGAGCAAGCAAGAATGCTCCATGCAGCGTTGTATTCCCCAACCCTTGGATTTTTCCACTCTCCAGAAGACATGTCGTGTGTTTTTTAGAACATGTCGTGTCCTACAGTTCATTTCCTTTGAGCTCTCCATCCAGAAGACAAGATATGTGCCTAAAGAAACATGTCGTGTCTCTGACTATAGAAGCCAAACCTTGGCTCCAGTGGCACCAATCAAGAAGGCATCAAAACGCTAACATGGGGAGAGTTCTTATTCAACCCCCACCTATGTATCTACCACCTAGTTCCGCATCACTGAAGCATATGATCCCATATATAAATTTTTGATTGCTCACAGGGTTCTTCCTACAAGATTTGCATGTCAATAGACTATGGAAGCTTTGGGGTTCAAGGATGAAGTCCTTGGTTTGCTACAGGAGATGATACTAAGGTATAACTACTGCACAGTGAGAAATACCTATCCCAAGCTAACTTATGAGTTCCTTACTACTCTCAAGTTTGAAGATGACCCAAAAAAGTGTCATTAGCCCTATGGTATTATTTATTTTTATCTTTTGGGTCAAGATTATAAATTAACATTCAAAGAATTTTGTGAGGCAATCTAATGCCACTATGGGGGTGGCCTAGCTTACCCTCCTCAGTTCAATAGTGTTGAGTTCTGGAGTGAAATCATAGATGATACAAGGCATGAAGCTAAGAAGGCCAGGGCAACAAGAATCCATAATCCAATTTTCCCTTATGTCCATCGGCTAATTAGCATAGGTGTTTTTGCTAAGAAAGAAACTCAAGGAGTATGTAGGAAGTAAGACTTATTATTTCTCTGAGCAATGGTAAATAACTACAAGTTCAATGTAGGATATTTATTTTCACCAGATTCTTTGATATCAAGAAGATCAAGAAGAGAGAAACAAGTGACATCATGTGTGGGGGTTTGATTACCCATATTGCTCGCAAAGTGGATGTTGACTTTACTGGTCTAGAGGCTGCACCAGGGAGGAACTTGGTGGACATCCATCTACTCTTCTCTCCTGGTCTACTTGCTCTGGTTTCTAATGATGACTCCAAATAGATAGTATTTTGATTATGACCAATATATTGACTTGCCTGATTTGGAAGCGATGAATCTGATGAACAAAGACAACTAGAAATGGACTCTTTCTGATTTTGATGAGCATGAGGATGCACCAGATGCACCTACCTCTACTCCGCCACCTCCCTCCTGCGGTACATAGACATACTACAATTGGTCCATGCCTGATGTCCAACACTTGTATGGCTATGTCCAACATAGGTTTGACCATCAGGACATCCACTTCTATCTTATGAGTCAGTAGTATTCTGTTATGCATGGTATGATCCAGTGGATGGGCATGTGGCACATTTCTCAAGGCCACTATGACATGCCTCAGCCTCCACAACCTACACCTCCACCAACCTCACCTCATCCAAAACCCACTCCTCTAGATCCAATCCATGTTGACATTCCTGACAATGATGATTTGTTGAACCAGTATTTCTCCGCTGGTCATGAGGGCATTGGCCCTTCATATTAATCTTTCTCCATGATAGGTAGCCATTTGATATCACCTTGAGTTTGATTGTTGCAATGAATACACCATAGATTTCAATCTTGGGGGGTGCAACCGATTGATAATGTAGTTGTAGTTTATTTATTTTTATCATCTTTTCCTTAGTACTTGTTTTAGTTTTTGTTCTTCTAATGGAAAAGCTAGTATTATATAAGGCCTATCTTGTGTAATGGATTGATTTCCTTTTGTGTTGAACTATCTTGTCCTCCCTCTTGAAAAATATCATTTGTGTAAATTGTACAAGACTTGCATTAATCAAATGAAACTTCACGACCACCAACATGTGTTTAATTTTGAGTTATGCTTTTAGCCTGAAATTTCATCTTTCACATTGTTGATTGCTTAATACATGTAATGGTAACAATTTTAGTGAATAAATCAACTTTGCAACTCTACTTAGAACATGAGATGCCCTTGCCAAACTCTTAGTGCTTTTTCAACCACCCTTTTCAGTGAAAATTTTCAAATCAAATGAATGGAATCGAGTTGATGTTGCAATTTAGTGAACTCTCCTATGTTTTGGGGAAAATAAGTGAAACATAGACTCATATAAAAAACTCTTTTGGTTTACTTCACCTTAATTACAGCGTGACAACATGGCTAAACTGCCCACATATTATACTAGCCTATTGTAAGTCCAATCTGGCCATGACGGTTAGGTGGTATGTCTTAAAAGAGGGTAAAATACCCCAATTGGCACTCCATGTATGCATAAGCCTATATTAGTAGCCGAGTGTCAAAACCCATAATCCATTATCATATATTTTGGAAAACAAGGAGAGAAAGCTAAAAAAAATTAACATTGACTAAGATTCCATCATTTGCATCCTTAATAGATGAGAGTTTTGGTTGCAGACTCGCTAATTGCTTGGCTTGGTCACCCAAGCTCCATTTAGTGTTGCCTAGTTGACAGTTTCATTTGATTTGTTACCACCCCTACTGAACTAAAAATTTCTTTCTTGGGTGTTTAAGTATCAAGGCTATGAGTATAAACATGTTGATTATGGTTGGTTTAGTCTCATATTCATCTTTCATTTCATTTGATCTATGCATGAACTTGACAATTCCTTCATTTATTTAATGCTCTTTTTGCTTGAGGACTGGCAATAGTTCAAGCTTAGGGGGATTTGATCTGTGTATTTTATATATACCTTTTGCACATTTTTGTACACAAATTCAGTTCATTTTGCTTTCATTTGGCCTCTAATCATACTTACTTTGCCATCTTTTTAGTTGTTATACTCATTACATGGCTGTGATCATAGGTATACAATAAACACTATGAAATGGACCTAATCCAACCCAAATCCGAGTTTAGTTGGAATCGCCAATGATTTGTATTTGATAAAGAGTTGATCCTAAAGAAACTGAAGAAGACACACTGTGTGTTATTTACACATGATGTGTAACTTTTCAGGAAGGGTAATATTCAACAACAAAGAAGAAGACACACTTTGTGTTAATTAACTATGAACACAAGTCGTGCAAATTTCTGAGGAATTTCGTCCCCAGATACATAATAGAAGACACGATGTGTCGTTTACCCAGAAACAGCATGTCAGCGCATTCAAAAGCCGAGATTCAAAGTTTAGCCAAAGTACATGGTGTGTGTCTATTAACACAGAGTGTGTAACATCAACCCAAGTCGACTCCAGTTACAACTACACTGCATGTCTTGTCAGTGACACGCCATGTACTCTTTGCAGAGAGAAATTTTCCTAATAGTTACATCGAGCGACATGATGTGTCTTCCACAAGACATGCCATGTCTTTATCGGTTTCTGTAGATTTTTTAAAATAACCACCCTTCATTATAAAGACAAGACTAGTCATATGGGGTGGTTATCACTCATCATTTGAAACATTGGACGTCTAAAAAAAATTGTAGAGTAATAGAGAGGAGATTTAGGGGAAGAATGAGAGGTTTCTTGGGAAAGAACCTCCATTCTTCATCATTTTCTTCTCCTTTTCTTCTCCAAGGGTGCAGTAGAGCATCTCTACTTCGGAAAAGCTTCTCGGGGGGGGGGGGGAGAAAGTCTGAGTTGGAGTAGCTATAAAGGTGGAACTTTGTCCTCAAGATGAAGTTTTACTTCTTCCACTTCACTATTTGGTTTCTCTTAGCTTTACTTCTCTCTTATCATGGAAAACACTAAAAATTGTGATATGTGCATGTGTTTCTGCATAATGTGTGAGTAAAACTCTTTTTCTTAGGCATGGGAGAGTAGATCTCATGTTATTACTCATGTGAACTCGTAATTTATATCTAATGTTAGTTAATTTGCTTCACTAAGAGTTTCTATAGTCTTTCATTGTGTGTATGCTTGTCTAGACATCAAATATTCATGTTTTATGCTTCTTTGTATGATTTCGGAGGATGCATGAGGGAGTATGGAGTAGATATCTTGGCAGCAAACTCTTGACCATAGGAGTGGTTGGGGAATGTTGAGGATCCAAGGTTGCATTCAACTCTGAACATATACATGTAAGTGTTATGTGAATAAGAGAACCATCTCATGTCACCAGGAGGTGTATGATGATGGCAACCTCCTTTGCAGGTTGATTAACATGTTTAATTTCATAAGTTGCACATGATGTAATGGTATGAAAGTGAAATATTATGTCTAAGATCTCCTAAATATGATCTAAATCCTTTTAAATTATTTCTTGTTCTTGCTAGTTAACTAATATTAATCAAAACTCCAAGTTTTGTAATCTGACTTATATTGTTCAAAATTTAGCAATTTTGCTCCTAGCTAACCTCGTTCCTTGTGGTTCGAACTTGACTATAGTTGATCATGTATACTTGTGGGAAATTGATGAGTTGAGACTATTATTTAAACTCATTTGCCTTTGGCAATCAACACATATCTTGTAAAAGATATGATTGATTACAAAGGCAATTTTCCAATTTGTTTTGTTCTATTCAATTATGAGATAATGATGAAACATAATGAATGTATAAAGAATGGTATTGCTCGATGGCATACATCTTCAGATTGATGTCTTGAACAATGAGATCATACGAATGTTATGAGTATGTACATTCTTCATATGTCCCTAGTCGAATGTTATTGTGGAAGGCTGATAGACAGTAATAACACATAAGACTAGAGTCTGTGTTGGTTGAATGACAGAATCTCATCAGCATGACATATGATATCAAACCAAACACATAGATACTTATTAGATAATATTGTATCAAATATACCCACATTGAGACTGGCACATTTAAACCATAATTGGTAGTCAGAATCATCTCTCATAGTGATGGTGGTGATCGTGGTTCTTAAACCTGAATTCACTACACTCATCACATAACATTTGATGTACATTGACATCATCCACCGTGACCTTGAATAATGGTTACCACAAAGGTGGTGTTCGAGTGCATTGTGACACATGGGGATGAATCTGAGTGATGTAGATGGGATTTTTCCCTCCTACAAGAGTTTGATATCTAGGTCACTTGATCAGTGAGACTAAGAAAAGTATGAGAATGCACATGTGAATCAAAATACCATATTGAGGTCGCATATATCTCAGACAGACTGCTCTAGTTCAAGGAACATGGATTGGACATTGAGAGGATGATGATTCCAAGCCTCAAGTTCAATCTGGTTAGTGATAAAGGAATTATACAATCACTATAACACCAATAACATATTGTAGGTTGAAGTTGTTCTCCAACTTTCTGAATAACTTGGGTAGCAATGATTTGTTACTAGGTACCGCTCATTTCTTTTGATGTCATAAACTAGTTATGGGCAATCATTGCCAACATAAATTGGAACCTATAGGGTCACACACATAGGATACACTTGGAATAGGAGTTCATTCATAAATATAGTTTAAACTTGATTACTAAAGATTTAGGTATTCAGTTTAAACAACAATGATTGAATAATTGACTGACTGGACACTGAACTGACCGGTTCAAGTGTTGAACTGACCGGTTGGAGTGTTAGGTTAATTGAAACCTTATTAGAGAAATATTGGTTGATCAGGGGCATGAACTGACTGTTTCACAAAGTGAACCACCCACTAACGGTCTCAAACGACCAGTTCATGTGATGAATTGCCTGATCCATTGATTAATTTGATTGGATCAAGGATTAGTGTTGATGTCATCTTGTGCATTAATTGAATATTAATTGTCAATACAATTGTGATTGGGAAACATGATGAAATGACCAGTTCAAGAGTTGAACCGATCGGTTCACATGCCAACTATCATTCACCAGTAAACTAACCATTTTGTAGCTCGCATGATGTGAAAAATTGTGAATTTTTTTGCCCTTCGACTCCCGCTCAGGCTGGGAACCTCGACCCTGACCCTCCTATAAATAGAGGGGTACTAGGATTCTCAGATACATCCATTATCTCTGGCAATTGTTGTCTTCTCTGGTTGTGGTAACCAAGAGAACATGTACAAGTCCTACTCCATAAAGGGAGGGATAGCAAGGGAGAACAACTGTGGGAGAGCAAGTTGGTGCTAGTACAGTGACTAGAAGGGACAACTCCTTCTTGTCTATTATTCTAGAATGATTGGAGTTCCCATTGGTTCGTGTGGACTACTATAGAGTCAAAGAGGTTGTTGTCTATCGCTCAGAGTACAAGATCAATTGTTGTCCATAGTGATCAATCAGGAGATGTTGCTGACATTGTTTAGGTGTGACTTGAAGAAAGGTGTTCATCGTTGTGAGGAAATTGTCAATGGACTTGCTGTAGGACCATATATGACCTCACAAACCATCCTTCCCATTAAATAGTTATTGATGTGATTGTCTGTTGAAGGGGAATATGGCAGTTATATTTTTTTTCATTACCTATTTTGTAGCTATATTTCCCTACACTTTGGGCCAGGTAGATTGGTCGGAGATGCATGTTTTCGTCGGGCAATTGTCTGGGTTGCCATCAATGAAGGCTGGGTAGGTGGTGAAGGTTTCAAGAGTTTCAAGAGAAATTGAGAGGATAGGGATACTCTGGCAGTCATGGGGGAACTCCATAATGCCTTCTATAGGCATGGGAGGCAGAGGATCAGTGGTTCGGATGTTGCCCTAAAATCCCCTCTTAACATGGATTTGAGCATTTATAAAAATGACAAGAAACTATCTATGGCATGGCTCATTATGTATGTCTCTCTCTCTCCCGAAACTAAAGGAGAAATAATCTCTGCAAGTGATGGTGGGTGGAGGGAGAAAAAGGTGAGGGAAAATCGTGCTACTTGTAGCTCTTGTTTCCCCTTCTGATCGGAGGTAGGAGACAAAGGTGTAACCATTGATCTCAGATCTAGCAGTCACTAGGCATGTGACACGTTAAAGGGGTGCCTTTAACCAGAGATAAAGTCAAATTATTAACTCAATTTCCAAATATAGAATCAAATGTATTTATTGAAATCAACTTCCTCTTTCTTATCGATTTTCTACATGCCACTAGGAATATCATATGGATATCAAATTTGGAGGGTAACTCATTACTATCTTCCTCAACCTATATTAATTTTCTAGGATTTATTGGAATAACTTTGATAGGTGAAACTTTCCCTTTAAGTATTTCCTTAAGAAAATTAGTCATATCATATGGAAAATACTTTTATCTCAAAATATATAATTTTCTTAGTTTTTCAAGTATTCCAAAAGTTAGACTATGATAGTATTATTTGATGCCTCAAAACTTATTTTGTCATTAATAGTTAGATAATTACTCCATTAATTGTTTAAGTTGCCAATTATCTTAGAATCTTTTGGAAACTTGTCCATTATCTCATATTTCAGTTATCTAACAAACCATAAAGCCATTATATTTCTTTTATAAAGGAATTCCCTTTATTTATTAAACTTCTACCGCTAGGACCTATTTACAAAGTAGCTATTCTCATGGGTGTAACTTGGGCCACTTGTTGAACCCATGCCACAAAGTGTATAGCTTTATTATTCCATCATAAGGAATTTACTTATAAAATCAAGTCATATATCCATAGAATTTGAATTCACCAAATTTGAGGATATTGCAATACTTGAAAAGAAGATGGTGATCCCATACATAATGCTTCATTGTAGTAAACAACCTCTTTCTTTCCTCTCTAGACCATGTGTTAGGTACTCTCTCATTAGCCAAAATATTGACTATGTATTTGAACCATGGTTTTTGAGAAGAGCCAATTAGCATGGGATGCTCATGAAGCATCATTTATTTGATCTTGTTTACTTCTTCATAAGGTGCCTTAATGTATGGTAGATGATCAGTTGTGGAATTTTCACTTACCTTCTTATCAACAATATCCAAACCGAATTCTTGAAGTAAAAGACTACATCTTATCAACCTTGGCTTGGAATCCTTTATTGACATGAAATATTTAAGGTAAGTGTGATCACTATAGAAAATGACCTTGTTTTGAAGAACATATGAGTGAAACTTGTGAAGAGAAAATACCATTCCAAGAAACGTCTTCTTTGTATTAGTGTAGTTTTTTTTAGCTTCATGTAGAGTCTACCTGCATAGTAAATTGCATGAGGTATCTAGCCAAATATTTGGCCAAGCACAATCCCCACTATCAAATTTGAAGCAGTATTCATGCTCTCCAATGGCCTAGAGAAGTTTTATGATTGCATGATAGGAGCATAAATCTTTTGCATTTTAGGTGAATGAAGGCTTCAATGTGTTTATCATAAATGTGGAAAGCAACGTGTCTCTAAAGCAAATGACATAATAGCCTTGATATCTGGCTAAAATCTTTTATGAATTAGTGATAGAAACTTCCATGCCCTAAGGAAGAATGGGCATATCTTACGGTGGAAGAAATGGTCAAAGTAGAAGTGAGACTAAATTTTTCTCTATCAACTTTAGTCTCAATTTTGGATACTCGATGTCCAAGCACAATACCCTTAGGAACCATGAATCGAATTTTTATCCCAATAAAGCACAAAGAAGAATTTTGACACCTCTCAAGTACAATAATAAGTTATGTCAAAAAATAATCAAGGGACTTTCCAAAAACTAAAAAATCATCCATCAAGGGATAAGTCAAGCACATTGGCAAAGATAGATGTTACACATCTTTAAAATGTGGACGGATCATTGCAAAGACCAAATGACATCCTGATGCGTGAAAATGTACCTACTAGACATGTGAATGTGGTCTTTTCCTAATTATATGGATGTATTAACACTTGAAATTACCCCTAACAACCATCAAGAAGACAATAAACACTTTGTCCAACCAATCCTTCAAGAATTTAATCAATGAGTGGCAATGGGAAATGGTCTTTCTTGGTCCTTGCATTCAGTTTTATATAACCAGCACACATTCTCTACTTGGGTTGTTCACTAATTGGAACTATCTCACCATATTCATTTGGTGCAACATTGATACCACCCTTCTTGAGCACAACCTGAATGGGACTCACCCAAGAACTACCAAAGATAGGATATATGATACTTGCATCAAAGAGATTCACTACCTCTTAAGTAACATGTTCTTTTAATTTTGGATTCAATCTTCTTTGCTTTTCATGGCTTGGATGGGCATCATCCTCTAGATAGATGTGATACACACAAATATGGATCAAAACCTCTCAAATCAACAATGGACCACCCAATGACATCAATGTTCTTTTTCAAAATAAAATAAAAAGATTTTTTTCTTGGTCTATAGATAGGAGAGAAGAAATAATCAATCTGAGGGTTCATTTGGATCAAGGAAAGCATATTTTACTCCTTTAAGAAGAGATTCTAGCTAAATAAATGGAGACCCTTGAATAGATGTTTTCAAGGGCTTAGGTTCCCTTGAGGGTAAATCTTCACTAGCAGCCACCACCACCACTTCCTTAACTTCCTCAAATGGTTCTTTGGGGAATTTAATGATAGGTTCAAGGGCTCAACACTTTGTAGCAGTCTCAATCCATGAAGGCAAACATTCTTCTACAATCTCATCAAGGTGTTCAAGCAAATAGAAATCATCAACAGTAGCACCAATACCTCAGCTTTGACAGAAACTTGAAAATAGTCAATATAATCTTCATGCCTCATTGGAAACAACTTCATAAATATGGTATTTGTTCTCACATGATGAACAACATTGATAGTATCTAGGAATGGCCTCCCATAAATTACAAGGATCTCCATATTATCTTTCTCCATGCAAGAATGGTAAAATTAGGTGGAATGTGAAAAAAAAATCATCATCAATTTTCATTAACACAATAGCTACCCTACCTCTCAAAATTTTCACTGACCTATCTACCGATTGAAGAGTGTAATTAGTTGGTTCTAGTTGTCCCAAACCAATCTCAAGGTGCATGTGATATGTCATTTAGTTCACACTTGACCTTAGGTCCGAAAGGACTTGTTCAATGTGATGACCACCAATATTTCGAGGGATGATAGGGGCTCCATGATCGTTCTTTTATTTCGAACAACATGTTGTATAATAGTGCTCACTTGTTTAGTGACCTTCACCTTTTTGGGCATTCTTCATGCGAATTTTCTCTTATATGTGCATATTTCCTTGAGGAAATTTGCATATGTTGGTATCTATTTCACTACATTTAGGAGATGTAAGTTGATGCGTGCTTTCTTAAGTGTCCCATGGATTTTCTCATTATGATTTTGATTCCTCTTAGAAGGAGAAGGCTCCTCAAAGGCATTAGGACAAGGGGGTTCCTGCACAATACAATCGACTGGTCGAACTATATCATTTTTTTTGCAAGACAATATAAGTAAATGGTGGCAATGTGTCATTCAATATCGTGATATTGGTGGGGAAGAGTAAATTGGGGTGTTGACGGAGTTTGGTAGGGTTGATGCACATGTGCATGCCTAGGTTGAGGAGGAATTACTTGTTGGGGTTGATGAGATAGTTGAGAGGGAGTTTGGTAGTTGAATGGTGATTTTAGTGGAGCAATGAGTGCATATTAGTGTGATAGTCCTTAGTTGGTGAGGAGGTAGAACTTGCACTTGTTAGGGGACATGAGGATTTTGAGGAGTGTTCACCAATAAAGTCATTGAGATTTGCATAGATTATGGATGGATTTTTTCTTCCACGTGGATAGCAAGTGTGGAAGATATATGTTCCACTCTTTGCTCACATCTACTAATGTTTTGTTCTTAATATCATCAAATGATTTTATCTTAGAAAAATATTCCCCTTTAAATGTTGAAGTGTACCTTGGAATCTATTATTGGTTGTTGTGGTAATGAAGGGCCTTTACTTCTTCACTAATAGACTCAATAGAATTGACAAAATCATTAGAATCCTTTACCACTTGATTATTTATCATGTTCATCATTTCAATAAGAATCTTCATCATTTGTGGGCTTTAATCATAAGAGGATGAAGGTATCACACCAATAGGTTTGGTATTATCATTGACCACACTAGAAGCTCTATGCCTAGAATTCTCTTCAAATTGTTCCAATAACGGCCAAGACTCATCCGTAACTTAGCCATGGAAGTGCCTCCACTAGAATAAGCTTGTAGCGAACTGAAACTTGGACATACTCTCTTTTTTACCCTCTTCCCAAGTTTTTTCTATCTTTTCTATCCTTTTTGGATTTTATGTTTAATTTGTGGAAATAATACTGGTTTTGTGAACATTTGTTCATTATTATTGCCAACATATGGGTTTATGCACAAATACCTCAGTAAATGTTTTTAATAAGGGTCTAATATGCAAATTTACCACATATGTGAGATAATGATAAAATAATTTGCTCTAGATCATTTGTTAACCTAATGGAGCAGGGAAGAGAAAATGGAATGAATAATGATGCTTTAAACATGTTAATGTGATATTGAATTATTTGATATCAGAAATTATGGTAATAATGGATAAGGGGCTGAAATTCATAAAAGGGAGACTAATTGGTTAAAAGTAAATTGAGATTCATTTTCCTTGAGTTTTGTTTTGGCTTGGAAGCCAAATTTCATATTTTTAGAGTATTAATAATTATATCTCTTTTATTTTGAAAAGAAAAGGTGAGTTTTCCTCAAAATATGAAATAAAATACTTAATTATTCCAAAAGTGGAAAATAATATTGGATTCATAATCTACATATTAAAAATAGCCTTCAGGTGAATTTTCATGTAATTTGGATAATCTTTAATACACATGTGAAATTAGGAGAGAGAAAGTGTGTAGAACCTTCAAAATATTAAATAATTGTACAAATAACTCAAACAAGCAAAATTGATGGCAAATTCGTATCCAAGACACTTAATGTGACTTTTAGGTGAAGTTTCATAAAATTTTGGAGTATCTTATAATCATTAATGATGGAGGAAAGAGAAAATAAGATCTGATTTATTTAACATATCAAAAGTTCTCCAAAGGCAATTCTAATTGCATATTTGGATTACTAATATCAAAAATAGGCTATGTGTCAATTTTCATTTAATTTGGGGCTTGTTTGCACCCTCTATTGAAGAGAGAGAAAACAATAAATAATTACATTCACACTTTAGTTTGAATCGGATTTGGTAAGAACTTTTTTGATTTCGCATGGAACCAGGACCGTCTGATCCCTGATCTGATGATGTAAAACTCATCTCCTACATTGGGTAGGAGATGGCATGGGTGACCAGTACTTGTGCCCTAGTGTTTTGCAAATAACTCTCTTGATTCTTGATGGTTTTCGGAAATATTTCTTGCTACAGATTCTGGATTGATTTCCACACCATTTGACCAATATTTTGAGGTGTTTTATCAATGATTTGAGAAACTCCCAAAACTAGGCTTAGAGCTTTCTCATGGCTAACTAGGATAAACCCTAGACTCTTTCCCTGTCTTTAAATAGGGGCATGTACACCTTCGTCGACTTCTGTGTGATCATTGCCATGCTTCAATTAGACCAAAGCTTCTTTACACAATCATCACAATCCAAATCTCTATGCCGATCTTGAGGTGCCTCTTCTGAGCCATGGATATCTTAGATACTTGATCGTTCTTAGAGGTTAGTTCATGGCAACTTGTGCTTCAATTTCATGTCTTTAAAGTGAAGAATTGTTGCCTCAGTGAAGTTTGCCCTAATACGCTCAACTGCTCGGACTGCTTTGAGCAACCATAGCAGGCGCTGGGTTGGGATGAATCCCCTGGTGGTTTTCTCACTTCTACCCCCCCCCCCTCTTTTCCTCTTTTTGTGCATTGTTTGCTAAGGGCATTTTTTTACTTTCATCTCTTGTTTTGTTTCTTGGACGAGCACTTCTTTGTCCATTGACCGCGTGACTTGGCCACTCTCGATTGGGCCAAGTCAGGGTGTTGGCCCCATCTCTTTCCCTTTTGCAGTATAATTAATGACATGACTTTTTTTTATTGGCTCATTTTAGATAAATCATAACTTTTGATTCCTTTGTCCAAAAATTAAAGTAAAATTGTTTTGGAATCGAAAAAAGGTGATCTTTCCAATAAATATAGTTTCAAAGCTTGATTTTGAGTTTTCTCGAGAGGTGTTTTCTAAAAATGATTTGATACATGAAAATCACCAAAAGTACACTTTAATCCTCATAACTCCAAAATAGACAAAATAATATGTTTTCTTAATCAGGAGAACCTAATAAGATCAATGGTGATGTTTTTAGAGTCTAAATCAAGGTTTTTTTTGAAAAGTCCAAAAACTAGGGTTTTCTTTACCTTAATGTACATGATATACCCGAATACATGATTATACATTGAAAAAAAGAAAAGTTGATCTTGGATCATCTAAAAGTGGTGAAAGTTGATAATTGAACTTAATAATAGAGGTATGTGTTTTCCTTACACCTAAGTTGGAAATAATTACAAACCCTAACCTAGTTTCCTTAATGAGGATTTAATGAAACCCGGATTTCTCTTTTGATAATTTCCTTGCTTTATGTGCCTCAAAATCAATTTTATTATTTATTTCTCGGGTTTTGTACCCCACTGCCATATTTCTATTATTTGATGTTTATTGTAACATACCCAAATTCAAGTATCGAAGTTAATCCTCCCTATGCTAGGACCTCTTGGTTAGGATAATATTAGTTTATTTTCAACCCTAATTTGGAATATAATAAAATCAATTGGACATAATCTCATGTAATAATAATTTCTTCTTGATATACTACTTTATGAGAAATAATTAATTTATTTTTCAAATGGGTCATCCATTCTAAAATACAATTTAATAGTATTGAACCTGATCTAACATTCTATAACCATCTTCGTGTTACAACATAAACAAAATTTGATAGATATGAAATTTGGGTCATAATTTTTTTTTGTGCAAATAGGGTGGGGTGAATTTGGGTCATAATTGATTAACTCTAAAGGATATATATATCCTAAGTTGGGACTTGATGCACAAGCAATAAAATGTAATATAATATATTTTCAAAACTTGAAACTGGCTCAAAATTTACATTCATTACATCCTAATTAGTCTACCTAGCAATTCTCATGTGAATTCGAGATTGTTTGCTCCCTCAATTTAATCTAGAGTGGATATAAATCAATCAAACTTGCTTTAATTAACTAAGATAATATCTGGGTCAAAATATATATGATATGTTGATTTTCCCGTAATGCTTGCTCCCCCTCTCACAACACTTCATCTGCATAGTGTTTGTGTTGGGTGCAACAGTCGTGTCAGCTAGCAACGGCCGTTAATCTCACATTTTGTTTCTTCTCTTCACCCTATCACCCAGTCGCCCTCTATCTATTATTCCTCCTCTCCATCTTCAGTACCTAGAAACCCTTATATTTGGCTCTTCCCTTCTCCATACTCCGCCAACTGCACCACCTCTGCACCCTACAACCAGGCTAACTGGTTGCCACTGCCGCTAGTGCCATAGAGAGCATTTGGTTATATTGATCCCACCTCCACCGCAATACTGCCCATCCACAGTCATCCCATGAGGCGACATGCTACACTACCTTCGGATCCTCCGCCATCATTCAAGACAGCCAATGTCGTTCTTGACCCATGCTCCATGCACCGTGGCAAGACGGCAATCATCATCTTCAACCCCAAACCAAACACCACTGCAATCCCCTCTTTCATCCACCCACAAACCTGGAGAAGATATGACCTTCCATGGTTCCCTATAAGCCTACATCCTTAATACCACCGCCTGTGCCAACACCCACCAAGAACTGTTGGGCACCATCCCCCATATCACCTACACACGTGATCACCACTGACACTGGTCATCTCCCTACCTGCCAAATCCCCCACCACTATCTTCTGACCCAGACCCCAACATGACATAGGTCTAACACGCATCCAGCACCCCAATAACCTGGACAAGCTAGCGAAGGAGTCCCTCCTACGGCAGGGTGTCTCGCCATAGGCGTCTCACCTAGTAGTCTCGACAGAGGTCGACGAACTCCACCAGACCATCATATGGCTCTGCTGCCTAAAAATCAAGTCTTCACCTCTTCCTCTCATCTCAATCCTCCCAGTTGGCATCATCTCAGGTCTGCAACCATGACCATCGCAACCACTTGCAAACAATAGTAACACTAACCTAACACCTTGCTCCTAGTATTCCATTTTGTCTCCTTGATGCCTATTGATCATGGATCTATGATCCCACAACCTCACCCTAAACTGAGCACCACCACCACGATCAAATTTATAAAGATCTAAGGTTGAATATGGAGGAAGATGGACCCCAATCCAACACTACATTTCCAACAATAATCAGAGTCACTAATCCACAAGAAGTTGAATATAGACGCAATGCTTGCATGGACTGAATCCATCAAGGATCGGTAGGAGAAGCATTGGACAATAGGTCAGTCTTCATTATCTTATAATTCTTATTATGTAGGTGTACATTTGAATACTAAGTCTGGTATAGGAGAAGTATGTATATAATGGTATCTGACGTGTATTTTACTACACGCTTAAACGCAAGTATACGCGTCGAGTAATATAGGCCTTTGTGAGGCCCGAGTCGAACTCAGGGATACGTGAATTATTGGAGACTTCTACTAACTAATCGCAATCAGCTAGGCCGAATAACAAAGTAAGGTTTGTTGTCCAAATTAAAAGAAAATAAAATGAAACAAAGAAAACAATCAATTAAATGTTAATTTAATCAATTCAAAAGGGTATCTTTAGGATTGCGGTTTCACCGCGGGTCAACATTGCATTAGGTTTTATATAATTCCTCACTCTTCTCTCTCTATCTGGGTAGTGGCCTGAAAACAGAATTACCCACTGTCGTGGTGTAACTCACTACTTAGGTTTAGGTTGATTCCACCGTCGTAGTAATCATTCCCCTAAACTAAGCGCATTATAAACGATCTCTCAGTTCCCACCATTAATTTTACAACTCCTTTGTCAAGGGTTTTATTGATTAATGTAGATTTCGTCTCTTTTCAACCGTTAATCCTTCTGTCGAAGTGATTAAGGGCATTAAGTTATTATTATGGTGATCAAGCATAATAATATATATGGAGAAAATGAATCTATACCACGGATTTGAGAGAGAAAATATGAATTATCAATATAAAATTGTCATACAATGCATTATCGGGCTACTCCCGGTCCCAAAGATGGAGGGTTTTAGCCTCTCATGTTCATCTCGCACGAATACATGGTAGAAATAGGGGAATTCATAAGAAAAACGTGAGACAAGTGGGAAAACCCCTGAACGGAGAAGAACCGGTAGATCCTTGGCGTAGAATACGAGCTTCCCCGCCTGTCGGTGGTGGAATTCATCTTCGGCAGCGTCTGAATCACCCGAGATGAGCTTCTGGCCTCCGTTCTCCTTTTTCTCCTTCCTCGGCACTCGTGCAATGCAAAATCTGATCCCCCTCTCGTGTGGGCGGCCTTCATTAGGTATAAGTCCCTAATTAGGTCGTCAAATAACTCCAGCCGTCCGATCGAGATCAAAACGAATCCAACGCATATCTGCCGGCGTCGATACCATCGACGCGGGTCGATGGTATCGACGCGGGTCGATGGTATCGACCCAGCGGATTAGCGGCAGCTTTCCTTTCTTTTAGTCTGAGCGCCTTTGGTCATCTCGATACCATCGACTTGGGTCGATGGTATCGACTCTCTTTAGCATCGGTTGTTGTCGTTTAGCGACGTTGTAGCCTCCATGTGTCGATGGCATCGACTTGGGTCGATGGTATCGACAGTTTCCTCGCCAGCAACCTGAAGGGATCTCGATACCATCGACTTGGGTGTCGATGGTATCGACTCTGTGCTGCTCCTCCCGTCTGGCAATCTGTGGTTTGGTCGATGGTATCGACGGAAGCAAATACTTGTTTTTCCTGAAATTTCACAACAAGACCAAGTAAATCCACACAAATAATAATATTATGATAAATAATGCTCAAAATTGTAAAACGAAGGGGATTTGACATAATATGAAGGCAAAGACCGAAATGAGTGAATTATGCAATATTATCCATAAAAATGAGTAATTGGAGCACAAAACACATATGAAAAAGGTTTATAAATGCGACTCAAAATCATCGCATCAAACTCCCCTAAGCTTAAACATTGCTCGCCCTCGAGCAACTAATCCTTAGAATAGAATTGCAGATGTCAACTAAAAATCAACACACCAACCCACATCCCATGTGACTCCCACTGAACGTTCTCAAACCGGCCTTCTCTAACCACATAACAGTAATTACCCTAAAGGCGACAATAATCGTCAATAAGAGAAATTGTCCTTCAAACCGATGAACACTATCACATAAGGCAGTTAACATAATAAAATTCGTCGATTCAGCATTGGTGCATCTTGTGATCGCCTACACTACGTTGCTCGCCCTTAACTACCATCTACATGGAAGCAGTTCTCCTGATAATCATTAGTGAGGAGAAATTCACGGTGGCCTACCAATCTGAGCAACGGGTGGATGGAATAGGTAGTTCATGGAAGAACTTGGAAGTATTGCACAGTTTCAATATGCATAAAACAAAATGTCCTACATGATGCAAGTGCACAATAAAAATGCCCTAATGCCTAATTTGGGTGAAATGATGCATGCCCTAACCTTCCACCTCAAAATGAGATGGAAATCTACTTAAGCCACATCATGTACTCAATTTTCCTGTAATGCAAGTGATATCATGTTCCTTTCTCCCTCTTATTCCATTTCCTTCTAAATTCTCTTTTTTTTCTTTCTTTTTTCAGAATTTTTTTTTCTTTCTTTTAGCCCATATATCCATAATTGCTTAGAGATCCATGTATTGGGTTGTTTTCTTCATGATTAAAAATCTTTGCGATATTTCGAAGGTATGGAACAGTTTAGATCACTCTTAAAGAAAAATTGAGATACATGGTGTACTTTATGCATGATAATCATGAAAGTCATGAATGCAACTACATGGCATGCACCTAAAGGTAATGTGCATGAATCCCTATATTTTTCTCTTTTTATGCAAAAGTATGGAAAATATCAATGCAATTCCTATCTAAATGCTATGCACACAAGAAGGAATTAAAATTGTACTTTACTTCCAATTCTTAGGTGGATTATGGAAAAATGAAGTGGAATGATCACAAGATTAGATGACTGAACCTTAGAAGAGTATTATGTGTCCCTCCTTACTGACATGTGTAGTGATTCAAAGGGTTCTCTCTCTTATATCCAATTAAGGTCTCATTACCATTTGGTTAGGTTAGGCTCAAACAACTGTTACTATCCACTTTTCATGAGTCAATGGGAGTATAGGTGTGACATCTTGTTTTAAAGTTGACATAATCAATCATTTTCATAGGATAAGTTCCCCAAGGACAACCAAGTCAAGCTATCCAAATGACACAAAAAATTTTAAAATTCTCTTAAATTTCCCATGAATACACAGCGAGATGACAACTTTTACGACATCCACAGTTACACTAGATAGATGTGGATCCTAAACAAAAACTAAAAATGCAAGAACAAATAGCAAAGTAAAAACTAAAAACAAACAAGAAAAGATAGAGTTGTTCCAGCTACCCCCCTAAGCTTGAATTCGACTATGGCCTCATAGTCAAAAACAATCTTAAGAGTGGAACAGAGATACCCTGATCATTCTTGTGGAGGCGGAGGCGGGTACTGCGGGGCCGTAGGATCCCAAGAAGGATACTCCCCCTGGAAGCTCGGATCGTAATGGGTCCTCGGCGGAGGCTTTGGATAGCCTCCAAAGTAGCTCTGACTCCAGTAATGGTCGTAAAAGGGCTCCTGTTGCATCTCCATCCTTTGCAACCGATTGTGTATCTGTTGTTGGTTGTCGAGGAGGAGACGTTCATTCTCGAACATAGCCCGTTGATTATCAAGTAACCGGCTCGTAGTATCATGAATACCGGTATACATTTCTAGATGCTGCTGCTGTGTCTGATGTATATCCTACAGCATTGTGTACATTTCCTGCATGGAATAGACATCCTCGCCTGGCTGCGAGGGCTGTGGTGATGGCGGCTGGGGCTGTGATGATGAAGACGCACCCGGATGCATCCTAGGACGCTTCCATGGTGCTACTCGTGCACGAAGAGGTGTGAAAGCCTCCTCTTCCTCCTCAGCCTCGCCTCCTTGCTCGTTGTTGCCGCCTTCTTCTTCGGAGGACTCGATGGCTATGATTGGCCACCGGAAATGCTGTGCGTCCTCGATGTTGAAGACGTCGTCCGGCAGTGAGCGCTCCTGATAAGCTTGGTTGACGTGGCAGTGTGCGTACGCCAACCCATCCCGGAGAAGGATAAGGTTTGAACGGTGCAGATGCTGCACGTTCACCTTACTCCTCATGGAAATCGGAGTCATAGACTGGAAATTCAGCCCCAAGTACAACGCCAATTTGGTGATGAGCCCACCAAAATGGATCGGAGCCTTCCTTGTACTCCTCTTCACCGCCAGGACGCGCTGTAGCCAGAACGCCCCCCAGTTGCATGGTTGTCGCTTCAGGAGTGCGTAGAGGAAGAAGAGATCGCTCTCCTGAAACTTACTCAACGTCAAATCACTCTGAGCGAAGAACGTCAAGCTCAACATCTGGTGAAGAACCCGGACGAAAGGGTGCTCAAAATCTGCTACCGCTGCATTATGGTAGCTCACGGTCTTTCCTGCCGGCACTGTAACTAGCTCGGCGAAGATCTTGTCGTAGTCGGTGCGGGAGTCCGGACGTCGGTGATCATGTGGAGAGTGGAACCAATTGAAGATTTTATTGAACTGGACCAACGTGATGTTGTAGTTGTTGTTGAACAACTGGAAGGACACCCGGCCCCTGATCCACTCACGATCCGACGCCACCACGTCATTTGGCACGACGCAGACGTCGAGGGATGCCATAAACTCTGCCACCAATTCCTTGTAGGTGGGCCATTCGCAGAAAAATGGCTGCCCATCCGCATTGTACTGCAGCTCGTCGGGACGTCGGCTGGTGTGACGTGCTTGTCCGTGAAGCACATAGGCCAAGTTGGCCTCGAAACCAAGCTCCTGAAGCATGCCCCGGTCCACATACCGGGTCGGCTCAATCTTCTGCTTCATAATCTCCTCGTAGACCTTCCTCGCCTCCATGGAAGGGTGAACCAGGCGCGGACGTGATACGGAAGCAGTAGGGGGTGGAACAAACTCCACAATCCCCATGGGATTCACGCTCGAGGACGATGATCCAGCGGCGTGCACCATTGTTGCAAGAAAGATGAGATTAGAAGAAGAGAGCTCAGGGAAGATGGAGAAGTGATTCTCCGCTCGGTGAAGATCCCTGCTCGCTGTCGCTGCTCTTCAGTCTTGGAGGGCTCGGGGGAGTGCTCGGCGCAAAGGAGGACGTTTGCTCTGAAGGTGTGACGTCAAATGACGTTGCAAATCTCCTTAAATAGACTTGGCCGGCGCTACTGTCGACCCGTCGATACCATCGACACGGGTCGATGGTATCGACACGTCTCGATGCTATCTGCCTCCCTCGCGAGTATCGACGGCTGACATTTGCTGGATCGGGAAACCCGGATTGCTGACCTGTCAATACCATCGACGGAAGTCGATAGTATCGACGCATCACCCGGATCGCTGACGTGGACTCGCAATCGTCGTCGATGCCTTGGCGCGGATCGATGACATGGATGTCGATACCATCGACTAGGGTCGATGGTATCGACGGCTTTTATTGCGACACCGCCGTTTTGTTGCATTCAACCTGTGATCATGTCGATACCATCGATGAGGCCGTCGATGGTATCGAGTTGACTGAGGCAAAATTCATCTGAACTTCTCCAGAGATCTCGATGGTATCGACTGGCATGTCGATACCATCGACACTTTTATTGCGACCTGCCTGTAGGTATGTCGATACCATCGACGGGGCCGTCGATAGTATCGACTCAGTGTGATTTTTGCAGCTGTCACCCTGAACCCATGTCGATACCATCGACCAGTGTGTCGATGGTATCGACCCTGCCTGTGCCTGCATATAGAACAAACGGATCAAGGTATCTTCTTTACACTAAAATTAAACGAAATAAAAGCAATCTATGACTAAAATTAACCTATCCTAATGTACCAATGGTTGGGTTGCCTCCCAACAAGCGCCCTTCTTTAACGTCTTAGGCTAGACGTCTTCCCATCATCTCATTCATCCACAAGTGTAATCAATTTGACCTCATTCACTTTTCTCTTGTAGTTTTCACCAAAATACAACTTTAAGCGATGCCCGTTCACCAAGAACGTGGCATCTCCATCACGCACAAGAATCGCACCGTGCGGTCTCACCTCTTCCACTACAAAGGGTCCACTCCACCGGGACTTCAGCTTCCCGGGATGCATCTTGAGACGGGAGTTAAACAATAGAACATTGTCTCCCTTCTTGAACGTGCGCATCTCGATATGTCGATCGTAGATCAGCTTTGTGCGCTCCTTGTAGATGTGGGCATTCTCATATGTCGTCATGCGTAACTCATCTAATTCGTTCAATTCGAACATCCTCTTTTTCCTGGCTTCATCATAGCTCAAGTTCAGCCTTCTTAGCGCCCAATGGGCCTTATGCTCCAGCTCCACCGGAAGGTGGCAAGCCCGGCCATACGCCAACCTAAAAGGCGTGGTGCCTATAGGTGTTTTGTACACCGTTCTATACGCCCAAAGTGCGTCCGGTAGTAGGGCACTCCAATTTTTCCTTGTGGATGCCACTGTCCTTTCTAGAATCTTCTTGATTTCTCGATTTGAAACCTCCACTTGTCCTTGCGTCTGTGGATGATATGGGGTACCGATGTTGTGCTTGACCCCATATTTCTTCAAAAGTGTCGAAAATTTTTGGTTCCGGAAGTGTGTGCCCCCATCACTTATGATCATTCGGGGTATCCCAAACCTGCAGAATATGTTTTCTTTCACAAACCTGCACACTACATTCGAATCATTAGTCCTTGTGGGGATTGCTTCCACCCACTTCGACACATAATCAACAGCAAGCAAGATATATAAATTTGAATTTGAGGACACAAAGGGTCCCATGAAGTCTATGCCCCATAAGTCAAATACCTCAACTTCCTGAAATACATTCAGGGGCATCTCTTGTCTCCTTGAAATGTCACCTGTGCGCTGGCACGGGTCACATTGCCTCACAAAATCATAGGCATCCCGGAACAAAGTTGGCCAATAAAGGCCGCTTTCCAACACTTTGGCTGCTGTCCGTGAACTAGCATGGTGTCCTCCCGTAGGCGACACATGGCAATGGTGGAGAACACTCTCGTACTCCACCTCCGGCACACACCTGCGAAGAATACCATCCCTGCACTGCTTCAAAAGAATTGAGTCATCCCAAAAATAGTATCTCAAAGAATGAAAGAATTTCTTTTTCTCTTGATAAGACCAGTCTTCCGGGATGATCCCGCAAGCCAAATAGTTAACAATATTAGCAAACCATGGTTCCTTAGAATCAATTTTCAAAAGTTGTTCATCGGGGAATGTCTCGGTTATGGGTATGTGTAAACCTTGTTCATCTACCCTTTCTAACCTAGACAAGTGGTCAGCCACCACATTTTCAATTCCCGACTTGTCCTTGATTTCAATATCAAATTCTTGTAAAAGCAAAATCCACCTAATTAGTCTAGGCTTTGCATCCTTCTTCTCCATCAAATATTTTATCGCAGCGTGATCGGTCCACACAACTACTTTAGAACCCACTAAGTACTGCCGAAATTTTTCAAAAGCAAACACGACGGCAAGTAACTCTTTTTCTGTAGTTGTATAGTTCAATTGAGCATCATTAAGTGTTTTGGAGGGGTAGAAAATCACAACGGGCTTATTATTCACCCTTTTCCCCAAAACAGCTCCCACTGCATAATCGGAAGCGTCACACATCAATTCGAATGGTTTTGTCCAATCCGGCGTTTGAACAACCGGAGCCGAAATCAACTTTTCTTTCAAAACTTCGAATGCGTGAAGACACTTTTCATTGAAATCAAAAACTGCATCTTTTTCCAACAATTCGGATAAAGGTTTTGCGATTTTAGAAAAATCCTTGATGAATCGCCGATAAAACCCGACGTGTCCCAAAAAGCTTCTCACCCCTTTTACGGAATTAGGTGGGGGTAGCTTAGAAATCACCTCAATTTTTACGGGGTCTACCTCAAGACCCTTGCTAGACACCTTGTGTCCTAGCACTATTCCTTCCGTCACCATCATGTGACATTTCTCCCAATTGAGGACCAAGTGTGTGTCCTCGCACCGCTGCAGCACCTTGTCCAAGTTATATAGACACTCATCAAAAGACGCCCCATAAACCGAGAAGTCGTCCATGAAAACCTCAAGACAACGCTCCACCATGTCAGAGAATATGGCAAGCATGCAGCGTTGAAACGTTGCCGGCGCATTACTTAATCCAAACGGCATCCGTCGGTAAGCAAAAGTCCCGTAGGGACATGTGAACGTAGACTTCTCTTGATCCAAAGGATCAATAGAAATCTGGTTATACCCCGAATATCCATCTAGAAAACAAAAATGCAACTGACCGGCAAGACGTTCCAAAATCTGATCGATAAATGGCAATGGAAAATGATCTTTAAGAGTTGCGGCATTCAATCGGCGGTAGTCAATGCAAACACGCCACCCGGTTACCAATCGGGTGGTGACAGGTTCATTCAACAGATTGGTAGTAACAGTAATTCCCCCCTTTTTAGGGACTACCTGTGTGGGACTCACCCACGTCGAATCTGATATGGCATATATGATCCCTGCAGCAAGAATTTTTATGACTTCCTTCTTCACAACTTCCATCATGCTTGGATTTAGACGTCTCTGAGGCTGAATTACTGGCTTGGCTCCCTCCTCGAGCTGAATCTTATGCTGACAAAGTGTAGGGGAGATCCCCTTGATGTCTGCAACAGACCACCCAAAAGCTCTGCGGTGGTTCTTGAGCACTATCAGTAGTTGCTCCTCCTGATCTGCACTCAAGTATGCAGATACAATCACTGGTAACTTGTCCTTCTCAGCTAGAAAGACGTACTTAAGATGCGGGGGCAGTGGCTTCAACTCCAACTCCGGCGGGCAAATAAGAGATGATTGCAGCGGTGGTGGAAGTGTACCTAAGTCTTCATAGTGCCTCGTGTAGAAACATGGAAGCATCTGAAGCATTTTGGCACACTCCTTGAGTGAAGTACTCTGCATCCAATCATAAGTGACATTTAGCAAACACGCCTCCAGAGGCAATTCCGGATATGCATCAAACACTGAAGTAATAATCGCATCATCCTCCCAAGAAGGTGGAATGTCCTCATTCTCATCATTTGGAAACCCAACAGCCTTGCCTAAAGAGACAACTTTAGTTTGCTCCATAATGTCCACATCTAAGGTCCCATTATCCATATTGCTCATCACATGAGCCATATCCAAGAATGGCTTCCCAAGACAAAGTGAGATATTGTGTTCCACATGTTTCACCATGTTGCACTGTGCTTTTGCTTTAGTAGATGCATTGCTAGTGGGCATGACCATCTCAAAGCGATCATCCGCAATGCCCAAGGTCAAGCGACCTCTTCCCATCTCCAAGATCATATCGGCTGTTGCTTGGAATGGGCGTCCAAGTAGCAACTCATTGCCATGCTCGTCCTGCATTTCCATAACCACGAAATCAGCTGGAAAAACAAAACGGTCTACCTTTACCAAGACATCCTCGCAGATTCCATACGGTTTCACCACAGAATTATCGGCCAGTTGGATAGTCATGTTGCTTGGCCTTGATTCCTTTAATCCAAGCTTCTTGAATGTAGAAAGGGGCATCAAATTGATGCTTGCCCCAGAATCACAAAGTGCCTCTCCAAATTTGAACTTCCCGATAAAACAAGAAATATTGAAACATCCGGGATCCTGTCTCTTTGGCGGAAAAGTGCCCATAATGAAAGCACTTACTTGCTCCTTCAGCACCACGACCTCAGTGTCGGGTATTTTCCTCTTCTTAGTGATGACATCTTTTAGGAACTTCCTGTAAGACGGGATTTGCTCAATTGCCTCTAACAAAGGAATATTCACTGATAACTTCCTAAAGGTGTCCAAAAATTTCTTGAATTGTGCATCCACCTTCCTTGCTTTTGCACTATTGGGATAGGGGACCGGAACGGTATGTGCCCGTTGATGAGGTGGCACATAGGGTGTCAATTTCTGTGGTTCCTCCTCAGTAGCTTGTTCTTCATTACCATTCTCAGCTATATCTTCAGCTTGCCCTGTGACAGGTGTGGGCTGCTCCTTGATGATTGCATCTTCAACTTTGTCCTGCGGTGTGCTTGTGTCATCCGCCCTTGGATTCAACACTTTCTTACCGCTCCTCAGTAGGATAGCCTTGGCCTGCTGGTTTCCCCCGGGAACATTGGTGTTCCCCGGAAAACCCGGATGTGCTGGCTTCTTCAAACTTGCAATCTCAGCCGCCATCTGCGCCATGGAAGTCTCTATAGTTCTCATTTGAGCCCCATGACTCTGCAAAGTCTGCCCAAATTGGTTCATAAATTCACCCTGTTGCTTGATTTGTTGCCCAAATGTGTTCATTAACTCCTGGTTTTGTTTGATGACCTGATTGAGCAACTCCTTGCTCTTGTCCTCTGTGGCTGGTGCAGGCTTGGCGTCCGGATCCTGCAGAAAGTTGTTCGGATCCTTCCATGAGAACTTTTTGTCCTTTCGCCATGAATAGTCATTGTTCCTGTACCCTTGCTGTTGCCTCATGTACTTGACTTGAGCCTCCTCCTCGGACTCATTGTCTTCCTTCTGCAGTAGCTTCTTTGCGAGAAGATCCATCTTCTCATTTAACTCTCTCATTGCCTTGGACTCACTGGCAACTCTTGCTTTCTCAACTGGGCCTCTCTCTCTTTCTCCCCAGGATTGCTTTCGTGCCATGTTCTTCAGTATTTCCCAGCATCTCGTATCAGTGTTGTTCAAGAAAAATCCTGAACCGGCCGAGTCCAAGTTGCTTCTATCATGCTCGGAGAGAGCAAAATAGAAGATCTTCACCTGTGTCTCCTTGTCCAGTCCATGATGTGGACATCTCCTCAACATGACCTGGAATCGCTCCCAAGTCTCAGAATATGTTTCACCCGCCTGTTGGGTGAAATTGTGAATCTTCCAAATCATGTCGTTGGTCTTCTCAGGAGGGAAAAACCTCTCGAAGAAAACCTCCACCATATGATCCCATGATTCAAAAAACTCGTCGTCGAGGTTATGTAGCCACTCTCTCGCTATTCCTGCCAGGGAACTTGGGAATAACTTGAGGTACAGAACATCCTGTGGGAACCTATCTATCTTCACCATATCGCAATTTTCAACAAACTGACTAATATGTGCCACTGGATCCTCATTTTTCAGCCCGTGAAATGCGTTTGATTTAACCAAGTTAATCAATGCTGGATCGGTCTTGTAGGTTGGAATGTTGAGCCCCTGTTTCTTGATAGGCCCCTTTGAAGCTGATGAAGAAGACGCTTTGATCTTCTCCCATATTGTCTGTGGTTCGGCCATTTCTTCTGCTCTCTCTTGCTCAGATTCAGAATCTATGTCGCTTTGGTGATCTTTCTCGTAGTAATCCTCGTCCTCTGGTCCCGGAGGTGGAACCTCAGGTGTGCGATTCGCGTAGTCTGCGCTACGTGTATGCACCATGCAAAGGACCTGAAATAAGAAAATCGAGGTTCAGTATTATGCTTTGAATGAGTAAACACAATTATAGAGAAATTTAAGAATATTTAAAATTGTTTCAAAATAAAATTAAAAAAAATGTGGCCTAGAGTGGCCGCTCTTAGCACTCAAAGTGTCAATAATTCGCCGTGTCCCCGGCAACGGCGCCAAAAACTTGACGTGTATTTTACTACGCGCTTAAACGCAAGTATACGCGTCGAGTAATATAGGCCTTTGTGAGGCCCGAGTCGAACTCAGGGATACGTGAATTATTGGAGACTTCTACTAACTAATCGCAATCAGCTAGGCCGAATAACAAAGTAAGGTTTGTTGTCCAAATTAAAAGAAAATAAAATGAAACAAAGAAAACAATCAATTAAATGTTAATTTAATCAATTCAAAAGGGTATCTTTAGGATTGCGGTTTCACCGCGGGTCAACATTGCATTAGGTTTTATATAATTCCTCACTCTTCTCTCTCTATCCGGGTAGTGGCCTGAAAATAGAATTACCCACTGTCGTGGTGTAACTCACTACTTAGGTTTAGGTTGATTCTACCGTCGTAGTAATCATTCCCCTAAACTAAGCGCATTATAAACGATCTCTCAGATCCCACTATTAATTTTACAACTCCTTTGTCAAGGGTTTTATTGATTAATGTAGATTTCGTCTCTTTTCAACCGTTAATCCTTCTGTCGAAGTGATTAAGGGCATTAAGTTATTATTATGGTGATCAAGCATAATAATATATATGGAGAAAACGAATCTATACCACGGATTTGAGAGAGAAAATATGAATTATCAATATAAAATTGTCATACAATGCATTACCGGGCTACTCCTGGTCCCAAATATGGAGGGTTTTAGCCTCTCATGTTCATCTCGCACGAATACATGGTAGAAATAGGGGAATTCATAAGAAAAACGTGAGACAAATGGGAAAACCCCTGAATGGAGAAGAACCGGTAGATCCTTGGCGTAGAATACGAGCTTCCCCGCCTGTCGGTGGTGGAATTCGTCTTCGGCAGCGTCTGAATCACCCGGGATGAGCTTCTGGCCTCCGTTCTCCTTTTTCTCCTTCCTCGGCACTCGTGCAATGCAAAATCCGATCCCCCTCTCGTGTGGGCGGCCGTCATTAGGTATAAGTCCCTAATTAGGTCGTCAAATAATTCCAGCCGTCCGATCGAGATCAAAACGAATCCAACACATATCTGCCGGCGTCGATACCATCGACGTGGGTCGATGGTATCGACCCAGCGGATTAGCGACAACTTTCCTTTCTTTTAGTCTGAGCGCCTGTGGTCATCTCGATACCATTGACTTGGGTCGATGGTATCGACTCTCTTTAGCATCGGTTGTTGTCGTTTAGCGACGCTGTAGCCTCCATGTGTCGATGGCATTGACTTGGGTCGATGGTATCGACAGTTTCCTCGCCAGCAACCTGAAGGGATCTCGATACCATCGACTTGGGTGTCGATGGTATCGACTCTGTGCTGCTCCTCTCGTCTGGCAATCTGTGGTTTGGTCGATGGTATCGACTTCCGTCGATGGTATCGATGGAAGCAAATACTTGTTTTTCCTGAAATTTCACAACAAGACCAAGTAAATCCACACAAATAATAATATTATGATAAATAATGCTCAAAATAGTAAAACGAAGGGGATTTGACATAATATGAAGGCAAAGACCGAAATGAGTGAATTATGCAATATTATCCATAAAAATGAGTAATTGGAGCACAAAACACATATGAAAAAGGTCTATAAATGCGACTCAAAATCATCGCATCAGTATCAATGAATCAAATTCCTAGATGGCAACCAGGATATAACAATTAGCAATGATATTAATATAAGACACAAGCTTGTTTTTTCTAATAGGTATCATAGTAATATCAACATTAATATATATATATATATATATATGTATGTATGTATCTATATATATGTATCTAATATATATATATATATATATATATATATATATATATATATATATATATATATTTATATATATATATATGTATGTATGTATGTATATACATATATATATGTGTGTGTGTATGTGTGTGTGTGTGTGTCTATATATATATATATATATGTGTGTGTGTGTGTGTGTGTGTGTGTGTGTGTGTATACATATATATATATATATATATATATATATATATATATATATACATATATATATATATATTGTTAGAGAGTCTATTTATTAGTTATTTATATTTTCCTTGTAATATGGGCCTCACTGTGTCTTGGCCCATTAGGGTTTAGTTAAGTCTGTATGCTTCCCTGTTCTCCTATTTATAGGAGCAGGATTTCTCCTATCTAATACAACGATTTGCCTTCTTTTATTATTTAACATGGTATTAGAGCAGCGATCTTGAGCCGCTGTCGTACGTGAGAGAGAGAAATAAGAGGGAGATATAGCCGGCGGGCGGCCACCCTTCTTCCTTGTGGGTCGGCTGCCCACAGGCTGTTCCATGGTCTCCGAGGCTATTTCTTTCATTTTCAACTGCTTCGGGCGTCCTTTCCTTCAGCGCTACAGTACTTCTACAGTATTGTCGTGCTGCTATAGTATTGTCGTGCCACTACAGTACATCTGCTATAGTACGCCGCTACAGTATATCTGCTCCGTGTGCATGTCGTTACCTGCCCCTGTGACTGCCCTTGCCGTCACCATCTCGAGTCGTCGCCGCCACTTGCATATGCTGCTCTTACCTATTCTAGATGAGCCGCCATCGGCTCTTTGCTGCTGCGTTGCGACTCTACTACTGTGATGCCTCTACTACTATGCCCCCCGCCGCTCCTGCTCCATACGCCCCCCCACCACTACTGCCTGCTGCAAATTTCTTGGACTGGCCAGAGCAAATTTTGATGGATTTTATCCGTAATATTATTAATCTTTATGAAGATTTGTGCTTCATTTCGCTTCGAAAATCTTTGTAGACCTCCCAAACCCCCCGGTAGTTATAGGGCCTATATTTCTTTCTGGGGTGCTCCTTTATCATTATCCACCCCAACCACTCTTGATTCTTTCCATGGTTGGTGTGAGGGGGAGAAATAGAGAAGAGATGACATGAAGAAGAAGAATTTCATTCTATTGTTCTATGGATCTTCGTGCTACATTTACTACTGATATATGGAGTCTTCTGCTGCTATTTGGTATATTTTACTGCTAGATTGTTTATTCATCATCTACCTTGACTGTTGATGTGAAGTTGCATACTTGGACGTCATCTTTTCTACTTATGCTATGATTAGCACACTTTACCTGCTGCTTTGTGCTTTTGCACTTTCTACTGTCCGTGCTTTATTTGCATATACATATATATATATATATATATATATATATATATATATATATATATATATATATATATATATATATATATATATATTTGTGTGTGTGTGTGTGTATACATATATAAATATATATATATATATACATATATATATGTGTGTGTGTGTGTATATATACATAAATACATATATATATATATATATATATATATATATATATATATATGGGCCCATCTTTATTGCCTGCGCGGGTAGCTACCCGCCCACCCTTCCAACCACCTTTTTTCAACAAAAAAATTCACAATTGTAGCGGACCATTTTGTCTATCTCCCCAAAAATTTTCATTCAAAAATAATATCATTTGCCCCCCCCCAAATCAAAAAACCCATCCTTATATATATGTTGTATATTTTGTACAGAGTTACTTTGGCCAGCAGAGTTACTTTTTTGACACCATAGTTACTTTCACTACTACATAAATGGCTTATAACGTCATTTTTAATGGTGACGGTTAGAATAATACACCGACACCTAAACCATACAGCGTCGGTGTATAAAATAAGCCGACATCAATCTATGAAGGGTGACCAGACACGGGTATCACCTTTATTCAGTGTCAGTTCCTTAATAAGAAACCGACACCTAAAAGTAACCGCCAAAACCAAAATTTCCAGTGAAAAAAATTACCTCCAAAAATTGACATGCATCGTCAGTTTTTAAGAGAGAAACCGACAATTAAACCATACAACGAGACAGAAATTTGCTCACTTTTTATCGTCGGTTTTGTGACAATAACTAACGCCATTGTGTTTTCACACGAATAACCGTGAAAATTTTCACCTCCCTTTACTGTCGGTGTTGTGTTGCAAACCGACACTTAAAGTTTTTATTTTCGGTTTTTGTTACCAACCGACACCTATAGTTAACTTAACAGTGCAAGGCAGACTCTTCCTCTTCTGTTTCATTCATTTCCGCTGATCAGGGTTTTTGCTCCGATGATCCTTTGCTCTGACGATTCTGCTGTTGCTCTGCCTCCGCCTCTGACACCACCGCCACTCGCCGCCTCTGCTTCCGCCAGCTGTTGCCGGTGACCGCCCGACCAGAGCTCTCCGCCTGGCGACCGCCTGACCAGAGCTCTCCGCTCGGCGACCGCCCGACCAGCTCTCTTCCTGGAGCTCTCGCTCTTCCGCGCTCCCGATCGTCATCGCCATCCAGCAGGAGCTTCGGCTACCGCAAGAAACAGCAGCACCGGCAAGGAGCAGCAACGCCGCCCGCACGGAGCAGCATTGCCGCCTGCACGGAGTAGCAGCATCACCGCTTGAAGCAGCCAGCAGCATCGCCACTTGAAGCAGCCAGCAGGGCCGCCTCTTCGAGTTGCTAGAAGGGCCGCCAGTTGAAGCACAACCAGCGCTCCTGCACACGCATTATCAGGTTTTCCCCTGACCTGCATTGTTCTATGACAAACTGCATTTTGTTCTACACAATATTACTCACGTTTACAACATACTCACATATCAATTCAGGGTTAATGTGGGGGATTTGGGGGCGGGATATTGCACTACAAGTTCTTCATGTGCTTATCTATGCATAACCTTTTATATTTATTTATCCTCTCTCGGTTCAAGTTTTAGAATTCTAGGTAGTTTTAAGCTACATCTTCACTACTTCAACCACTCAAAAGTTTTGATATGTAGATTCATCAAGTTGATGAATGCATTATTACATTGTTTAAAGCTTGATTAATTATGGTAATCTAATCATTATGTTTTAAAATTAATGAGAAGATTTAAACATTATTTGATTCACATAATTAGGGTTTGAGAATTGAAATTCCTAATCGAAAAAAATTAGGGTTTTGGTAACATATGAATACAAAATTTGATCAGTATAGTCGTGTACTAAATGATTTTCAGCATTTTATATACAACTAGGATTTAGTTGAAATTTGTACATGTTGCATACTATATTGATTGATGATCCATGGGAAATTCTATGGATATATGACTATGCTATTTCTTGTGAATATTGCCTAAAAATAAGGTCAGTGGTCAATATGCTTGGGAATTGAATTGACATTATAAAATCATATTTGAATTGTATTAGAATGAATTATACAAGTGTTTGTTGAGTCTTACTGAAATTGAATATGATATATACATAAGGATCAGTGTGAGGTGGCAATATTCCCTATTTAGGGTTGTGTTGATGGATTACTGAATTATGTAATTCTTATGATGTTGAACAAAGGATGACTTCTTGAAAACCCTAGAAGTTTAGTATTAAGACGAGTATGAGTGATAAAGCTAGAACTTGTATATAATGTTGCAAATGTGATGAATTATTGAAGTGTAAGTATTAATACTTGTATCAGATGGCTGATCAGGACCGTGTTGATGATCACCGTGAGGGTGAGGATGTGCTTGCACCGCCTGACAATGTAAGTTTTAAGAATATATCCCTGAGGTTTCTATCTATATGTTCATTTATAATTATATTATGTAAGTGTGTTTTTTATCAAATTTTAGGTTGGTGATGTGCCCCCTGAAGAAATTACAGCACTTGATGAGCAGGAAAAGAAAATTGAGAAAGTGAGGGGCATCACAATGATGAACAAGTTAATACAGCAAAGGAGCAATGGACCCAAATTGGTTGTGGATTTCGATCAGGCAGGAAATCCATATGGAGTGAACTACAACTCATTTGTTTCATATCTTGGGGTTCTTACTCGCAACCATTGCAGTCTTATCCTAGAATCATGGCATAGAGTTCCTAAGGAGAAGAAAGACCACATATGGAAGGAACTATGCGTGAGTTATTATTATTTGTAATTCTATTTTTGTAGATTACTAATTTTTAGGATACTAATTAATAGCAATTCTATTTAATTTGCAGAGCATATTTGATCTGGATGAAAAGCTGCATCGTAAATGTGTGATGCAACGTTGTGGGAGGGTCCTAAGGAACTATAGGACCAATCTCACCCAAGATTACATACGCGATGTTGAGAATAGGTTCTTGATAGATTCCAATTCTAGACATTGATCAGTATTTCGCTAACTTTACACTAATAATTTTTTTTTGTATTCTCTTTAAAAAATAAATATAGGAAGAAGGAAGCCACACAAAAATGGAACTACTTGGACCATATAGAATGGGAGGAGTTTGTTACCCAAAGAAAAATAGATGAATTCAAGGTATTAAGCGTCGCCACTCCCAATTTAATTAATATACATTTTTATGTATTCACCTATTCAAGATTAACATTTAGTGTTACTAACCAAATCAATGTGCTAACTAATTAGGCTAAGAGTGATGCTCAATGAGCAAGGCGTGCACTGAATGTGCACGACCACACAATGGGTCCAAGAGGATATGCAGGCGTTCGCCAAAGACTACAGGCTGAGTCTACTCAGCCTACTGCTACTCAGGAGACTGCAGAGTCCTCTACTGCTGCTCCCACACCTCTGCCTCATCATGTTGTGTGCATAGCTGGGAGGCAAAACAAGAAGGGAGAGATACCGAAGCCTGTAACCGCTGAGGCGGCTACAAAAATGGTAAAAATCAAACTCTTAGAGCAATCTATCGATATTGATTATTGTTATGTTTACTTATGATTTTTTGTTGATGGTGCTTAGCGGGAGCTGCACGAGTAGAGGAAGGAAGGCAATTTCATCCCTCAGGGCACAAGGGATGAACTAACAGTTGCTCTGGGTAACCCAGAGCATCCTGGACGTGTAAGGGGTGCAGGCGCTGGTGTGGGCATCAAAGTGTTCTTTGGGCCATCCCAGCGTAAACCTGTCCCAAAAGCGGGACTTTCACAAGCTGAGGTAACTTATTCTTATTTTAGAACGTTATTCAATAATCAGAAACTAGCATTTCTTTTATCCATGTATAGGTAGATTCCTTAATTGATAGGAGAGTCGAGGAAGTAGTTGATAAAAGACTCCAGGAAGCATTTCACAAGTGGCAGGCGTCTCAGACTGCCACTCAGACAGTACTTGTGGCGAACCTCTCTTCTCCTACTCCTCGTACTGCAGAGGTTGGGAGTAATCCTATAGACCCACCTAGCACGTCCTCTATAAGTATTTTTATGGCATATATAATAGCTAGTCTGTTCAAGATGATATGTTTGTGTATATATGCATATAACATTCTTTAATTACGTAAATTTGTAGGGGTTGAAGCCATGTTGACTACGAAGTGAAGGATATATCGTTGCAGACGCATCGGCTTACCCACCCCTTAAAGGGTGCATGTTTCATGGGAGTCCAGTACCAGATGGCATGGTACGTGTGAGCCCCATACATATACTCGCTGGCTGGATGGATCTTGCACTGCCTCATGCACACCCAGATGCTAAAACACTTGGCGAGGCAGTAGGCAGAGTGATAATGTGGCCCGAAGCGGATGTCCTCTATACTGATATTGTCTGATAAATTTTCATTACTTTACTTTGTTAGTGTGTGTATATATATGAGTCAATTGATATGAAATTATATATACGGGTCAAAAATACGAGACCCGCTACATCTCGGCCTCTGCCTCCTCGACTACCAAGTTGGCTTCCAGGGGACCTACACGCCTCGATAGGTCTTAATTGTAGGAGTGTGGCAGTATGGATCGGCGAACATAATCCAAATTGCCCTATAAATGTTACTATTCTGGAGAATGCTACAGGTAAATCATATGATAACAATCTATTTATACAAGTTTAGCATACGTATTAATGCATACGTAATAGAAGTTCTGGATACATATTAATGCAGGTCAAACATTCGGAAACAACATATTTATACAAGATATTTTAGAGTTGTTTAAGTATGAATGGATGAACACATCTATGATAGAGCTGTGGATATGGTGAGATTAATGCATACGTCAATCTGGTTTATACATCCATATACCTTGTTTTATATACGGCAATCTAGTTTCTTATATATGAATGCAAAGGTAATACATGTTTTGCAGCCACTTATACAAGACATGTAAAGATTTTGGGTTTTCCCATGTGGGATTTTTGGTTCCATCTTTGATTAGTCTTGTAGATACAGACCCTGGTTTAGTTACTTCATACTGTTGTGATGCTTTTGAATATTTTGGTAAAAATAATAAGACGGTGATAATAGCTCCATTCAATGTCGAGTAAGTTTACTTTGCTTGTAATTTGGACTTAAGAAAATTACATTTTTATTGCGGATATTGAGTTATTAATTTTCTACTTTATTACCTTTAGTTCTAAGCATTGGGAGTTATTAGTTATTGTCCCCAAGACATTCACCGTCTATTATCTAGATCTTGCGGGGAGTGAGTTGGATGTATATGGACATGCAATTAAAAGGCCATTATTCTCATGAGAAATATTTTATGTTTTTATATCTGTTAACATTTGTTACTGCATTACTATTTAATTATGCAATTTAATGTGTTACATTAACATATGTAGGGCTTTACAAGAGTACAAAAAAGCTGGAGGAAAGGTCCCCAGGAAAAAAAGTCTGACACTCAGTTGGAAGAATGTGAAAGTAATTTCCTGACTCCAATGTATATATTATTTATGTGAAGTGTGCTTATTTGTATTTTTGAATATTTTGTATGTTTCAATTTATAGTGTGCTACACAAGACAACGGTTGGGCATGTGCCTACTATGTGATGCGATTTATGGACCTAATCATCAAACATGTTGTATTGGAAATCGATAACATACAACAGGTATTACACATAGTCTCGTTAGATAATATGAAATATATGAATCTTATTATATATTATTATAATTATGTATGTACATCATTCTCTTTGTATGTCTTTAAAACTGAGGACTTCAACACAGGTGCAAAGTATTTCGATGTACATGCTCCCTATATGAGAGATGAATTAGATGTTGTAAGAGAAGATTGGGCAAAAGCCCTGCAAAGAGTGGGAATTTTTGAATATGATTTTGATTACAATGATGATGATGAATAAAATAACTTTGTTCTCATAATTAATTTTGTGTGAATGTGAATGAATTTTGATGAATTGTCATATGTGTGTGAAAATCATCAATACATGAATGTTTCTACATGTGTCTGAATGTGAAAAGAGATGAAATAAATGCAACTGCAAGTTGCTACTGGTTTCTACATGCGTGTGATGAAAAAGAAATATGAATTAAATTTCTTATACATGAGTGTGAATCACATATATAATAATGTGTCCATCATGTTAATTTTGCAAGTTTGTGGCATGTTGTTGGTTGATATCAATTGATGTCGTAAAACCTACAGTTCATAACTGAACTGCAGGTTTTTGATCCTGCGACCAGCTACAGCATGTCTGCAGACTGACAGAAAAAAATGAAATCATAGGTGTCGGTTATTTGTATAAAACCGACGACATACGGTTACAGTGTCGGTTTCCATACTAGTACCGACATCGATTTCCCTACACCACGGTTGTGCTGGCCAGCACAACCGTGGCAGCAGACCAGACATAAAATACGTGTCGGATATCTGTATAAAACCGACGATATATGGTTACAATGTCGGTTGCCATACTAGTAACCGACGTTGATTTCCCTAATGAGACCAGACACCACGGCCGTACTGGCCAGCACGGCCGTGTAAGCGGGTGATTCAATGTCGGTTTCGTAGCGGATAACCGACGCCTATACCCCCTGCTGGCACGTTTTCGGTGGTGCGCGAAGGGTTGTGGCATCGGTTTGAGAATCGACGCGTAAAGGTTGGGCTTTTAGCGGCGCCCACATAGGTGTCGCTTAGAAACCGACACTAAAGGTCTTAAATAATCGACATTAAAGGTTGGTTATGTACTAGTGTTTTTTTATAGCAGAATTACTTTCTTAGCCAGGAGAGTTACTTTTTTGGCTGCCGGGTAACGGGTAGCGAATGAATGGCATATATATATATAGAGAGAGAGTCAGGCTAGAATACACTCGAGTGTACGGATCACACGAATACACTCAAGTGTGTTTGCATATCAAGACTATTTTTTACAAAATGTAAACCGTTGATCTTCACAGTCATACTATAACTAGGCTACATACAAATTTTGAGCCCATTTGGATGAGTGTAAGTCACTCATCCAAGGGCAACAAAATCGACGCGCAAAACTATTTTGAAATGCATAATTTTTGCGGTCATCATAACATGAGCTATACATATCCAAATGTGCTCAAATTTTGTGTATGAGTTGTTCACGAGATGTTTAAGAAGATCAACGGATTAGATTTTCAAAAAAAATATTGCATCATCAAAAACTACTTGAGTGTATTCCGCTCCGGATACACTCGAGTGTATTCGAGCATGACTATATATATATAGGTATATCTTCGCTACCCGTGCGGGTAACTAAGATTCGCTACGCGTGCGGGTAACTAAGATTCGCTACTCGTGCATCCGTTTTGTAATGGGAAGGCATGCATTTGTAATGAGACGGTCCAAATTTTTAATGAGACAATCAAAATTGTAATACAAAGACTTATTTTGTATTACAACGTTGTTACAGTCATAAATATATATTTTACTATTTCCAGATGGAGAATACAAACATCACGCTGTATTTACAAAATGAGTCTGTATATTACAATTTGGACTGTCTCATTACAAATGCATGCCTTCCTATTACAAAATTGATGCACGGGTAACGAATCTTAGTTACCCGTACGGGTAGCGAAGATATATATATATATATATATATATATATATAAAGAGCGAGTTTGATGTTGTGCTCTCCTTGATTAACTCTCTTCTCTCCTTTTTTTAAGGAATTTTGCTCCTACAAATATTTATTCTCACACTCTCCTATTAACTTTTATTATCTTTAATTCTGCATTTCTCTCTCCATCCCATAGAAACGGTTCCTTGATTTTCTCCTTTCAAACAACCAACACAAATATCTTTTACCGTAGGGACCCTTTCACGGACAAGTCATCTCCCCACACATTTCCAACAAATTTTATATGTCACGTGTATGTACACGTGTGCGTTCACTAGTATATATGTGTTATATATATATATATATATATATATATATATATATATATATATATATATATATATATGTGTGGGTTTGTATTCGTTGCCCGCGCGGGTACTTAAAAGTTGCTACCCGTGCCTGATCACGGTGGCAGACTTTGTAAATAAACATAATATCATTTGTTTCGTTCGCCAGCGAGAGCTTGTTCTGGAACTCGATCTCGCCCCTGAAGTGACTCGGAGTCCATGAGCTTGACGGCAACATCCTCGACCAATACCCCTCCAGGGGCAACAGGCAAAGGCAAACCCCTCTGAATACAGCCCCGAACTCGCCCTGGTCCAGTTTGTTTGCGGGCACGAACCCGGCCATCATGCGCAGGAGCTTGTCATAACGGAACCGTCAGAGTGGATCTGGGAGCTGCTTCATAGCGGTGCGGTGCACAAGCTCAACACTGTGTCCACAACAACCATCATCAGCTCGAAATCCTGGAACAGTGGCGGTGGCACCCGTACTGCCTCGATTTGAGTAGACGGGGCCCTTCTCGGCCTCGATTTGAGCTGTGGCTTGGAGCGCCCCTTCCTTCCGGTGCATCGGCCGCCTCCACCGAGTTGGGAAGACCATGTACAGTCCTATGTAGCTGGGGCCCAGACGCATGGCGTACTTACCGTCGGGGGATGTGAGAGCCATCGAGGAGCTGAGATTCTGGTCTTGGATGATCGTGTCGGTTGGATGGTCAATGCTCTGCCAACGCACTATGCCTCCCCCGCCTAGGACCTGGAGGTTTGAGGAAGGGAGTAGGATGACGCGGTCGCCGGGTTGTCCGTCTGTCGACCACAGGATTCTAGAGCACAAATCAGAGAGCGCGAGGGGGGTGTTGAAGGAGACGAAGACGGATTGGGACCACTGGAGGGTGGCCGCTACTCACAACAGCGGGGCGGAGGAGGGGGCGTGGACGACGGCAAGGTCGAGAAGGTTGTCGGAGATGAGGAAGCCCAGTGAGTAGTTGTCGATGGATTCCAGCGTGAATCGACTTGCATTAGCTAGCTCCCTCTCGGTCATCTCGATTTGGTGCCTGGCGTGAGTGCCAACCTGGTCGACAATTTCCTTTTCCTGTTCGAAAACATACAGCTTCTCCCTGGCTTCATCTTTGATTCTCGTATCCGCATGTGACGGAAATGGCCCAGCGGTGCTGGCTGTAACCACCTCCTCGGAACGTGCCTCCTGCTGGTGATGATCCTCGGTGCCAATCATGAACAACAGCTGCAGTGGAAGAATGACCTTTGGCGGAAGGCGTCCTGGTGCTCGATAAAATTCTCCACCTACATCTTACAGATCAATCAATATTCAGGTGACTTCTTGGGACCATGACTCTGCTGCTAAGTAGAATGAGATCGTCGCTGAGATAAAGGAGTTACAGAAAAACATGGTCAACATAGAACAATAGGCAAAGGTCTGATGGAATGATCGGAAAGAGGACAGATTTTTTAGGCCATCATTAATGTCAGTACATATGGCATAAATTACATAGATGACAACTGTCTTGGAACTCATAGGGGCATACTTAAAAATTGATTCTACAAATTCATTAGTCTAGTGTGATTCTGCATATCGTGAGAGAGAAGATAAGTGCATGGACATGTACACGTTAACTATTGATTTTACAAATTCGGTTTGCTACTATGAGTTTTTTCTTTGGCTGAAGATTAGTAGTTCTGTCTGTGTACATATGGTCCAAAACTAAGAGGCTTACAAGTACTTTGTTCCCTCTTGTTCCTTTTCTTCTACACGATTGTGTAGATTCACTGTAATAAGCATATGTAATATAGACAGTCACATTTTAATAGGTAAGAACCAACCGTCATAGGCATAAATTATAATAAGCATATGTATAGTCAAATTGTAATAAGCATATGTAATATATACAATCACATTGTAATAGGCAAGAACCAACCGTAATGTAGGTGACAATTTGTAATATGGATAGTCATATTGTAATAAGCCAGTTTCATCTATAATATGGACAATCATACTGTAATAGGCAAGAGCCAACCATAATGTAAGTGACAATTTTGTAATATGTATAGTCAAATTGTAATAATCAAGTGTCATATGTAATATAGACAGTCACATTGTAATAGGAAGAGGCAATTGTAATGTAGGTGATAATTTTGTAATATGGATACTCATATTGTAAAAAAAAAGTGTCATCTGTAATATGGACCGTCACATTATAATAGACAAGAACCAACTATAATGTAGGTGACAATTTGTAATATGGGTAGTCATGTTGTAATAAGCAAGTATCATCTGTAATATGGACAATCACATTGTAATAGGCAAGAGCCAACTGTAATGTAGGTGAAAATTTTCTAATATGGATAGTCATATTGTAATTTTCAAGTGTCATATGTCATATGGACAATCAATTGTAATATGCAAGAGTTTGTAATGTAGGTGACATATTGTAATATGGATAGTCATATTGTAATAAGAAAGTGTCATCTGTAATATGGACAATCACATTGTAATAGGCAAGGGCCAACAATAATGTAGGTGATAGTTTTGTAATATAGATAGTCATATTGTGATAAGCAAGTGTCATTTGTAATATGGACATTCACATTGAAATAGGCAAAAGCCAACCGTAATGTAGATGATAGTTTTGTAATATGGATATTCATATTGTAATAAGCAAGTGTCATCTGTAATATGGACAGTCACATTATAATAGGCAAGAGCCAATCGTAAGGTAGGTGATAATTTTGTAATATGGATACTCAAATTGTAATAAGTAAGTGTCATCTGTAATATGGATAGTCACATTGTAATAGGCAAGAGGCAACTGTAATGTAGGTGACAATTTTGTAATATGGATAGTCATGTTGTATTAAGAAAGTGTCATATGCCATATGGACAGTCACATTGTAATAGGCAAGAGCCAACCATAATGTAGGAGACAAATTTGCAATATAGATACTCATATTGTAATAAGCAAGTGTCATCTGTAATATGGACAGTAATAGATAAGAGTCAACCGTAATGTAGGTGTCAGTTTGCAATATGGATAGTCATTTCTCTATGTACATTAAAAATATCCAGAAATTTGAGGTGTTCCGTTTCGAGAGATTTTCCTTTAATGATGCTGATTAAAAAAATGCAAATCGCAACCTGAAGCTATTTTCTATAATTATATTTTCTTGGAATGAGACTATCATGTAGACTTCCCTTTGATCTATTGCTTTGTCTTGAATGTTGAAAAGGTTGATATTTGAGAAAATGACGGGTGCATTGCGGATAGAGCAACATATGTGATTTGCTAACGACTCTCGGTCATTTCTAGTCAAATTTTTATAAACTTAACTGCCTAGGAATGTAATATGTTAACAACTAAATCGAAAGATAATATCAAACTAAAGCTGAGATGATTGTATTTTTTGTATTTTTTATTCTACAGGTTCACCTTCGCTACTATTTTACTTTTTATTTTCTGCTACGAGCATTGCAGAATGGCTTTTATCATGTTTATTTTACTTTTTGCATGTAATCTATCATCTATTTTAATACTTCCCGCAGAATCAACACATTTGCTGAATGGTATCAGCCATTGTTTTCCATGAGCGTTGCATTTTATCAAACGGTCAATGTGCATATGCACCAACTGCAATCTCAGAACAATACAAAAACTAATACTGCAAAACAGAATTGAAGGAGGCCGTCCTAATGAGATCATAAAGAAATGCGGCAAGGTTCCTGGTGACGATATTTTTTATGTTTCCATGTTGTCAGGCTAGGAAAAGTGTAGGAACTAATACATGAACCGTCGGCAGGGAAAACTGGAACTGGAGGAGTGAGTAGCAGACAGTGATGTTGTGATCCAATCTTTTCAGCTATCCCAATCCACCACCCCAGCTCATTCAACAGCCAGAACAATAAATTGGCACTCTCTTAATTTCATCCACCGAACACCAAATGGAAAGGATTCATGAAGCAATACGAGCGGAACAGAGCACGATCCAGCAAAAGTTGATGCCGAAGATCAGTTCTGAGCCGCTCTACCGCCGAGACCGCACGGTGGTGCCACAACCATACCACTCCCATCCACGTAACGGACACCTTTATGTCCTGCCCTTCTGGCCTCCTCCGCTGGGCATGTGTGTCCGCTCTCGCGTCACACCGACTACAATGCCGCATGCTAGAGCTCTATTTCTCCGTGGCACTCGACTGCATCATGTCAGCCATTGACGATGTGAGACGCGTGGGGAAGGAGCCGCTGATCTCCAATGCACTAATAGCGGCGCTGAAGTGAGCCCAGGAACACCAGCGGTGTGGATATCCTGAGAACCAGCAACAGCAGCCGTTGCTCGTTGTGAAGGTGGAGCTCGAGCCTCTGGTTATGTCCATTCTTGACGACTAGTCTCTGAGCTGGGTCATGCGGGAGGCGAGCTTCCCTAGTCCTACCGTCAAGGCTGTTGTAGATAAGTCCATGGCCTCCACCTCCTCGACAACAATCAGCGGCACGTTCACATTGGCAGTTGTCTTCTCCGCTGTCGGGTACGTCGGAAGCAGCTTATGCACGCTAGACAGAAGCCTTAACAAATAAAAACGGGACTATGGACTTTTATTTACGATAATGCCACCGTGTTTTCTAAGCACGGGTAGATAATTGTGGATACCTGCGCGGGCATTGAATTAATAGCCTATATATATATATATATATATATATATATATATATATATATATATATATATATATATATGGGGATATATTGACTGCCCGCGCGGGTATAGTGATTTGGCTACCCGTGCCTCCATGTTTTTTATTTTTCAGCTTATTTACGAATTTTGCCACCGTCTTCTTTAGAGTGACGCTCCTACCCGCGCCCCTCCTATTCATTTCGATAGGGATGCGCCGCGGGCGGAGAAGACGATGCGGAGACGATTCTGCGGAGAAGGCGCTGGCGAAGGCGATCTTCCTTGAACTTCAACCCTACCCTGCTCCCTCTTCGTTCCATTACCCTGCTCCCTCTTTCCCCGTTCAAATCACATCTATGAGGAAATCTAAGGGCAAGCAGAAAGGGGGAAAACGGAATGTCGTTTCTAGAGGAGTCGTGTCTACTGAAGCTTTGGTCGTTGATGAAAGTAGGACTGAGGCAATGGTCGACGCTCAAGATATGGTCATTGATGAAGCAAGGGCTAACTCCACAGCTTTGAGGAAATCTAAGGGCAAGAAGAAAGGGAGAAAATGGAATGTCGTTTCCAAAAGTGTTGCATCTACTGAAGATGAAGCAAGTGATGACTCTGGAAGAAGGGCCGACTCTGGAGGAAGAGCTGACGATGAAGGCAGTGATGATTCTGGAGGAAGGGTTGACGCTGAGGGTATAGCTGACGATGAAGGCAGGGCTGACCCTGAGGGTATAGCTGGCGATGAAGGAAGGACTTACGATGGAGGATTGGTCAGTAAATCCCGAGGTAAATGCTACATTGAGTTTGCTGTCAGCTCTTGTGTGTAATGATTTGTTCTACAAAATGCTACATTGAGTTGGCTCGTGTGTAATGATTTGTTCTACAAATCAAGCTACTGTTAGTCTAGTTTAACATTTAAAAGATGGGAGCTTATTGGCCCTGAGGGGCTGTTTGCCCCTTATATCTAAAAGATATAATGACAATAATTGAAGCATTATCTCCCTTGTATTATTGAAACATTATCTCCCTTACAGTTTTCATGTCTTGAATTACATAAACTCTGTCTCCATTACAAACTATCTTCTTGTATTACTGAAACATTGTCTCTGTTACAGTTTTCATGTTTAGAATTACATAAACTCTGTCTCCATTACCCTAAATGAAGCTTTTTTAATACAAATGCAGCTATTCAATTTTTAAATCATCGGTGTTACATAAATGGATATATCCAAATCCGTAATGGACTGATTTTTAGTGAGAATCAGCTTAAAATGATGAAGAGTACAACATTTGCCAACTTAATCAATATGCCACTGCTAAAAGCTGAGACTGTAGTTTTACAGGACATAATTGAGAAATATGTTGGTGGTGATGAGTTTGAATTGGAGAAGGGTTTAACAGTGAGTATGACAGTACAAGATGTTGGTGTCTTACTAGGAATATCATATGCGGGCACTGATATAGTGCCAATCAAGAACTCAGAGGTAGTTAGGAAGGTTGGGGAGGAGATATTTGGGGAGGAAAAGTTTTCCAAGATGACAAACAAGGAAGAGAGGAAGCAGGCATTTCAGGAGAAAAAGATGAAGGAACTTGAGTTGCTTCACAAGGAAAACCTTGCCACGACACGGCAAAGAATGATGACTGGTGATACTGAGCTTGATTGCCAAAATATGTGTAGGTGTTGGATGTTGTACCTCATGGTCACATTCCTTTTACCAGACACAGGGTACAATGCACCGTTGTATATCTTGCATTATCTCAATGATGTGACAACAACTCCATCCCTAAATTGGGCAAAGCTGGTACACAAGCAAATTTTCCATCGGATGGAGTTCATGAAAGGATAGATTAGGACAAGGAGATCAGGTGAAATGACGACGAAGAAGACCATTTATGCCACCGGTTGTATGGTGTGCTTATATGTAAGTATGAAAATCATATTTACTTTTTAGTTTTTCCTTCGTAAGTAAGACAATCAAATTGAAAATGTACTAACTACAAAAGATTAAGTGTAGGTTTGGACACTGGAGATGACAAACATTGTCAAACCCAAATACAAGAATGTGAAGCCGAGGATTAAGAAATGGGAAGCTCCAGTGAATAGGACAAAAGAAATGTCAGCAATAGGAAAAGATGAGGTAAAAAGTTCATATTACATAACCTCTGTCTCCATTAAAAACTATGTTCTTGTATTACTGAACCTCTGTCTTCATTACAAACTACGTTCTTGTATTACTGAACCATTGTCTCTGTTACAGTCTTCATGTTTACAATTACATAACCTCTGTCTCCATTACAAACTACGTTCTTGTATTACTGAACCATTGTCTCTGTTACAGTCTTCATGTTTATAATTACATAACCTCTGTCTCCATTACAAACTACGTTTTTGTATTACTGAACCATTGTCTCTGTTACAGTCTTCATGTTTACAATTACATAACCTCTGTCTCCATTACAAACTATGTTCTTGTATTACTGAACCATTGTCTCTGTTACAGTCTTCATGTTTACAATTACATAACCTCTGTCTCCATTACAAACTACGTTCTTGTATTACTGAACCATTGTCTCTGTTACAGTCTTCACGTTTACAATTACATAACCTCTGTCTCCATTACAAACTACGTTTTTGTATTACTGAGCCATTGTCTTCATGTTTCGAATTACATAAGCTTTGTCTTCATTACATAAACTACAAAAGTATTACTGAAACATTGTCTTTGTTATAGTCCATACATGTTCTAAAAAAGATGAAGGTGGACAACAGTGATGACTGGGAAGTGATCAAAGAGTTAAAAGAAATCCCATTTTACATCACATGGAAAAAAGTTCCCACACTTCAAGTCCAAGTGCATGCACCAAGGGAGGACCAATGTGGAGTGAAAGGAAAAAGAAAATAGTTAGATGAAGAGACTGACACAAGATATGATAACTTGGTAGATAGAGTCAAGTGTCTTGAGGATGATCTAGCAAAGCACAAGGAGATGTTCTCAATGAATGCCTTCACAAGTTTTGCTGAGGTAATGGAGGAAAACAAGAAGTTGAAAGTAAGGGTTCATGAATTGGAGGAAGAGAACAAAAATTTTAAGAGACAATTCAGTTCTACAGAGGAATCACCACAGTACACTCCACTGCATTTCATCTCTACAGAACATACACCTTCATCAATAAAAGAAGCTCCAGTAGCAGGGAAACAAGAAACACCTGCACCAGAAAAGAAGGAAATGAAGATGTTTTCCAAGAAGAAAAAGAAACTCAATTCAAGACTTGGAAGCATTGAAGAAAATGTAAAGATTAGAAGGGAGCCAGTGGTAAGCTAAATTCATCTTTCCTTGTTCTATAGGAAGTGCAAACAAATATTTATAATCCTTGTAATCTAACATATATACAGGAAAGGAATGCAAACTTCATTGGATATGAACACTTCAAGGGTGATCAGTGGAAAGAAGAAGTAAAGAACTTCAAGGAAAACATCGATGAAGTGTAAGAGAACACAAGAGAAGAATTATGTGATACATACATATACTCAACCTTATTTAATATATTGGGCTAACTTTTGTTCTACAGGTCAAGAAGGGAATGGTATTTCGTAAATGAAACATGGGCACAGGAAAACAACTATCAAGGCTGCTTTTCAAGAACCAAATGATCGAATCCCCTGTAACGTTGACACCTCAAGATCTAATACAGATACAAAGTTTCCATGTAAATTATGTACTAATGTTCAGTTATAATGAACAGGTGATTGACAGCTTTGTGGACATGCTCAAAGCAACTTCAAGTAAGAAAAGAATGAAATCAATCAAATGGCATTACTTGAAAACATATGTCCCGGTAAGAATGAACTACAAGCAGAGTTTATGTAATAATGTAAATTTATAGACTAATGGCATTGCTTGTGTAAATTATGTACTGATGTAAATTTGTGTTTCTTGCAGCAAAAAATACACATGGGTGTGCAGAGCATTACAGTAGACATAATAAGTGAACTACCAAGTCTGTTCAACATCAGACCAAGTGATTTTGATAAGATGGATTCATTGTTCACTATTCTGAACAATGACACACATTGGCATCTAGCTAATTTCATACAACAGAAATTCAGGGCATTTAACTCTCTTTCTAGAAACTCATCTTACAAAAGAGAGGTGCAAAGATGGGTAAGTATCAAGCATTTTTTGAAGAAAATTATCCACAAGATTGTAAAGTAAATACATTTTATGACATAGATATGTTATTTTGTTTTAGGTTGGATGCCTATTGGAATACTTAGGAGGATTGTCTGATAGAGGGAGTCAGATGTCTAAATGAGAAGTTGGATATGTTGACTGCCCACAACAGGCAGAAAATGAGGTGGATTGTGGCGTGTTTGTTATGAAATATTTGGAATGCTTAGTTAATGGACATAGTATGACCTTTACAAACCAAGACATGCCGGCAATACGAGGTGATATATTTCACAAGATGATGACATTTGGGAAATTAAAGAGCATTGAAGAAATGCAAGAGTCAAAGGGGAGTATTGAAGAAATGAAAGTGTCAAAGGGAAGCAGTGAAGACATGCAAGAGTCAAAGGGGATCATTGAAGAAATGAAAGTGTCAAAGGGCAGCAGTGAAGACATGCAAGAGTCAAAGGGGGAAGAGCAGAAATGATCTTTTTTGTGATGTTTGATGTACATATGAAACTAACTGTGATTTGACCAAAGTTCAGCTGCAGCTTATGTAATGATCTGATTTTCAGCTTCAAGAAGATAGGAACTTAGTTGTCTTCTAGAAGAACCTTAGTTTTCTGTAATCGTTTGATGTACATATGAATCTATTAAACATGTTACTTTGGTAATCATCTGAGTCTCAACTGCCTTCTGTACAAGAAGATAGGAACTCAGTTGTCTTCTAGCAGAACCTTAGTTTTCTGTAATCATCTGATGTACATATGAATCTATCGAACCAGTTACTTTGGTAATCATCTGAGTTTCAGTTGCAGATTCTAGTGTAATACTTTGTTACGATCAGGAAAAGGATTTTTGACTTCGATCCAAAAATTCTGTAGATTCTTGTACAGATGGGTGCATGTACGACTATCGTTTCTTTTCTTTATGTAATATAGTATCTGTCATCCTTTGCCTTTGATCAAGTCAGTCATCTCTCCTAAGCTTGTTAATCCTTTTTGTCCTCTAAAATGCCAATCTTGGTAGTAATAGCAGTTCTTTAGATGGCAGTTATACATATGATCATTTGAATGATCTATAAGAAAAAAAAATTGATTGATCTATATGTTAATGCAATAAAACTTAATCATTATGTTTTGAGGCCTCAAGTCATTATAGATCTTCCAGGAAGAGCTAACCCATCCGTTCAAGTACACATATGAATCCATCAGTTTTATTACAAACCCAACAACACAATTACAAACCCAACAACACAATTACAAACCCAACAATACCATTACAAAGCCAACAACTCCATTACAAACCCAACAACACAATGATAAACCCAACAACACCATTACGAATCCAACAACTCCATTGCAAACCCAACAGAACATTACAAATGTAGCAGGCCGCCCAACACAGTTGAATTTGATACAAACACAAACAAAAGGAATAAGTATATAAGTCAAGCACATAAGAACCCAGGGCACATATGCCATTATAAAATTGAAGTATATAAGTCCCACTCAACACGGTTACATTATATTTCAAATCCATAAACACCAATACAAATCCAGAAAGGACCATTACAAATCCAGTAGTTCCATTACAAATCCAGAAGCACCAGTACAAATGCAGAAAGGACCATTACAAATCCAGCAGTTCCATTACAAATCCATAAACACCAGTACAAATGCAGAAAGGACCATTACAAATCCAGTAGTTCCATTACAAATCCATAAGCACCAGTACAAATGCAGAAAGGACCATTACAAATCCATCAGTTCCATTACAAATCCATAAGCACCAGTACAAATGCAGAAAAGACCATTACAAATCCAGCAGTTCCATTACAAATCCATAAGCACCAGTACAAATCCATAAAGGACCATTACAAATCCAACAGTTCCATTACAAATCCATAAGCACCAGAACAAATGCAGAAAGGACCATTACAAATCCAGCAGTTCCATTACAAATCCATAAGCACCAGTACAAATGCAGAAAGGACCATTACAAATCCAGCAGCTCCATTACAAATCCATAAGCACCAGTACAAATCCATAAAGGACCATTAAAAATCCAGCAGTTCCATTAAAAATCCATAAGCACCAGTACAAATGCAGAAAGGACCATTACAAATCCAGCAGTTCCATTACAAATCCATAAGCACCAGTACAAATCCAGAAAGGACCATTACAAATCCAGCAGTTCCATTACAAATCCATAAGCACCAGTACAAATGCAGAAAGGACTGATGCGATGATTTTGAGTCGCATTTATAGACCTATTTCATATGTGTTTTGTGCTCTAATTACTCATTTTCATGGATAATATTGCATAATTCACTTAATTTGGTCTTTGCCATCATATTATATCAAATCCCCTTTGTTTTACTATTGTGAGCATCATTTATCATCTTATTATAAATTGTGTGGATTTACTTGGTCTTGTTGTGAAATTTCAGGAAAAACAAGTATCTGCTTCCGTCGATACCATCGACGGAAGTCGATACCATCAACGGAAGTCGATACCATCGACCAAGCCACAGGTTGTCAGCCGAGAAGAGCAATACATAGTCGATACCATCGACACTTAAGTCGATGGCATCGAGATCACTTCAGGTTGCTGGCGAGGATGCAGTCGATACCATCGACGAAAGTCGATGCCATCGACACAAGGAGAGCTACAGCGTCGCTAGAAGACAAAACCGACGCTACAAGAGTCGATACCATCGACGCCCAAGTCGATGGTATCGAGATCACCACAGGCGCTCAGAATAAAAGAAAGGAAAGCTGCCGCTAATCTGCTGAGTCGATACCATCGACCCGCGTCGATGGTATCGATGCCGGAAGATATGCGTTGGATCTGTTTTGATCTCGATCGGACGGCTGTTGTTATTTGACGACCTAATTAGGGACTTATACCTAATGACGGCCGCCCACACGAGAGGAGGATCTCATTTTTTGGATTGCACGAGTGCCGAGGAGGAGAAAAAGGAGAACGGAGGCCGAGAACCTCATCCCGGGTGATTCAGACGCTGCCGAAGACGATTTCCACCACCGACAGGCGGGGAAGCTCGTGTTTTACGCCAAGGATCCACCGGTTCTTCTCCGTTCAGGGGTTTTCCCATTTATTTCCCGTTTTTCTTATGAATTCCCCAATTTCTACCATGTATTCGTGTGAGATGAACATGAGAGGCTAAAACCCTCAATCTTTAGGACCGGGAGTAGCCCGGGAATGCATTGTATGACATTTTTATATCAATAATTCATATTTTTCTCTCAAATCCGTGGTATAGATTCGTTTTCTCCATTTCTATTGTTATGCTTGATCACCATAATAATAACTTAATACCCTTAATCACTTCGACAGAAGGATTAACGGTTGAAAAGAGACGAAATCTACATTAATTAATAAAACCCTTGATAAAGGAGTTGTAAAATTAATGGTGGGAACTGAGAGACCGTTTTTCATGCGCTTAGTTTAGGGGAATGATTACTACGATGGTGGAATCAACCTAAACCTAAGTAGTGAATTACACCACGACAGTGGGTAATTCTCATTTCAGGCCACTACCCGGATAGAGAGAGAAGTGTGAGGAATTATATGAAACCTAATACAATGTTGACCCACGGTGAAACCGCCATCCTAAAGATATCCTTTTAAATTGATTAAATTAACCTTTAATCAATTGTTTTCTTTGTTTGATTTTTATTTTCTTTTAATTTGAACAACAAGACCCTACTTTGTTAATCGGTCTAGTTGATTGCGATTAGTTAGTAGAAGTCTCCAATAATTCACGTATCCCTGAGTTCGACTCGGGCCTCACAAGGCCTATATTACTCGACGCGTATACTTGCGTTTAAGCGCATAGTAAAATACACGTCAAGTTTTTGGCGCCGTTGCCGGGGACACGGTGAATTATTGGCACTTTGAGTGCTAAGAGAGGCCACTCTAGGCCACATTTTTTTATTTTAAAACAATTTCAAAAATTCCTTTATTTCTCTATAATTGTGTTGACTCGTTCAAAGCATTGTACTGAACCCCTATTTCCATATTTCAGGTACTTTGCATGGTGCACACACGTAGTCGAGACTACGTGAATCGCACACCTGAGGTTCCATCTGCGGGACCAGAGGACGAGGACTACTACGAGGAGGAACACCAAAGTGATATAAATTCTGAATCTGAGCAAGAACAAGAAGAAGAAATGGTTGAAGCACAGACAATATGGGAGAAGATCAAGGCGTCTTCTTCCTCAGCATCAAAGGGGCCTATAAAGAAACAGGGGCTAAACATACCTACATACAAGATCGACCCGGCACTGATTAACTTGGTCAAATCCAACGCATTTCACGGGCTGAAAAATGAAGATCCAGTGGCACACATTAGTCAGTTTGTTGAAAATTGCGATATGGTGAAGATCGACAGGTTCCCGCAAGATGCATTGTATCTCAAGTTGTTCCCAAGTTCATTGGCAGGAGCAGCGTGAGAGTGGCTTCATAACCTCGACGACGAGTTTGTTGAATCATGGGATCACATGGTAGAGGTTTTCTTCGAGAGGTTCTTCCCTCCTGAGAAGACCAATGATATGATCAGGAAGATTCACAATTTCACCCAACAGGCGGGTGAAACTTATTCTGAGACTTGGGAGCGATTCCAGGTCATGTTGAGGAGATGTCCACATCATGGATTGGACAAGGAAACCCAAGTGAAGATCTTCTACTTTGCTCTCTCCGAGCATGATAAAAGCAACCTGGACTCGGCTGGTTCTGGATTTTTCTTAAATAACACCGATACAAGATGCTGGGAAATACTGAAGAATATGGCACAGAAGCAATCTTGGGGAGAAAGAGAACGAGGCCCAATTGAGCAAGCAAGAGTTTCGAGTGAGTCAAAGGCAATGAGAGAGCTGAACGAGAAGATGGATCTTCTCGCAAAGAAGTTGCTGCAGAAGGAAGACAATGAGTCCGAGGATGAGGCTCAGGTCAAGTATATGAGGCAACAGCAAGGGTACAGGAATAATGATTATTCATGGCGGAAGGATAAGAAATTTTCATGGAAGGATCCAAATAATTTTCTGCAGGATCCGGACGCCAAGCCTGCACCGGTCACGGAGGATAAGAGCACGGAGTTGCTCAATCAAGTCATAAAGCAAAATCAAGAGTTGATGAACACTTTTGGGCAGCAAATAAAGCAACAAGGTGAATACATGAACCAGTTTGGGCAGACGTTGCAGAGCCACAGGGCTCAAATGAGAACTATAGAGGCTTCCATGGCGCAGATGGCAGCCGAGATTGCAAGCTTGAAGAAGCCGGCACATCCGGGTTTTCCGGGGAACACCAATGTTCCCGGGGGAAATCAACAGGCCAAGGCCATCTTATTGAGGAGCGGTAAGAAAGTGTTAAATCCAAGGGCGGATGACACAAGCACACCGCAGGACACAGTTGAAGAAGCAACAGTCAAAGAGTAGCCCGCACCTGTCATAGAGCAAACTGAGGACATAGCTGAAGATGGTAAGGAAGAATAAGCCACTGAGGAGGAACCACAGAAATGAACTCCCTATGTGCCACCTCACCAAAGGGCACATACCGTTCCGGTCCCCTATCCCAATAGTGCAAAAGCAAGAAAGGTGGATGCACAGTTTAAGAAATTTCTGGACAGCTTTAGGAAGTTATCAGTGAATATTCCTTTGCTAGAGGCAATTGAGAAAATATCGTCTTATGGGAAGTTTCTTAAAGATGTAATCACAAAGAAGAGGAAAATACCCGACACTGAGGTTGTGGTATTGAAGGAGCAAGTGAGTGCTTTTATTATGGGCACTTTTCCGCCAAAGAGACAGGACCCCGGTTGTTTTAATATTTCTTGTTTTATCGGGAAGTTCAAATTTGGAGAGGCACTTTGTGATTCCGGGGCAAGCATCAATCTGATGCCCCTTTCTACGTTCAAGAAACTTGGATTGAAGGAGTCGAGGCCAAGTAACATGACCATCCAATTGGCCGATAATTCTGTGGTGAAACCATATGGGATCTGTGAGGATGTCTTGGTAAAGGTAGACCGCTTTGTCTTTCCGGCTGATTTCGTTGTGATGGAAATGCAGGACGAGCACGGCGATGAGTTGCTACTTGGTTGCCCATTCCAAGCAACAGCTGATATGATCCTGGAGATGGGGAGAGGTCGCTTGACCTTGGGCATTGCGGATGATCGCTTTGAGATGGTCATGCCCAATAGCAATGCATCCACTAAAGCAAAAGCACAGTGCAACATGGTGAAGCATGTGGAACACAATATCTCACTTTGTCTTGGGAAGCCATTTTTGGATATGGCTCATGTGATGAGCAGGATAGATAATGGGACCTTAGCGGTGGACCTTATGGAGCAAATGAAAGTTGTCTCTTTATGCAAGGCTGTTGGGTTTCCAAATGATGAGAATGAGAACATTCCACCTTTGTGGGAGGATGATGTGATTATTACTTCCGTCTTTGATGCATATCCGGAACTGCCTTTGGAGGCGTGTTTGCTAAATGTCACTTATGATTGGATGCGGAGTACTTCACTCAAGGAGTGCGCCAAAATGCTTCAAATGCTTCCATGTTTCTACACGAGGCACTATGAAGATTTGGGTACACTGCCCCCACCGCTACAATCATCTCTTATTTGCCCACCTGATCTGGAGTTGAAGCCATTGCCCCCGCATCTGAAGTACGTCTTTCTAGCTGAGGAGGACAAGTTACCAGTGATTGTGTCTGCATACTTGAGTGCGGATGAGGAGGAGCAACTACTGATAGTGCTCAAGAACCACTGTGGAGCTTTTGGGTGGTCTGTGGTGGACATCAAGGGGATCTCCCCTACACTTTGCCAACACAAGATTCGGCTCGAGGAGGGAGCCAAGCCAGTCATACAGCCTCAAAGACGTCTAAATCCAAGCATGATGGAGGTTGTCAAGAAGGAAGTCATAAAGCTTCTTGCTGCAGGGATCATTTATGCCATATCCAATTCGACGTGGGTGAGTCCCACACAGGTAGTCCCTAAAAAGGGGGGAATCACTGTCACTACAAATCTTTTGAATGAACCTGTCACCACCTGATTGGTAACCGGGTGGCGTGTTTGCATTGACTACCGCCGATTGAATGCCGCAACTCTTAAAGATCATTTTCCATTGCCATTTATCGATCAGATTTTGGAACGTCTAGCTGGTCGGTCGCATTTTTGTTTTCTAGATGGCTATTCGGGGTACAACCAGATTTCTATTGATCCTTTGGATCAAGAGAAGTCTACGTTTACATGTCCCTATGGGATGTTTGCTTACCGTCGTATGTCGTTTGGTTTATGCAATGCGCCGGCAACTTTTCAACGCTGCATGCTCGCCATATTCTCTGACATGGTGGAGCGGTGTCTTGAAGTTTTCATGGATGACTTCTCGGTGTATGGAGCGTCTTTTGATGAATGCCTTTATAACTTAGATAAGGTATTGCAGTGGTGCGAGGACACACACTTGGTCCTCAATTGGGAGAAATGTCACATGATGGTGACGGAAGGAATTGTGCTAGGACACAAGGTGTCTAGCAAGGGTCTTGAGGTAGACCCCGTAAAAATTGAGGTGATTTCTAAGCTACCCCCACCAAATTCTGTAAAAGGGGTGAGAAGCTTTTTAGGACACGCCGGGTTTTATCGGCGATTTATTAAGGATTTTTCAAAAATCGCAAAGCCATTATCGGAATTGTTGGAAAAAGACGCAGTTTTTTATTTCAATGAGAAATGTCTTCACGCATTCAAGGTTTTGAAGGAAAAGTTGATTTCAGCTCTGGTTGTTCAAACGCTGGATTGGACAAAGCCATTCGAGTTGATGTGTGATGCGTCCGATTATGTTGTGGGAGCTGTTTTGGGGCAAAGGGTAGATAACAAGCCTGCTGTGATTTTCTACGCCTCAAAAACGCTTATTGATGCTCAATTGAACTACACAACCACGGAAAAGGAGTTACTGGCCGTCGTGTTCGCCTTTGAAAAATTTCGGCAGTACTTAGTGGGTTCTAAGGTGGTTGTGTGGACTGATCACGCTGCAATAAAGTATTTGATGGAGAAGAAGGATGCGAAGCCTAGACTAATTAGGTGGATTTTGCTCCTACAAGAATTTGATATTGAAATCAAGGACAAGTCGGGAATTGAAAATGTGGTGGCTGACCACTTGTCTAGGTTAGAGAGGGTTGATGAACAAGGTTTGCACATACCCATTACCGAGACCTTTCCCGATGAACAACTTTTAAAAATTGATTCTAAAGAACCATGGTTTGCGGAAATTGTGAATTATTTGGCTTGCGGGATCATCCCGGAGGATTGGTCCTATCAAGAGAAAAATAAATTCTTTCATTCATTGAGATATTATTTTTGGGATGACCTGATTCTCTTGAAGCAGTGCAGGGATGGTATTCTTCGCAGGTGCGTGCCGGAGGTGGAGTACGAGAGTGTTCTCCACCACTGTCATGCGTCGCCTACAGGAGGACACCATGCTAGCTCACGGACAGCAGCCAAGGTGTTGGAGAGCGGCCTTTATTGGCCCACTTTGTTCCGGGATGCCTATGATTTTGTTAGGCAATGTGACCCGTGCCAGCGCGCAGGTAACATCTCAAGGAGACAAGAAATGCCCCTGAATGTATTTCAGGAAGTTGAGGTATTTGATTTATGGGGCATTGACTTCATGGGACCCTTTGTGTCCTCAAATTCAAATCTTTATATCTTACTTGCTGTAGATTATGTGTCGAAGTGGGTGGAGGCAATCCCCACAAGGACTAATGATTCGAATGTAGTGTGCAGGTTTGTCAAAGAGAACATTTTCTACAGGTTCGGGATACCCCGAATGATCATAAGTGATGGAGGCACACATTTTCGAAATCAGAAATTTGCGACACTTTTGAAGAAGTATGGGGTCAAGCACAACATTGGCACCCCATATCATCCACAGACGCAAGGACAAGTGGAGGTATCAAATAGGGAAATCAAGAAGATTTTAGAAAGGACTGTAGCATCCACGAGGAAAAATTGGAGTGCATTGCTACCAGACGCACTTTGGGCGTATAGAACGGCGTACAAAACACCTATAGGCACCACGCCTTTTAGGCTGGCGTATGGCCGGGCTTGCCACCTTCCGGTGGAATTGGAGCACAAGGCCCATTGGGCGCTAAGAAGGCTGAACTTGCGCTATGATGAGGCCGGGAGAAAAAGGATGTTTGAATTGAATGAATTGGATGAGCTACGCATGACGGCATATGAGAATGCCCGCATCTACAAAGAGCGTACAAAGCTGATCCACGATCGCCATATTGAGATGCGAACGTTCAAGAAGGGAGACATCGTTCTATTGTTCAACTCCCGTCTCAAACTGCATCCCGGGAAGCTGAAATCCCGGTGGAGTGGACCCTTCATTGTGGAGGAGGTGAAACCGCACGAAGCGATTCTTGTGCGTGATGGAGATGCCACGTTCTTGGTGAACGGGCAACGCTTGAAGTTGTATTTTGGTGAGAATTACAAGAGGAAAGTGAATGAGGTCAAACTCATTTCACTTGTGCATGAATGAGATGAAGGGAAGACGTCTAGCCTAAGACGCTAAAGAAGGGCGCTTGTTGGGAGGCAACCCAACCATCGGTACATTAGGATAGTTTAATTTTAGTCATAGATTGCTTTTATTTCGTTTAAATTTTAGTTTAAAAATGATACCTTGATCCGTTTGTTGAATGTGCAGGCACAGGCAGGGTCGATACCATCGACACACTCGTCGATGGTATCGACATGGGTTCAGGTTGACACCAGCAAAAATCGCACTGTGTCGATACTATCGACATCCCCGTCGATGGTATCGACATGGTCACAGACAGGTCGCAATAAAAGTGTCGATGGTATCGACACCCCAGTCGATACCATCGAGATCTCAGGAGATATTCAGATGAATTTTGCTCAGTCAACTCGATACCATCGACGGCCTCGTCGATGGTATCGACATCATCACACACCAAATGCAACAAAATTGCGGTGTCGCAATAAAAGCAAGTCGATACCATCGACATCCGTCGATGGTATCGACAGACATGTCACCGATCCGCACACAGACATCGACGACGATCGCAACAGCCACGTCAGCGATCCAGGTGCTGCGTCGATACCATCGACTTCCGTCGATGGTATCGACTCGTCAGCAATCCGGGTTTCTCGATCCAGCAAACGTCAGTCGTCGATACTCGTGAGGGAGGCGGATACCCGCGAGATGTGTCGATACCATCGACCCGCGTCGATGGTATCGACGGGTCAACAGGGGCGCCGATCAAGCCTTTTTAAGGGGACTTGCAACGTCATTCGACGTCACACCTTCAGAGCAAGCATCCTCCTTTGCGCCGAGCACTCCCCCGAGCCCTCCAAGACTGAAGAGAAGCGTCATCGAGCGGAGATCTTCATCGAGTGGAGAATTTGTTCTCCATCTTCACCGAGCTCTTTTCTTCCAATCCCATCTTTTCTCGCAACCATGGTGCACGTCGCTGGAGCGTCGTCCTCAAGCGCACACCCTATGGAGATCGAGGAGTTCGTTCCTCCCCCAACCGCTTCCATCCCTCGTCCACGCCTAATTCATGCCAACATGGAGGTGAGGAAGGTCTATGAGGAGATAATGAAGTGAAAGTTTGAGCCCACCCGGTATGTGGACCGGGGCATGATCCAGGAGTTGGGATTCGAGGCCAACTTGTCCTATGTGCTTCATGGACAAGCACGCAACACCAGCAGAAGCCTACGCCCTGACGAGCTGCAGTACCATGCGGATGGGCAGCCGTTTTTTGGCGAATGGCCCACCTACAAGGAACTGGTGGTGGAGTTCATGGCGTCTCTCGACGTCTGCGTCGTACCAAACGACGTGGTAGCATCGGACCGGGAATGGATCAAGGGAAGGGTGTCCTTCCGACTCTTCAACAACAACTACAATCTCACACTGGTCCAGTTCAATCAAATCTTCAACTGGATCCACTCTCCACATGATCACCGAAGGCCGGACTCCCGCACCGACTATGCAAAGATCTTCTCCGAGCTAGTTACAGTGCCGGCGGGGAAGACCGTGAGCTACCACAATGCAGCGGTAGCAGATTTTGAGCACCCGTTCGTCCGGGTCTTGCATAGGATGTTGAGCTTGACATTCTTCGCTCAAAGTGATCTTGCTTTGAGCAAGTTTCAGGAGAGTGACTTGTTCTTCCTTTACGCACTCCTGAAGCGTCAACCATGCAACTGGGGGGCGTTCTGGCTACAGCGCGTCCTGGCGGTGAAGAGGAGCACAAGGAAGGCTCCAATCCATTTTGGTGGTCTTGTCACCAAGTTGGCGCTTTACTTGGGGCTGAACTTTCAATCCATGACTCCGATCTCTACGAGGAGCAAGGTGAACGTGCAACACTTGCACCGTTCAAACCTCATTCTTCTCCGGGACGGGTTGGCGTACGCTCATTGCCACGTCAACCAAGCTTATCAGGAGAGCTCCCTACCGGACGACGTCTTCAACATAGAGGGCAAGCAGCACTTCCGGTGGCCAATCATAGCCATCGAGTCCTCCGAGGAAGAAGGCGGAGGTGACGAGCAAGAAGGCGAGGCTGCAGAGGAAGAGGAGGCTTTCACACCTCTTCGAGCACGTGTGGCACCACGGAAGCGTCCTAGGATGCATCCGGGTGCATCTTCATCATCTCATCCCCCGCCACCATCACCACAGCACGAGCAGCCAGCCGATGATCCCTATTCCATGCAGGGGATGTACACCATGCTGCAGGACATCCAGCAGACTCAACAGCAGCACATGGGTATGTATACCGGCATTCATGAGACTACGAGCCGGGTACTTGAAAATCAACAGGCTATGTTCGAGAATGAGCGGCTCATCCTCTCCAACCAAGAGCAAATGCACAACCGGTTGCAGCGGATAGAGACGCAACAGGAGCCTTTCTTCGACCACTACTGGAGTCGAGACTACTTTGGAGGCTATCCACAGCCTCCGCCGAGGACCCAATATGATCCAAGGTTCCAGGGGGAGTACCCGTCTTGGGATCCTACGGCACCGCAATACCCACCACCGCCTCCGCAGGATTGATCAGGGTATCACTGTTCCACCCTTAAGTTGGTTTTTGACTATGAGGCCATAGTCGAATTCAAGCTTAGGGGGGTGGCTGGAACAGCTCTATCTTTTATCTTTTCTTTAGTTGTTTTTTAGTTTTTGCTTTGTTGTTTGTTCTTGCAATTTTAGTTTGTTTAGGATCCACATCTATCTAGTGTAATCGTGGATGTCTTAAAAATTGTCATCTCGTTGTTTTCATGGGAAATTTAAGGGAATTTAAAAATTTCTGTGTCTTTTGGATAGCTTAACTTGGTTGTCCTTGGGGAACTTGTCCTATGAAAATGATTGATTATGTCAACTTTGAAGCAATATGTCACACCCACATCCCCATTGACTCATGAAAAGTGGATAGTAACGGTTGTTTGAGCCTAACCTAATCAAATGGTAATGAGACCTTAATTGGATATAAGAGAAAGAACCCTTTGAACTACTACACATGTCAGTAAGGAGGGACACATGATATTTTTCTAAGGTTCAGTAACTTAATCTTGTGATCATTCCACTTCATATTTTTCCATAATCTACCAAAGAATTGGAAGTAAAGTACTGTTTTAATTCCTTCTTGCGTGCATAGCATGTAGATAGGATTTGCATTGTTATTTTCACACTTTTGCATAAAACAAAAAAAATGTATAATGATTCATGCACATTACCTTTAGGTGCATGTCATGTAGTTGCACTCATAACTTTCATGATTTTCACGCATAAGTACACCATGTACCTCAGGTTGTCTTAAAAAGTGATCTAAATTGTTCCATACCCTCGAAATAGTACAAAGATTTCCAATCATGAAGAAAATAGCCTAACACATGTATCTCTAAGCAATTATGGATATGTGGGCTAAGAAAAAAAAAGAAAACAAATATTTCTGAAAATCTGAAAAAATTGAGAAAAGAAAAAAAAAAGAATTTAGAAGGAAATGGAATAAGAGGGAGAAAGGAACATGATATCACTTGCATAATAAGGAAATTGAGTACATGATGTGGCTTAATTAGATTTCTATCTCTTTTTGAGGTGGAAGGTTAGTGCATGCATCATTCCACCCAATTATAGGCATTAGGGCATTTTTAATGTACATTTACATCATTTAGGGCATTTTGTTTTATGCATTTTGAAACTGTGTAATACTTCCAAATTCTTCCATGAACCACCCATTCCATCCACCCGTTGCTCGGATTGGTAGGCCACCGTGATTTTTTTCCTCACTCATGTTTATCAGGAGAACTGCTTCCATGTAGATGGTAGTTAGGGCGAGCAACGTAGTGTAGGCGATCACAAGATGCACCAATGCTGAATCGGCGAATTTTATTATGTTAACTGCCTTATGTGATAGTGTTCATCGGTTTGAAGGATAATTTCTTTTATTGATGATTATTGTCGCCTGTAGGGTAATTACTGTTCTGTGATTAGGAAAGGCCGGTTTGAGAACGTCCAGTGGGAGTCATGTGTGATGTAGGTTGGTATGTTGATTGTTAGTTGACATCTGCAATTCTATTCTAAGGATTAGTTGCTCGAGGGCGAGCAATGTTTAAGCTTAGGGGAGTTTGATGCGATGATTTTGAGTCGCATTTATAGACCTATTTCATATGTGTTTTGTGCTCTAATTACTCATTTTCATGAATAATATTGCATAATTCACTTAATTTGGTCTTTGCCATCATATTATATCAAATCCCCTTTGTTTTACTATTCTGAGCATCATTTATCATATTATTATAAATTGTGTGGATTTACTTGGTCTTGTTGTGAAATTTCAGGAAAAACAAGTATCTGCTTCCGTCGATACCATCGACGGAAGTCGATACCATCGACCAAGCCACAGGTTGTCAACCGAGAAGAGCAATACAGAGTCGATACCATCGACACTTAAGTCGATGGCATCGAGATCACTTCAGGTTGCTGGCGAGGATGCAGTCGATACCATCGACGAAAGTCGATGCCATCGACACAAGGAGAGCTACAACGTCGCTAGAAGACAAAACCGACCCTACAGGAGTCGATACCATCGACGCCCAAGTCGATGGTATCGAGATCACCACAGGCGCTCAGAATAAAAGAAAGGAAAGCTGCCGCTAATCCGCTGAGTCGATACCATCGACCCGCGTCGATGGTATCGACGCCGGCAGATATGCGTTGGATCTGTTTTGATCTCGATCGGACGGATGTTGTTATTTGACGACCTAATTAGGGACTTATACCTAATGACGGCCGCCCACACGAGAGGAGGATCTCATTTTTTGGATTGCACGAGTGTCGAGGAGGAGAAAAAGGATAACGGAGGCCGAGAAGCTCATCCCGGGTGATTCAGACGCTGCCGAAGACGATTTCCACCACCGACAGGCGGGGAAGCTCGTGTTTTACGCCAAGGATCCACCGGTTCTTCTCCGTTCAGGGGTTTTCCCATTTATTTCCCATTTTTCTTATGAATTCCCCAATTTCTACCATGTATTCGTGTGAGATGAACATGAGAGGCTAAAACCCTCAATCTTTAGGACCGGGAGTAGCCCGGGAATGCATTGTATGACATTTTTATATCAATAATTCATATTTTTATCTCAAATCCGTGGTATAGATTCGTTTTCTCCATTTCTATTGTTATGATTTATCACCATAATAATAACTTAATACCCTTAATCACTTCGACAGAAGGATTAACGGTTGAAAAGAGACGAAATCTACATTAATTAATAAAACCCTTGATAAAGGAGTTGTAAAATTAATGGTGGGAACTGAAAGACCGTTTTTAATGCGCTTAGTTTAGGGGAATGATTACTACGACGGTGGAATCAACCTAAACCTAAGTAGTGAATTACACCACGACAATGGGTAATTCTCATTTCAGGCCACTACCCGGATAGAGAGAGAAGTGTGAGGAATTATATGAAACCTAATACAATGTTGACCCACGGTGAAACCGCCATCCTAAAGATATCCTTTTAAATTGATTAAATTAACCTTTAATCGATTGTTTTCTTTGTTTGATTTTTATTTTCTTTTAATTTGAACAACAAGACCCTACTTTGTTAATCGGTCTAGCTGATTGCGATTAGTTAGTAGAAGTCTCCAATAATTCACGTATCCCTGAGTTCGAATCGGGCCTCACAAGGCCTATATTACTCGACGCGTATACTTGCATTTAAGCACGTAGTAAAATACACGTCAAGGACCATTACAAATCCAGCAGTTCCATTACATACTGAAGAAGCACCAATACAAATGCAGTAGCATCATCAACTCCAAAAGCAGCAGAATAATTTCAAATCCACCATAGCATCAACTTCTTCAGTATGAAGACCTTGTTAACTTCCAAAATAGAAACCGTACTCAGTTCCTGCACATATACAAATAGAAACCCTACTCAGTTCCTGCACATTTACAATATTTATTTGCAAAATAGGTAACATACACACCTATTTCTTTAAAGGACAGTTTCTGCTATCATGATTGATGCCGTATTGTAAGCAATTCTTACACTGCCTTGATTTAGACTGGGAAATTTCAACTCCAGATTTATACCGCACATCGGTCGCTCTAGGTTTGCCTTTTGTTTTGCAAATACTAGGAATATGGACATTGACAGTAGAAGAAGCAGTTGTATTAGGACCAGTTACACCAATATCAGCACTGTCCAATTCTGACAGCTCCTTTTGCAAAGAAATAAGCTTTTCATGACAAAGGTCTATGGCATGGTTCCTACAAGCCATGTTGACAACTGAATTACAAGCAGAAACAAGCTGAAGTGTCCTCCTTGTGGATGAATGCACAGATGATTTTCCAAAAACCAAAGGGTGATCTCTATATCCTTTGCTCCACCTCATTAATATATATGGCTCAGGAAGAGTGCAAAAATCATGACTCTTTAGATAAGCAAGAATGTGCCTACATGGAATTCCTTTGAATTCTAACATGAAACAATTACAAGATAACATATCCGTAGATGAATCCTTTTTCAAAACACGAGGACAACTAGAACCACCAACACGATAGACCTCAAACACACCTTCATCAGAAGTTTCTTTCACATTATACACCATACTTTGATGAACTTCGGATTGAAAGATCTTGAAAATAGACTTTGTGTATATACCTCTCATTTGCTCCTCCAAAGGCCACAATGAAGCCAAAGGCAGATTGTTGTACTCATCATCGAAATCCTTGAAGTTTTCTATCTCCCGCACATGAGAATAAGCAATCTCCAAGCTACAAACAAGTTCAAAGAGAGTTTTCCTACTGTTGACATGGTTTCTAATGAATGCATTAAGACTCTCACTTCTTTGCATTGTCCTCATGCCAGTAAAGAAGGAATCCTGCATAAAACATGGCACCCACTGACACCGCATAGCATACACATCACAAAACCAACTAATGGACAGTAAGCCATTCTCTTCAACTATAGAACTCCATTTCTCTTCAAAATTGTCTATATCATCTACATTCCAGACACAATCATTCAACGCACTGATGATTTGATCCTTGTTAGGAACTCCACCCAAGTTTAGATGGGAGTTTCTGTAGAATGTGCCAGCTACAGAAACGATGCTTACAAGTTGGAAAAATAGTAATAATAGCAGCAGTCATTGTTGGGTCTTGATCAGTTATGATGGAGACAGGCTCTTTGCCAAAACACAGTACATATTGTTTGAAAACCCATATAAAAGAATCGTACTTCTCATCCGCCAACAAGGCTGAGGCAAATAACACTGTCTTGCAATGGTGATCCACACCACCAAACATGCCAAAAACCATGGAATACTTATTGGTACGATAAGTGGTATCAAATACGATCGCATCACCAAACAATGCAGAGTCATAAATAGAGATCGGATCAGACCAAAACAAGTGCGTCAAACAACCATTAGAATCTTTTTGATACTCATAAAAGAATTTAGAATCCAAGACTTTGAAGTTTGCAAAACGATCCAAAACCATATCCACATCATGATCAGCAGACTCTTTTCTCTTCCTATTGAGGTGTCCATGAGCTTGTCTACTTGTAAATGTCAACCTGTCATAACCACCAGACTCAGATGCTATTAATGCAAGCTGCTTAGACACAGGTATATTGGCATGACTCATAGAAGAAATCATGTCTTTTTGACTCTGGTCAAGTGATGAATTACACTTCAAATAGCGCAAGTGAGCGGTATCAACAAGATCATGATTGTGATCCTCAACAAATGCACTAACAACCCATATGGAGGAGGGCGTGTCCAATGTCAGTCGGATCATGGCTTTGCACCCACACCTTTTCACTGAACGTTTATGTTTCTTAGAAAGCTTCTCATGTAGATCACCAACATCATTGCAAATAGGACTCAATAGACCACTAGATCTCTTAGAACGCCTATTTTCTCCTTGTTTATCACAAACCAAATCTTTTGCCAGCAAAACCTTAGTACGACCTTGATAACGATTATCATCTCTCCTTACATTAAAACCAATCAAACCAGCATATCTACAATAAAAAGCTATACCATCATCTAAACTTCCAAAACTAAGTCCAATCCTAGGGATATCAGCTACAGAAAGGACCTCACAGTCAACAGATGAAGAAGAATGCAGATTATCACCATAGTCAGTTATAGCATTGCTAGCATCAGTATTAAGGCTGGGATCCATAACAGTAACAACCTCACAAACAAAAACCTGCATAAAATGTGAGGGTGACACACTTTCAGTAAAACCAAGGCAGAAAACTGTAATGGATACACACATTATGTAAATGAAAGTAGTTCATTGTAATAGGACACACAGATAGTAATCAAAACAGTGTAATGTGGTAGTACCACACAAAGAGTAAACAGAAAAAATGTGCTGCAATGAGAACACACATACAATAAAACCAAGGCAGAAAACTGTAATGTAGACAAGCCTTGAGTAAAACCAAGACAGCAAACTGTAATGCAGATAAGCCTTGAGTAAAACCAAGACAGCAAACTGTAATGGATACACACATTATGTAAATGAAAGCAGTTCATTGCAAAGAGAATACACATACAATAAAACCAAGGCAGAAAATTGTAATGCAGACACATATTTTGTAAATGAAAGTAGTGCATTATAATAGGACACATAGACAGCAATATAAATCAGCGTATTGTGGTAGAGAATTCTTAAGTAGGTAACGTGAAGTTCTGAAGTATGTGCATTGTATCATTAAGATATACAAGCAGAGGAACTACATTGGACATCAAGTTCCGAGAGAGAAATAAGGTTGCACAAGCTGGCTAAGCACCAGGTTAAAAGCCCTAGAAGTCGTGCAATGGGGCTTGGTCGTGTGGACAACCAGTGACTACTGACCTCATCGGACACACAACAGGTTGAATGACGATTTGGGGCAAACAGAGCCCCGACGACGATGGTACAGATCAAATGGACCTCTTTACAGTGGGTAGTTGGGAGATTGCAAAGGTTGGAAGCAATGTTTGACGCCAGATCATCAACGAATAAGAGGATTACCTTGTTCGCCTAGAGTCTCCGCTACTCTTCTCTCTTGGATTGAAGATTCTGTAAAGCAAACCTCCGATCTCAGTTGTGGATATGTCGTCACCAGGTCTACGGCTGTGGATATGCCACCAACTCGCCTTGAGTGTGGTAGAGAGAATGAGGGAACACCCGACTGCGTGGTGGAGGAGAGAAGGGAACAGCGGAGGAGGAGAAAACCTCCGATCTTAGTTGTGGATATGCCGTCACCAGGTCTACGACTGTGGATATGCCACCAACTCGCCTCGAGTGCAGTAGAGAGAATGAGGGAACACCTGGCTGCGCGGTGGAGAGAAGGGAGCAGCGGAGGAGGAGAACCTAAAACCAGCAGAACTAACACGGGAGGAAGATGAGCTTGTGACCAAGCGGGAACAGTCGGTGCGACGCAAAGAGGGTCAGGAGAAGACGGTGGCAGAATTCGTAAATAAGCTGAAAAATAAAAAACACGGAGGCACGGGTAGCCAAATCACTTTACCCGCGCGGGTAGTCAATATATCCCATATATATATATATATATATATATATATATATATATATATATATATATATATATATATATATATATATGCTACTCCCTGGATTTATTGTGAATTTAGCAAGTTTATTCAATTACTGGAATTTTGAGTAAATTAAACCAAAGCGTGATGACGGTATTGCCCCCAGGCCTTACCAAGCTAGCACTAGAACACGAGGGTCAGTGCAGACATTGAGACAAAGCACAGGGACGATGGTCCCTTACCTCTCGCTTCGTTGTAGGAGCCTCTCCCGGACTTGGGAGTCAGATCTCAGGGGTACTAACACCTCAGCACCATTCTTCGGGTGTGGGTAAAGGGTCTAACACCTCCCCTGGTAAACACCGAAACGTAGAGCCTAGGCTCATGTCCTCAAGACACTCGGAACCGATTCCGGCGATCTCCCTGTCCGCAGTGTGGATAGTGAACTGGGAACCAAGTGGAAGGGAGACGACCGGGACTCACGGCGAGGGACCAAAATCGCGCTTCCCATCGGTCTGCCCAGCCAGCACAAAAACAAACGCTGTCAAAACAGAGAACAACCTGGGATGAAATCAAGGAGGCGACGGCGCTAACACAAGGTTCAGGCGGAAGGATTGGAGGTGTAACTCGTCAAAGACTTCCAACCACACGCTCAGTCAGAAGGTCTTGAGGGTCCAGCCCAAATCTTCGAGCAAGAAGGACAAGTTTGGTGGGCACGAGATGGCCATGGGGAACCCCATTACTGGTAGCCTGACGCAGGTGGAGGCAGAGTTTGTCGACCCATAAGGTCAGGGCGCGGCGAGGCGAAACAATCGCGTGTATCTGCAGGTCAGGTGCCGAGGATGGTTACCTGTAATGGAATTGGAGGGAGGAGGCGTGCGGTGGCGTGGCGAAGCTCTAAGCTTCAGGGGAGACCTCGGGTGTGGCGGTAGGACACACGATGGATCAGGCGGAAATTGGTGGCTCATACGTGCGCGGGTTGGGCCGGCGGCCTTCTATGAATGACTAGGAAGCAAGGCAGAGCGGTGAACAGGGGGAACCAAGTCGCCGGTGGCCGCAGTGGAGATCATCCGCGGACGGAGATTGGGGTTTTTGCATACGAGGAACCAGCACAGGCCAGTTAGGGTTCAAATGGGTCGTGGATGCGAGACGAAACGCGCAGGCTTTGAATCGTCGAGAAAGGCAGCCGATAGCGGGAGAAGGGGCATCGATTCATTGGCCCTGTCGAAACGGAACGGGGACGGGAGGCGAAGGGTATTTGATGCACATCAAGTGCAATGAATTAATAATCTTAGCTTAAATTAGTGTATTTTCCTTCTTAATGAAATTGGAGGTGCAAACAGAATATAAATAGTCTAAAATTTCGTGTGGTGGATCAATAAGACCTGATGAACTCGAATATGACCTCCATTTTTCCTTACATGACCATTTAGCATGACAATTAATAATTTGAAGCTCAAGTACAATTTAGCGCATAAAAGCCACACCTATTATTACATCACTTCAACATGACTCGAAATACTCTCAACTTTCCCCTACAAACCTCCTAGGAACATTCTAGAATTCCAATAAGAAGTATATCCCCCTTGGCCAGAAAATTAATGCTAGTAACAGTAAGCTTTTATTCATATACTCAACCCTCAACTATCCTAATGTAGAGGATGTAATATTTCAGTGTAGCCCTATTTCAACCAAAATACCTATTGTGGTCAGGTTCTAGGATATTTAAGAATAATCATCATAAATGTAAGGAGGAAAAAGAAAATTGAGAATTTACCTAAAGTTGGGTATGTTACAACACACCACCCCTTAAAAAGATTTCGTCCCCGAAATCTCAATCAAAGAGAGAGGGGTGTGTATGTAGCATCTCGTCCCTGAGTTCCCATGTAGTTTCTTCAAGCCCGTGATATTTCCATAGAACTTTCACCAGTTCAATATCCTTGCTTTTAAGCTTCTTGACTCTAGAATCTAAAATCTTCAATGGGAACTCCTCATTAGACAGATCTTCTCGTAACTCAATGGGTTCAATGGTCAAAACATGAGAGGGGTCCTTCACGTACTTCTTTAAGACTGATACATGAAATACATCGTCAATCCTTTCATATGCATGAGGGAGGGCTAGGCTATAAAGCACATTCATCAATCTTATCCAATATCTTGAATGGACCCACATACCTAGGGCTCATCTTGCCTATCACTTTTGACCTGGAAATATATCGGATTGGCTTAACTTTTAAGAACACATAATCCCCCACGAGGAAGATCACATCAGACCTCTTCTTATCAACATACATCTTTTATTTGTCTTGCGCATCCTTCATTCTCTAATTGTATCAATTGAATTTTATTAGTCATCATTTGTATGTCATCATTCTTCATGAGGGTGCACTCTCCCACATCATCCCAATGTAGTGGGGAACGACAAGGTCGACCATAGAGTGCTTCTAACGGTGACATACCAATGCTAGCATGATAATTGTTATTGTATGCGAACTCGGCTAACGGAAAGTACATGTCCCAAGCACCCCCCCCCCCAATCCATCACACAAGCCTGCAGTAAGTCCTCCAGGATTTGAATTGTCTATTCCGATTGTCAGTCAGTTTGCGAGTGATAGGTTGTACTAAAATGAAAGTCAGAACCCATCTCATCCTGAATCTATTTCCATAAACGTGAAGTGAACTTTGGGTCACGATCAGAAACTATGGCCTTCGGAACACCATGTAACTAAACAATCTAGTCCACATATAATTGTGCCATATCAAGAACCTTGTACGTACTTTTAAAAGGAAAAAAAGTGGGCAGACTTGGTCAGACGATCAACGACAACCCATACTGCATCATATCCACCATTTGATTTTGGAAAACCAGTCACAAAATCGATAGTGATCTTTTCCCTGTCCATTTGGGTATCTCAAGCGGGTGTAGAAGACCATCGGACTAATGATGCTCTGTCTTGACCTGTTGGCATGTCAAGCACTTTTCAACAAATGTGGCGATGTCATGCTTCATATTCCTCCACCAGAAGCCCCTTTGAAGATCTTTGTAAATCTTTCTCATACCAAGATGGATTGTGTACTTCGACCCATGGTCTTCACTAAGAACTCTTTGCCTCAGATTTTCAACATCAGGTATCCACAATCTATGCTGGAAGCGGATAGCATCATCACTCCAATAGAGATTTTAGATTGTGGTTTCTCAACTAGAGACTTCATGTCATTCAACTCAAGACTAGCTAACGGTGCACCAATCACTTCGGAAATCTAGGAAGGGGTAATAGATAAGCTAGCCATGTGCACTTGCAGCTTATCTATTACTGTATCATCGATAGCTTCTAGAAATTTGGGTCTCTAGTGGACAGTTGATCCATACTCCTCCATAGGAAATAACGGAGTGAAGCACAAGTCGATTCCTGCTCCCTACTCAGTACATCCGCAACGACATTGGCCTTACTAGGATAGTATTTGATAATGAAGTCATAATCTTTTAAATACTCCATCCATCGTCTTTGTTGTAGGTTTAGATCCTTCTATGTCATCAGGTATCGCAAGCTTTTATGATCTGAAAAGACGTCTAACTATACTCCATACAAGTAGTGTCTCCATATCTTCAGAGCATGCACTATAGCTGCCAACTCCAGGTTGTAAGTAGGCCAATTCCCTTCATTTTGCTTCAGTTGGCGAGATGCATAGGCGATCACACGTCCTTCTTGCATAAGGATGCATCTCAACCCTTGTTTTGAGACATTAGTTTAGATAACATAGGGTTTACCCTCGATGGGTAGGGCCAAAACAGGTGCACAAGTCAAGCATCACTTTAGCTCCAGGAAACTCTTCTCGCATTCGGGAGACCAGGCAAACTTTGCATCCTTGTGTGTCAGTTTTGCCATAGGAAGAGCCAACTCAGAGCAATTTTGTACAAACCTTCGGTAGTAGTCCGCCAGGCTAAGAAAACTATGTATCTCCAATGGGTTCTTAGGGGATTGTCACTTTGTCACTACTTCAATCTTGGCAAGATCCATGGCAATGTGGCCTACAGAGATTATATGGCCCAGAAACATAACTTCCTTCAGCCAGAACTCACACATGGAGAACTTTGCATACAAATGGTGTTCTCGTAAGATTTGGAGAACAATTTGTAAGTGCTCACAATGTCGGTCCACTGACTCAGAATATATAAGTACGCCGTCGACGAACACTACCATGGAGTTATCCAGATAAGGATGAAATATCTGATTCATCAAGTCCATAAAGGCAGCAAGGACATTACTCAAGCCAAAGGACATGACCAAGAACTCCTAATGCCCGTAATGTGAGTGAAAGGCAGAACATCTTCATCCTTCACTCGCATCTCATAATAACTGCTATGTAGATCAATCGTTAAGAAGATCTTGACTGACTTCAGATGGTCAAACAAGTGGTCGATGCACAGGAGAGGGTAGAGATTCTTGGCAATGAACATCCTTTTCTTTACACCAGTCAAAACACTAGGACGTACAAACCCAGGTCGAGGAGTTCCTACAGCTGCTCAACAAGTTCTGTCGGCGCCATGCGATAGGCTGTTTTCGAGATAGGAGATGTGTCTGGCACAAGGTCTGTAACGCCTGGGTCCACTGCCCAACCATTGTCCCTTACCTCTCGCTCCGTCGCAGGAGCCTCTCCCGGACTTGGGAGTCAGATCTCAGGGGTACTCTCCCACCCAACACCATTCTTCGGGTGAGGGTAAAGGGTCTAATACCTCCCCTGGTAAACGCCAAAACGTAGAGCCTAGGCTCATGTCCTCAAGACACTCGGAACCGATTCCGGCGATCTCCCTGTCCGCGGTGTGAATAGTGAACTGGGAACCAAGTGGAAGGGAGACGACCGGGACTCACGGCGAGGGACCGAAATCGCGCTTCCCATCGGTCTGCCCAGGCACAGCCAGCACAAAAACATACAGTGTCAAAACAGAGAACAACCTGCGATGAAATCAGGGAGACGGCGGCGACAGCACAAGGTTCAGGCGGAAGGATTGGAGGTGTAACTCGTCAAAAAACTCCATCCACACGCTCAGTCAGAATGTCTTGAGGGTCCAGCCCAAATCTTCGAGCATGAAGGAAAGGTTGGTGGGCACGGGATAGCCATGGGAAACCCCATTACTGGCGGCCTGAAGCAGGTGGAGGCAGAGTTTGTCGACCCATAAGGTCAGGGCGCGGCGAGGCGAGGCGAAACAATCGCATGTATCTGCAGGTCAGGTGCCGAGGATGGTTACCTGTAATGGAATTGGAGGGAGGAGGTGTGTGGTGGCGTGACGAAGCTCCGAGCTTCAGGGGAGACCTCGGGTGTGGCGGCAGGACACACGATGGCTCAGGCGGAAATTGGTGGCTCCTACGTTTGCGGGTTGCGCCGGCGGCCTTCTATGTATGACTAGGAAGCGAGGCAGAGCGGTGAACAGGGGGAACCAAGTCGCCGGTGGCGGCAGTGGAGATCATCAGCGGATGGAGATTGGGGTTTTCGCATATGAGGAACCAGCACAGGCCAGTTAGGGTTCAAATGGGTCGTGGATGCGAGACGAAACGCGCTGGCTTTGAATCGTCGAGAAAGGCAGACAGTAGCGTGAGAAAAGGGCGTCGATTGGTCGGCCCTGTTGAAACGGAACGGGGACGGGAGGCGAAGGGTAGGTGATGACATACCAGTCGTTGGATCAAACTTTGAATGGCCGAGATTTTGTGGATTTGGTGTTTAGGCGCGTGACAGGGAAACGGCCCCCCGCGCTAGCAATTAAATCGTCCGTAAAAAGTATTTGATGCACATCAAGTGCAATGAACTAATAATCTTAGCTTAAATTAGTGTATTTTCCTTCTTAATAAAATTGGAGGTGCAAACAGAATATAAATAGTCTAAAATTTCATGTGGTGGATCAATAAGACCTCCATTTTTCCTTATAGGACCATTTAGTATGACACTTAATAATTCGAAGGTCAAGTACAATTTAGCGCATAAAAGCTACACCTATTATTACATCACTTCCACATGACTAGAAATACTCTCAACAGTAAGCTTTTATTCATATATTCAACCCTCAGCGATCCTAATGTAGAGGATGTAATATTTTGGTCTAGCCCCTAATTCAACCAAAATACCTATTGTGGTCAGGTTCTAGGATATTTAAGAATAATCACACTACTACAGAAATGGCTTATAACGTCACTTTTAAAGTCGTCGGTTGTAATAATACACCGACACAAACAATTCAGCGTCGGCTTATAAAATAAACCGACATCAATCTATGAAGGGCGACCAGACACGGGTATCACTTTTATTCAGTGTCGGTTCCTTAATAAAAAAACGACGCCTAAAATTAACCGCCAAATCCAAAATTTCTAGCGAAAAAATTACCTCTAAAATTTAACATATTGCGTCGGTTGTTAACTAATAAACCGACGACTAAAAGTTGTTCGTGAAACAGAAATTGGGCACATTTTGGTCATCGATTTTACAATAGCGACCGACGCTTATGGGTTTTCCCGCGCTGTCCGCGGAAAATTTTTTACACCCTTTGAGTGTCGGTTTTTGATATAAACCGACGACTATGGTCATTAATCGAGAATAATTTTTTTAATCGGCATATGTAGATAGACGTCAGTTTGTTTCTAGTTAAAACCGACGACTATCATTGAGAATAAGTGTCGGTTTTACTGTAGAACCGACACCTATAGTTTTATGTGTCAGTTTTATTTAATAACCGACACCTAATGTTAACTTAATAGCACCGCGCGAGCCTGAATCTTCCCCTTTCTCTGTTTCATTCATCTCGATTTCGAGGGTTTAAGCTCCGGCGACGATTCCTCTGCTCACTGCTCTTGTGTCGTCGCTCGCCTCCACCGTCGCCGTTTGCTGATCCTCCGGCCGCTGCGCTCCAAGCCGGCCGCCGCCCTAGCTCGACGATCGCCCGCCCTAGCTCGACGATCGCCCGCCCTAGCTCTCTGTTCGCCGCCCACCTCGGCGCCACTAGTAGCTGCGTGCGGGACTGCTGCTATCGCCTGCTGCCGCGTGCACCGCCACCGCTCCTGCTACCGCCGTCTCCTTCTACCACCTCTGCCTGCTACTGCCGCCGTTCCTGCTCCTGCTACTGCCGCCGCTCCTGCTCCTGCTACTGCCGCCGCTCCTGCTCCTGCTCCTGCTCCTTCTACCGCCGCCTCTACTTCCGCCAGCCGCCGCTAGTTCTCCGGCTGCTGCTCTCCAGGTCGGCCGCGGCTCCTAGGGCTCTGCTCCCTGCTCTCCAGGTTGCTACTCCGCTCCGACCACAGCTCCTGCGTACCCAACGCCGCCACAAAGGTACCCTGCTCCTGCTCTTCTTCCTCCTCTTTTTCCTCCGCCCTCAAGCAGCAGGTACCCTGCTCCTGCTCGAATAATGTAGGAAATGTGTAGATTGTGAATAAAAAATGCTCTGATTCACATTAATATTACCAATAATGTAGGAAATGAATGCTAGCTCCAATTATAGACATGTTGTATATGGTTTTGATCAGAAAAATGCATAGATTGTGAATAAAATATACTTAAAGCTCTATTATTCTTCTTGTTACAAAGTTATAGTTAGTACACGAATATTAGATGATATTCAAGAAAATCCTAGTTTGATGAGCATGTTGTTAATCATGTTAATTATGATTCTTTTATTTATTCTGATGTCAGTATATAATTATGCGATCCTAACATCTTAAATTGAATTAGAATGATTTCAATGAATTATTGGGTTTTAAAGTTGATAATCATGTACATGCGGAAATAGGGTTATTAATAATGTAGTATGTTAAATATGATGATTAGGGCTATATATATAATGTCTAGTAAAGATTCCTAGACTTTTTGTCATTAGGGTAATTTTATACATGTTTGAGTAAATTAGGGTTTTAATAATGCTCTATAGATTAGGATTAACCATGTTTCCTGTAGTTTATACACATTTATTATATATAAGAATAACAACAAATGAATTTGTTGGCCTAGAAACCCGTCCAAGATTTACTCATTAGGAGTAAATCTTGGATAGTCCCCAGTTTGGGACTGTTCTTGAACACCTAATCTCACTTAGGATGTAAGTGTATAATGTGTATTGGGTTTTCAAAAAAATTTCAGCAGCATTTCCCCGCTGTTCTCTAAGTACATATGTACTTAGAGAACAGCGGGGAAATGCTGTCGAAATTTTCTTGAAAACCCAATACACATTATACACTTACTAGTGAGATTAGGTGTTCAAGAATGGGATAGATGATACATATTTATTATATATAAGAATGACAGCACATGTATTTGTTGGCCTAAAGTTTTAACCATGCATAAACTCTAATCTGTTAACCCTAGATGTGAACTTTACAATGTGAATGTGAACTTTACAATGTGAACATACAATGTGAATGTGAACTTTACAATGTGAATTACTTTACAATGTGAATGTGTACTTTACAATGTGAACTTTACAATTAGTGTTACTTTACAATGTGAAATTTATAATTTGAATGTGAACTTTCAGATGGCTGATCAGGACCATGCTGATGATCACCGTGAGGGTGAGGACGTGCTTGCACCGCCTGACAATGTAAGTTTTAAGAATATATCCCTGAGGTTTCTATCTATATGTTCATTTATAATTATATTATGTAAGTGTGTTTTTTATCAAATTTTAGGTTGGTGATGTACCCGCTGAAGAAATTACAGCACTTGATGAGCAGCAAAAGAAAATTGAGAAAGTGAGGGGCATTACAATGATGAACAAGTTAATACAGCAAAGGGGCAATGGACCCAAATTGGCTGTGGATTTCGATCAGGCAGGAAATCCATATGGAGTGAATCGCAACTCATTTGTTTCATATCTTGGGGTTCTTACTTGCAGCCATTACAGTCCTATCCTAGAATCTTGGCATAGAGTTCCTAAGGGGAAGAAAGACCACATATGGAAGGAACTATGCGTGAGTTATTATTATTTGTAATTCTCTATTTGTGTAGATTACTAATTGTTAGGATACTAGTTAATAGCAATTATATTTAATTTGCAGAGCATATTTGATCTGGATGAAAAGTTGCATCGTAAATGTGTGATGCAACATTGTGGGAGGGTCCTAAGGAACTATAGGACAAATCTCACCCGAGATTACATACGTGATGCTGAGAATAGGTTCTTGATTGATTCCAATTCTAAACATTGATCAGTATTTCACTAACTCTACACTAATAATTTTTGTTTGTATTCTCTTTGAAAAATAAATATAGGAAGAAGGAAGCCACACATCAATGGAACTACTTGGACCCCAAAGAATGGGAGGAGTTTGTTACCCAAAGAAAAACAGATGAATTCAAGGTATTAAGCGCCACTCCCAATTTAATTAATATACATTTTTATGTATTCACCTATTCAAGATTAACCTTTAGTGTTACTAACCAAATCAATGTGCTAACTAACTAGGCTATCAGCGATGCTCAACGAGCAGCGCGTGCACTGAATGTGCATGACCACACAATGGGTCCAAGAGGATATGCAGGCGTTCGCCAAAGACTACAGGTTGAGTCTACTCAGCCTACTGCTACTCAGGAAACTGTAGAGTCCTCTACTACTTCTCCCGCACCTCTGCCTCGTCGTATTATGTGGATAGCTGGGAGGCAAAACAAGAAGGGAGATATACCGAAGCCTGCAACCGCTGAGGCGGCTACAAAAATGGTAAAAATCAACTCTTAGAGCAATCTATCGATATTGATTATTGTTATGTTTACTTACGAATTTTTGTTGATGGTGATTAGTAGGAGTTGCACGAGCAGAGGAAGGAAGGCAAGTTCATCCCTCAGGGCACAAGGGATGAACTAACAGTTGCTCTGGGTAACCCAGAGCATCCTGGACGTGTAAGGGGTGCAGGCACTGGTGTGGGCATCAAAGCGTTCTTTGGGCCATCTCAGCGCAAACTTGTCCCAAAAGCGGGACTTTCACAAGCTGAGGTAACTTATTCTTATTTTAGAACGTTATTGCGAAAGGGAATTCAATAATCAGAAACTAGCATTTCTTTTATCCATGTATAGGTAGATTCCTTAATTGATAGGAGAGTCGAGGAAGTAGTTGATAAAAGACTCCAGGAAGCATTTAGCAAGTGGCAAGCGTCTTAGACTGCCACTCAGACAGTACCTGTGGTGAACCTCTCTTCTCCTACTGCTCGTACTGTAGAGGCTGGGAGTAATCCTATAGACCCACAACCTAGCACGTCCTCTATAAGTATTTTTATGGCATATATAATAGCTAGTCTGTTCAAGATGATCATATGTTTGTATATATATGCATATAACATTCTTTACGTAAATTTGTAGGGGTTGAAGCCATGCCGACTATAAAGTAAAGGATATATCGTTGCAGATGCATCGGCTTACCCACCCCTTAAAGGGTGCATGTTTCATGGGAGTCCAGTACCAGATGGCATGGTACATGTGAGCCCGATACATATACTCGCTGGCTGGACAAATCTTGTACTGCCTCATGCACACCCAGATGCTGAAACACTAGGTGAGGCACTAGGCGGAGTGATACTGTGGCCCGAAGCGGATGTCCTCTATATTGATATTCTATGATAAATTTTCATTACTTTACTTTGTTAGTGTATATATATATATATATATATATATATATATGAGTCAATTGATATGAAATTATATATACAGGTCAAAAAGACGAGACCCGCTACATCTCATCCTCCACCTCCTCAACTACCAAGTTGGCTTCCAGGGGACCTACACACCTCGAAAGGTCTTAATTGTAGGAGTGTGGCAGTATGGATCGGAGAACATAATCCAAATTGCCCTATAAATGTTACTATTCTGGAGAATGTTGTAGGTAAATCATACGATAACAATCTATTTATACAAGTTTAGTATACGTATTAATGCATACGTAATAGAAGTTCTAGATACATATTAATGTAGGTCAAACATTCGGAAACAACATATTTATACAAGATATTTTGGAGTTGTTTAGTTATGAATGGCTGAACACATCTATGATAGAGCTGTGGATATGGTGAGATTAATGCATACGACAATCTGGTTTATACATCCATATACCTTATTTTATATATGGCAATCTGGTTTCTTATATATTAATGCATATGTAATACATGTTTTGCAGCCACTTAAACAAGACATGTACAGATTTTGGGTTTTCCCATGTGGGATTTTTGGTTCCATCTTTGATTAGTCTTGTAGATACAGACCCTTCTTCAGTTACTTCATACTGTTGTGATGCTTTTGAATATTTTGGTAAAAATAATAAGAAGGTGATAATAGCTCCATTCAATGTCGAGTAAGTTTACTTTGCTTGTAATTTGAACTTAAGCAAATTACATTTTTATTTTGGATATTGAGTTATTAATTTTCTACTTTCTTACCTATAGTGCTAAGCATTGGGAGTTATTAGTTATTGTCCCCAAGACATTCACCGTCTATTATCTAGATCCTGCGGGGAGTGAGTTGGATGTATTATATGGACATGCAATTAAAAGGCCATTATTCTCCTGAGAAATATTTTATGTTTTTATATCTATTAACATCTATTACTGCATTACTATTTAATTATGCAATTTAATGTGTTACATTAACATATATAAGGCTTTACAAGAGTACAAAAAAGCTGGAGGAAAGGTCCCCAGGAAAAAAAATCTGACACTCATTTGGGAGAATGTGAAAGTAATTTCCTGACTCCAATGTATATATTATTTATGTGAACTGTGTTTATTTGTATTTTTGAATATTTTGTATGTTTCGATTTATAGTGTGCTACACAAGACAACGGCTGGACATGTGCCTACTATGTGATGTGATTTATGGACCTAATTATCAAACATGTTGTATTGGAAATCGATAACATACAACATGTATTATACATAGTCTCGTTAGATAATATGAAATATATGAATCTTATTATATATTATTATAATTATGTATGTACATCATTCTCTTTTTAGGTCTTTAAAACTGAGGACTTCAACACAAGTGCAAAGCGTTTCGATGTACATGCTCCCTATACGAGAGATGAATTAGATGTTGTAAGAGAAAATTGGGCAAAAGCCCTGCAAAGAGTGGGAATTTTTCAATATGATTTTGTTGACAATGATGAATAAAGAATAACTTTGTTCTCATAATTAATTTTGTGTGAATGTGAATGAATTTTTATGAATTGTCATATGTGTGTGAAAATCATCAATACATGAATGTTTCTACATGTGTCTGAATGTGAAAAGAGATGAAATAAATGGAACTGCAGGTTGCTATTGGTTTCTACATGCGTGTGATGAAAAAATAATATGAATTAAATGTTCTTATACATGAGTGTGAATCACATATATATAATATTGTCCATAATGTTAATTTTGCAGGTTTGTGGCCTGTTGTTGGTTGATATCAGTGGATGTTGTAAAACCTGCAGTTCATAACTGAACTGCAGTTTTCTCATCCTGTGACCAGCCACAGCAGGTTTGCAGACTGACTGAAAAAAAACATACAATAGGCGTCAGTTATTTGTATAAAACCGACGACATATGGTTACAGTGTCGGTTGCCATACTAGTAACCGACGTCGATTTCCCTAATGAGGCCAGACACCACGGCCATGCTGGTCAGCATGGCCGTGGCAGCGGACCAGACATAAAATAGGCATCGGATATTTGTATACAATCGACGACATATGGTAACAATGTCGGTTGCCCTACGAGTAACTGACGTTGATTTCCCTAGAGGCCAGACACCACGGCCGTGCTGGTCAGCACGGCCATGGCAGCGGGTGAGATGGCGTCGGTTATCACTAATAAACCGACGTTGATAGTTCCCTAGATGGCGCCCTTTCTATGGCGCGAAGGTATATGGCATCGGTTTCTAAGCTAATAACGGACGCCTATACCCCATGCTGGCGCGTTTTCGGTGGCACGCCAAGGGTTGTGGTGTCAGTTTGAGAACCAACGCGTAACGGTTGGGCTTTTAGTGGCACCCACATAGGTGTCGCTTAAAAACTGACACTAAAGGCCTTAAATAACCGACACTAAAGGTCGGTTATGTACTAGTGTCATCATAAATGAAGGAGGAAAAAGAAAATTGAGAATTTACCTAAAGTTGGGTATGTTACAATTCCATCCATCTTCACTACCTCTGGTTCAAATCCTTTTGTGTCAAAAGATACCTCAAGCTTTTATGATCTGAGAAGACTTCAAACTTAACTCCATACAGATAGTATCGCCAGATTTCTAAAGCATGCACAATAGCGTCTAGCTCTAAATCTTGTGTAGGCCAATTTTCTTCATTAGGTTTCAACTGGCGTGAAGCATAGGCAATCACAAAATCTTATTACATTAATACACACCCTAATCCTTGCTTAGAAACATCAGTGAAAATGATATAGGGTTTGCCTTCAATAGGTAAGCAAGAACAGGAGGAGATGTCAAACATCCTTTCAGCTTCTGAAAACTTTCCTTACATTCCGGTGTCCACACAAACTTAACTTCTTTTCGTGTCAACTTTGTCAGAGGGAGAGATAACTCGGAAAAACTCCTGATAAACCTCTAATAGTAACTTGCTAATCTGAGGAAACTACATATTTCAAACGGAGTCTTCGAAGCTTTCCACTTGGTCACAACTTCTACCTTTATAGGATCAACAACAATATGTCCAAAAGAAATCACATGACCCAAAAACATCACTTCCTTTATCCAGAACTCAAACTTTTAGAATTTAGCATATAGTTGATTCTCTCTTAGTGTGTTCAACACGGTTCATATTTGTTCATGATGTTGTTCTTCATATTCGGAGTAGATCAAGACATCATCGATGAACACCACAACGAACTGATCGAGGCAAGAACGAAACACTCGATTCATCAAGTCTATGAAAGCAATATGGGCATTAGTCAAGACGAAAGGCATGACCAAGAACTCATAATGCGCATAACGTGCTCTGAAAGCTATCTTCAGGACATCTTCATCTTTCATGTGCATCTGGTAGTAGCTACTTTGCAAATCCATCTTTGAGAACACAGTGGCTGACTGCAGCTGGTCGAACAAGTCATTGATGTGAGGCAAAGGATAAGACTTCTTTATCGTCACTTGATTAAGCATATGATAATCCATGCACATACGCAAAGAACCACCCTTCTTCTTCAAGAACAAGACAAGGGCTCCCTAAGGTGAAATACTAGGGCACACAAAATCCATGTCGAGAAGTTCCTGAAGCTACTTTTTAAGCTCGGTGAGTTCAGCAGGGGCCAAGCGATAAGGCGACTTTAAGATAGGTGAAGTTCCCGGTACAAGCTCGATGGAAAGTCTACTTCGCGAGTTGGAGGCAACCCAGGCAACTCTTCAGGAAAGACATTAGGGAAGTCATTCACCATTTCTATATGATCCAGAGTAGGAGGTGTGGCATCGAGGACGATAGAGGCTAAATATGCTCTACACCCTTGTGAGACAAGCTTTTCGACTTTGATGGCGGAAATGATAAACTGTCAATCCTCTCACTTACTACCGTTGACACACATCCTTCCCTCATCAGGATGTAACAAACTAACCTTCGATTCTTCACACAACAAAACTGCCTTATACCTCTTCAACCAATCCATCCCCAAAATAACAATAAAATTGATCATGTCAAGTAAGATGAAATCTGAGGGAAACATCCTCCTAGAGATACAAAGGTCTAAGGTTGGGAGTTTGAGATAAAGGGAGAAAATCCTACCACTAGGGGTTTTAACATCTAGAACATGATCCATACATTCCGATTCTATCTCTAACATTGAAGCAAGCTGAGTTGATATGGAGGTATTTAACAAACCAGAATCGAAGAGTGCATTAATAGGATGCATATTAAGATGTAAAGTACCTTTGATGACTTCATTATCTTCTCCATCTTCTTCAGCCTTAAGAGCAAACACCCTATCATTTCTCCTTTCAACAGGTGGTTGACGTCCTTGCCAGTTTTGGTTGTTTTTGTTCCTTGGAGGTAGATTATGTCGTTGTTGCGGTTGTTGAGTAGGTTGCTAACCTAGGGCTTGTCCAGGATAAATCTTAGGATAGTGAGGTCGGATGTGTCTAGCTTGACAACACTCATAGCAGATGGATGTAGGTCGATCATCTCTATGGGGTTGGGCATTGCCAACATGCACTACTACAGAACACGCCTTTGGTGTCGGTTGTTTAAACCCTTTTAGCGACGGTTTTCAAGCGACGCCTATGTGGGCGCCGCTAAAGGTCGAACTCTTCGGTGTCGGTTTTCTAACCGATGCCTATATGATCTATAGGCGTCAGTTATATATAGTTGCCCGACGTCTATAGGGTTCGCGCCACAAAAAAGGGCACCACCTAGGACACTTTCTGCGTCGGTTAACAACTGAACAACCGACGCCATACTCCCAGATGACACGGCCATGCTTCACTGCACTACTGTGTTTAGTACTATAGGTGTCGGTTTTATGCGAATAAGTGACGCATTTTCCACCACAGCTGTACTTTCCTGCACGGTCGGGTTGTTTGTCATATTAGGCATCGGTTGTTATACAATAACCGACGTTCTAGGCCTTTGATGACGGTGTTCTATAAATAACCGACGCCTATATTTTAATTTTTTTTTCTTATCAGTTTGCAGGCCTGCTGTGGCTAGTCAGCAGGATGAGAACCTGCAGTTCAGTTTTCTGAACTGCAGGTTTACGACATCCATTGATATCATCCTAAAAACAGGCCACAAACCTGCAAAATCAACAAATATTTTTTCACACAAGTAGATACATTTAGACATCAATTCAATTCTCACATTCACACATGTAGAAACATTCAAATACATGCAGAAACATTCAGACATGTATAAACATTCAGAAATATTCATTTACAAAATATCATTCAGCATCGCTATCAGCATCCCAATTATATCTTACAATTGCCACTGCTTGTATGGCTTTTGCCCATTCTTCTCTTACTTCATTTAATGCTTCCATCGTATATGGAGCATGTACATTTTTTAAGCGTTTACCTATAGTGTGGTTAGTTTTAAACACCTGCAAAGAGAATGATGTATATATAAGTAATAATATAAAAATAAGATTGATATATTTCATACTAACTAATGAGACTATATATAATAACTCATGTATGGTATTAATATCCAATGCGGCATGTCGGATAATAATCTGCATAAATTGCATCACATAGTATGCACATGCCCAGTCGTTGTCTTGTGTAGCACACTATAAATTGAAACATACAAAATATTAAAAAATACAACTAAGCACAGTTCACATAAATAATATATACATTGGAGTCGGGAACTTACTTTTACGTTCTCCCAAATTATTGGCTGGTTCTTTCTCCTTGGGACATTTCCTCCAGCATTTTTGAATGCATCTAAACCCCTACATGTTAATGTAACACAGTAAATTGCATAATTAAATAATAATGTAATAACAAATGTTAACGGATATAAAAATGAAATATTTCTCACCAGAATAATGGCATTCTCATTACGTGTCCAATTTTAGTGTTCAACGTACTTCCCGCAGGATCTAGATAATAAACAGTGAACGTCCCGGGGACAATAACTAGTAACTCCCAATGTCTACCGCTAGAGGTAAAAAAGTTAAAAATTAATAACTCAAAATGCACAATAAAAATGGAATTTTCTTAAGTCCAAATTATAAATAAAGTAAACTTACTTGACATTGAATAGAGCTATTATTATCGTCTTCTTTTGCTGACCGAAAATTGTAAAAACATCTATACAGTATTGTTGAACACTGTCATGGTCTTTAGCTACCATACTAATCAATGATGGAATCAAAAATCCCACATGATCAAATGCAAATTGTTTGCATTGATCTTCGACTAAGTAGCTGCAAAACATGTATTATGTATGCATTAATATATAAGAAACCAGATCACCGGATCTTACACAAGGTATATGGATGTATAAACAAGATCTCACCTTATCCATGTCTCTATCATTGATGTATTCAACCAATCATACATAAACAGCTCAATAATATCTTGTATAAATAAAGAGCTATCGTATGATTGACCTGCATAATCTGCTTCTAAAGAAACAATTATAGGGCAATGTATATTATGTGCCCGTAGCCAACATGTCATTCCCCTACAAGCAGGACCTAACGGGTATTTTAGGTCAGTTGGAACCCAACTTGGTAAAGCAGGAAGTGGAGGTGGAGGCCTAGGTGCTCCGGGTGTCTTCTTTTTAACCTGTATATATAATTTCAGATCAGTTGACCTCATATATACACATTAACAATCTAAAGTAATGTAAATTTATCTTATAATTGCAGTAGTGTAGACGACATCTGCTTTGGGCCACAATATCACCCCGCCTTCTGTCTCAGTAAGTGTATCAATATCTGGGTGGGGATATGGAAATGTAGCTTCCCTCCAATCGGGTAACACACGTATCGGGCTCACAAGAACGTAGCCCTGTGGCATTGGAGTCCCGTGAAACATTGCCCCAGGAAGGGACGGGTAAGCCTGCGCCTCTGCAACAACATAGTCTTGCATTCTTAAGCGACATGGCTTCAATGCCTACAAATTTACGTAAAGAATATTATACATATATACATATCATCTTGAAAACATATCATCTTGAAAAGACTAGCTACAATGTCATAAACAATACTTACAGCAGACGTGTTAGGCGGTGGGTCTATAGGATTACTTGTAGTCTGTACATCAGGAGAAGAGTGGGTCACCATAGGCTGATTGGAAGCCTGAGATGCCTGCCACTGCAGCAATTCTTCCTTGACCTTCTCAGCAACTATATCATTGACCTTCTTGGCAAGTATATCCTCGACTCTCTTATTCTCCTATACATGGATAAAAGAAACATTAGCTTCTTATTATTGAATTCCATTTTACAGTAACATTCTAAAAAAAGAATAGGTTACCTCTTCTTGTGAAAGTCCCGCTCTGGGTTTGCGCTGGGATGGCCCAAACAATGCTTTGATGCCCACACCAGCGCCTGCACCCCTAACACGTCCAGGATGCTCTGGGTTACCCAGAGCAATTGTCAATTCATCCCTTGTGCCCTGAGGGATGAACGTGCCTTGTTTCCTCTGCTCGTGCAGCTCCCGCTAATCACCATCAACAGAAATTGGTAAGTTAACACCACAAATAATCAATATTCAAATGATTGCTCTAAGAGTTGTATTTTACCATTTTTGCAGCCGCCTCAGCAGTTACGGGCTTCTTTATTTCACCCTTCTTGTTTTGCCTCCCAGCTATCTAGATGTCATGGCTAGGTATGGGTGTGGCAGACTCCTGAGTAGCAGCAGACTCCACCTGTAGTCTTTGGTGAACGCTTGCATAGCCCTTTGGACCCATAGTGTGGTCATGCACATTCAGTGCACGCCTTGCTTTTTGTGCCTCACTGAGGGCCTAGTTAGTATGCACATTAATGATTTGGTTAGTAGCACTAAATGTTAATCTTGAATAGGTGAATACAATGTATATTAATTAAATTGGGAGTGACGCCTAATACCTTGAATTCTTCAGATTTTCTTGAAGCAACAAAATTGTCCCAATCTTCTTTGTCCAAGAAGTTCCACTATTCAAGAGCTGACTTCTTCTTCTTATCACCATCTTTTATGTATTCTCTGTTGAGATTTTTCCTATAGTTCCTAAGCATCTTTCCAGCACATTGCATCATGCTTTTACGATGCAACTTCTCATCCAATGCAAACAAATTATGTAAAATATAATTGTTATTAACTAGTATCCAAAAATAGAATTGCAAATAATAGAATTGGTAATCTACAAAATAGAATTGCAAATAATAATAACTCACGCATAAATCCTTCCATATCAAGTCTTTCTTCGCCTGAGGAACTTTATGCCAATTATCATACTTAACACCACAATGGCTTCGAGTGACAACCCCAAGATAGTTTACAAAATTATTGCGGTTCACTCCAATTGCATTTCCTCCATTATCAAACTCCACAACCAATTTGGATCCACTGCCACTTAGCACTATTAACTTGTTCAACATAGTGATGCCCCTTTTCTTGTTAACTTTTTGGTGATGCGCATCAAGTTCCTACAGTGCTTCAGTGGGTACATGTGCATCATCAACCTAAAATTTGACAAAAATAAACACACTCAATTAGCCCAATATAGAAATATGGGATATATGACATAACTAGAAGATAATGAATTTTATAGAAATACAGGATATGTTTTTAGAACTTACATTGGTATCATCGCCATGCTCATCATGGAGAACATGCTCATCATGGACATCATGCTCATCATGGTCAGCCATCTGAAAATGTCATTAAAAAGGCAAACATTTAGCATTTGTATTAACTAGAAAAAGGCAAACATTTAGCATTTGTATTAACTAGAAAAAGGCAAACATTTAGCATTTGTATTAACTAGAAAAAGGCAAGCATTTAGCATTTGTATTAACTAGAAGATAATGAAAAATCAAATCTGAAAATGATATTGATATTTAAAAAGCAAACATTTAGCTTCAATAAAAAAATGTCTTTTACTCTTTCATAAACAACATCCCCTGGTATAGGTTTAGGTGCACTCCGTTCATCATTCCATCCATTGAATGCTTTGCACTTCCTATGATACGGATGGAATTTTGAAAGAAACCTTCGATGACCAAGATATACAGTCTTGCCGCCATGTTTTAGTCTTATTGAATTAGTGTTTTCTTCACATATAGGACACGCTTTAGCTCCTTTGACACTATATCCAGACAAATTCCCATATGCTGGAAAGTCATTAATAGTGCAAAACAACATAGCGTGCAAACGAAATGTCTCTCTTCCTGAAGCATCATAGGTCATCACACCTTCAGCCCAAAGTTTCTTTAAGTCATCAATCAGAGGTTCAAGATAAACATCGATATCATTTCTGGGTTGTTTAGGGCCCGATATCAACAACGACAGCATAACGTACTTATTTTTCATACACATCCATGCAGGAAGATTGTATATAACAAGCATGACTGGCCAAGTGCTATGTTGGCTGCTCAATGTCCCATACGGATTCATCCCATCTGTACAAAGCCCAAGTCTTAGATTCCTATCTTCTTCACCAAATTTGGGGTACAATAGATCAATCTTCTTCCACTGTGGGGAATCAGACGCATGTCGTAGGATCCCATCATTATTTTTCTTAACATCTGCATGCCACCTCAAATTCTTTGCATCTTTCGGATTTGCAAACAAGCGTTGAAACCGTGATATTATAGGTAGATACCACAACACCTTGGCAGGAGAACCAGTTTTGGACTCCCCCGAAGTCGTCAATTTATACCATGACGCACCACATTTTGGACAATCTTTCAAATCTACATAGTCCTTTTGAAATAATACACAATCATTCAGGCATGCATGTATCTTCTTGGCCTCCATTCCCATTGGGCACAACATTTTCTTTACCCGGTATGTTGAGATTGGCAGCTCATTTCCTTCAGGAAGCATTTCTTTCAACAAAGTCAACAATGAAGTGAAGCTTTTGTCGCTCCATCTATTGTTAGCTTTCAACTTATACAATCTCAACACAACGCTAAGCTTCGTAAACTTAGCACAGCCTGTGTATAACGGTATCTCAGCATCATGCACAATGTTTCTAAAGATAGGAGGTGGATCGGTGTGCTCTACCCCACAACTACCCAGCATCGCATCAACGATGTCTACTGGAACTGGTTCGTGCACATCTACGTCATCGGAGGCAATTTCTTCTTCCACCCAAGCACTGCTATCAACATCTACTGGTTTCGAGTTTGAAATCTCTCCATGCCAGTGCCATTTTGTATAGCCTTGTACAATCCTGTTGCACATGACATGACTTTTGATTTCCTCACCAGTGCTGACTTTCAAGTTGTTGCCGCAATGCCTACATGGACAGTAGAACCTATCTGTAGGTTTTTTCCTATGTTCCTAAGCAAATCTAATAAACTGATCAAGACCAGATATAAACTCTGGGGTGCAGCGATTGCGAATGGACATCCATGATCTATCCATTCTATGATCAAAGTGAAAACAAGTATATATCAGGATAAGATTAGGGTATACACTTACATACTATCCAAGATATACTCCTATTATCTACAATGAAGTCGGACTCCATACAAACAGTATATAAATCTTGGACGGGTTTCTAGGACAGAAAACACATGTGATGTCATTCTTATATATAATAAATGTGTACCACCTATCCCATCCTTGAACACCTAATCTCACTAGTAAGTGTATAATGTGTATTGGGTTTTCAAGAAATTTTCGGCAGCATTTCCCCGTTGTTCTCTAAGTACATATGTACTTAGAGAACAAACGGGGAAATGCTATCGAAATTTTCTTGAAAACCCAATACACATTATACGCTTACATCCTAAGTGAGATTAGGTGTTCAAGAATAGTCCCAAACTGGGGACTATCCAAGATTTACTCCTAATGAGTAAATCTTGGACGGGTTTCTAGGACAATAAACACATGTGATGTCATTCTTATATATAATAAATGTGTACCACATATCCCATCCTTGAACACCTAATCTCACTAGTAAGTGTATAATGTGTATTGGGTTTTTGAGAAAATTTCGGCAGCATTTCCCCGCTGTTCTCTAAGTACATATGTACTTAGAGAACAAACGGGGAAATGTTGCCGAAATTTTCTCGAAAACCCAATACACATTATACACTTACATCCTAAGTGAGATTAGGTGTTCAAGAACAGTCCCAAACCGGGGACTATCCAAGATTTACTCCTAATGAGTAAATCTTGGATGGGTTTCTAGGCCAACAAACATAATAATAGATATGTACATGTTAGGGTTTCATCACAATTAATGTTAGGGTTTCATCACAATTGATGTTAGGGTTTCATCAATGTTAGGTTTAATCAAATCAAATTAGGATGCTACAATTGACAAGTTTAAATCTTGTTTCAACATGCATCAAAATTTACTGAATTAGGCCAAACATTACGATTAGAAGCACAAATATATGACAAATATATGCAAGAAAAAGATTTGTTCATATCCTAGGATTTACATAAAGCATTACATAAATATTTGTTCATATCCTTACCAACAGCAAGCCCGGCCGTGGCTGTCTTGGCCTACCACGGCCGTGTTGGACAGCACGGCCGTGGTAGGCCAACACAGCCATGGCCGTGCTTGCTGTTGGTAAGGAGCTAGGGAGAAGGAAGCAAAGAGGCTAGGCTACCTGGAGCTAGCGTGGAGAAGAGCGGCGGCAGCAGTGGCGGCGAGCAGGCGAAGAAGTAGAGGGGCGGGCGATGGGCAGAAGCAACAGATGGCCGGAGAAGCAGCAGGCGCCGGCCGGAGAAGCAGCAGGCGAAGAAGTAGCAGCGGCGGACGGTGGGTAGTGGCGCCGGCAAGCAGAAGAGCACCAGAGCAGCGACAGCGAGCAGCAGCAATCGACGTCGGGCAATTTTGGGAGAGCGGCGGCGAGCAGCAGCACAGAAGAGAAATATCGCGATGAAACAGGAAGAAAGGGGGAAGAGCCGGGTGATCGGGTCTATTAAGTTGGTCAACGGCGTCAGTTATCTACAAAGCCGACGCCTATTACTATTTAGCGTCGGTTGACAGTAAAAAACCGACGTCCAACTACACAATCTTTACCCAAAATTATTTGGCGGGAACCATTATCAGCGTCAGTTATCAAAGGATAACCGACACTGAAAGTGGAACTTTTCGCACAAATTTTCATCTTAAATCGGCGTCGGTGAATAGTTAAAAAACTGACGTTGTAGGTGACGCAAAATTTTTTGCTCAAAAATAGGATTTCACAGGCGATTTTAGGCGTCGGTTTGTTATACCCAGCCGACGCTGAATACAAAGCAGTACCCGTGTCTGGCTGGTCTTCGAATATAGACGTCGGTTTTCCTAAATAACTGACATTGAATAGTATAGGCGTCGGTTTTCCTAAATAACCGATGCCCAGAAAAGTGACACTGAATGTTGTTTCTGTAGTAGTGATGGCACCTTCATGGCGGGTGAGAACGGGAGCAACGGTTGCACTTATCGCGACCTTGGTTTCCACCCACATTCTTCCTTTTATTCTTGTTGTTATTATTATTATTGTTGTTGTTGTGCCTGGAAGACTGACACCCGAGGTAAGAATGTATCACCAATGCCTTATCCACCATTTGTTGAAACGTCAAAGGTAGCTGAGGAACAAGGTTACGCCCAACATTGTATCTTAAACCCTCTAGGAAAAGAGTTGATCTTTGTTCAGCTCCAAGAGCCACATCGTAGCTCTCTAGAAGGAGGAAACGTTGCACGTACTCATAGACACTCAAGCTACCCTTACGCATACTATAGAACTCTACTTCCTTCCTCTTTAGATAGGCAAGACAGATGTACTTCTCACAGAATAGTTTGAGGAACTACTCCCGGGTCATAGTTGAAGTATTGCGGGTATGAGCCATACCCGTCCATCAGACCTATGTTGGCCCATCCATCACATATGTTGCAAATTGAACCTTCTAATGAGGAGGGAACACCATGCCCTCAAAGGTATTCTCCAAGGACAACACCCAGTCATCAGCCTTATCTACCATGTTTGGCTCACTCTCGCCCTTGAAGTACGGTAGTTGCATCTTGATGAAGTCTGTCAGGGTGAACTCATTTGGCTTAGCTGCACCATTAAAGAGTTGTCCCACCAGGGTGGTTGAGAGCAGCTGGTGTAACATGGTTAGCTCTTGATCAGGGATCAAAAAAGGTGTGCCTACATGAGTAGTATGGGTTGTTTTGATGTTTTATGGAGTCACCAGAGTGTCCCGGTTGTGGGTGTTTCCAGAGGAAGCTCCCGAAGAGGAGTTGTTCATGTTCCCAAACAAATCTTCATTCCTAAAAAATAAGGGTATAACATAAGATAACCAGGAGTAGACAACAAAGATATCTAAGGCTACTATTGCCTCTAGGAATACTATTTTGGATAGTCAGTATCACCTTAGTCCAGACAATTATCATATGGATTCGGGAGTCCTCGTAAACCAGGCTAGTGGCATAGAGGAAAATCTTTCCAGTCCCTAGACCCTAGTCCTTTCTAGACACCCTAACTTCCAACTTATGCCCTAGTAGTTTCCCAACAAGCTTTGATACCATGTTGTAAAGAGGTGAGATTGCCTCCTACTAAAATTTAAAGGAAATACAAAACATCCACCTTTTTCCAAGAATAATAGACATTGTGGGATGCATGTAAAATAATCCAAGTAAATAAGCATGATTCAAATACATGTAAAATGTCAATAGCAACGGAAAGGAAACTAAGTTATTGCATTTCTTTTTGAACTCAGTTCACTGCATGAGTTTCTTAAAAGGGAGAAATAGACAAGAAAACTATTGGGATCTAGCAGATAGCAACCTAGACATACTTGATAGCAAAATTGGTATCTTCTCCTGATCTTGATCTCCTTGGCCTTGTTCAACACCTTGATCAAATCCTGGGTGGTTGGGAAAGCACCCAGCAAGAGAAAGAAATAAGGTATGTGTCAAAATATTGAAAAAGTACAAAACATAAAGATATAACATGGAAATGCAGGCTAAGATTTCATCATAAGATGAAAATGGTCAAAAGAATGAGGCATAATCAAATAGATGCTTGCCATAACAAGGAAAATAGTAAAAGAGTTGCATGCATGATTAATATTCACTATCTTAACTAAGTAGGGTTGAGGGACCTACTAGACCTCAACCATACAAGTGAGGGAGAGTAACACATTCCAGTCACCTATAAAATATTTTATATTGGGGAGAGTAACACATTCCCCTGGGTGAAATAACACATGTCATATCTATGGGTGGTTGTAGAAAAGTACCAATACACTGGTTAAATAGTCTAATAAAATCAACATGCTATAACAAACTTTGGCAAGTATGAGCATCATATAGTTGAAACATGGTAGTGGGGTACAATACCTAAGAAATAGATTATCAATACTAATTTTGAGGCAAATATAGCAAAAGAAATATCAAAAGAGAGATTAGGGTTCAATAAGCGCCTCATTAGGGAAATTAGGTTAGGTTTACAAATATTCTCAACTTAAGGTGTAAGGATGCACATACCTCTCTTATTGAGTTCAATTACTCACTTGCACCACTTTATTTGAGTCTGAGGTCCACTTTTCCTATTTTCAATGTATAATCTTGTATTAGGGTATATCATATGCTTTAATGTAAAGAAACACCAACCTTTGGACTTTTTGGACAAAAGCTCGATTTAAACTTTGAAATCATCACCATGGATCTTATTGGGTTCTCCTGATTAAGAAAACATATAATTTTGTCAAATTTGGAGTTGTGACGATTAAAGTGTATTTTGTGTGATTTTTATGTATTAAAATCATTTTCTAGAAAACCTTTTGACAAAACTCAAAACCAAACCTCAGAAATATTTTTATTATAAGAACACATTTTTCCTATTCCAAAACATATTTAATTTTAATTTTTGGATAAAGGAATCAAAAGATACGAATTTTCTAAATCTGACCAATCACAGGATGCCACATCATCAAAGCAAAGGGAGAGGGGCAAAGAGAAAGAGGGAGAGGGGTGGGCCTCATAACTTGGCCCAACCATGAAGTGCCAAGTTAGCAATCCGCATCGATTGTGCCTCGCATCAACATGGGTAAAAGAGAACACAAAAGATGAAAACGCCCTTGCGAGAAACCAGAGAGAAAAGAAGAGAAAAGGAAGGGGTAAAATGGTCAAATGACTAGGGGGATTGTCCCCTTACTTGTATCATGCCATTGTTGCATTCGAGCACAACAACAAGGCCCAGGATTGGGTGATTATACATACAACGACAATTCACAAAACCAAAGGCATAGAAACTTAGAGGAGGTCAACACGAACTTACTTATGCAAGGAATCGTTTGGAGGAGCACAGTGGAGAGAAAGGGGCACCACAAACTTTAATCAAAGTCTTAATCACTGACAAGCCAAGGTGTGAGTTCACAAGCAATTGGATGGAGAGAAGAGTTGCAAGGGGGCTAGGGAAGCTTGGGGTATGGTTATTATAGGTGAGGGTGAGGGATGTAGCGAGGAGGGTTATGGCTGAAAGTGCATAGAGAGCAAGATTTGAGGTTTTCCAAATACTCGAAGAAATCATGAAAATAAGGGATCAAACTGGGTGGAATCTTATTTAGAAATTGTTGGCAAAGATTTCATGCGATTTGGTTGAGAATCGAGTGAGCAATCACAAAAATAAAATCAACAAATATCATTGCATGCTGCCAAATCAGCTAGAGCTTGGAGACAAGTCGCAAGTTGTTGGATCACAGATTTAATGGTCACGATCGTGTGGATCAAGGAAAAATAAAAAATAACCACATGATGACATTAAATCGATTCCTAATCAAATTGAAATAAAGTGTGTGTACATTAATTTCTCTTTTTCTCTCTCCTTGTTTGATGGTTCAAACATGCTCCAAATCAATTGAAAATTGACACCTAGCCTTGATATGAGGAAGTCAAATATGCAATTAGATTTTCCTTTTGAGAACTTCCATTTTGTTAAATAAACCAAATCCTATTTTCTCTTTCTTCCATCAATAATGAATATAAGATTCTCCAAATTTGATGAAACTTCACCAGAAAGTCATATTAAGTGTCTTGGATACGAATTTGCCATCAATTTCACATATTGAAGTTATTTGTACATTTATTTAATGTTTCAAAGGCTCTACACACATTCTCTCTCCTAATTTCATCTTTTAACCAAATATTCTCCAAACTGAGTGAAAATTCACCCAAAGACATTTTTTAATGTGTAGATCACGAATTTGGCATCACTTGTTACTTTTAAAGTCATTAATGGTGTTATTTTATATTTTGAGTTATCTCCTATTTTCCTATTCAATTAATGCAATTACAATTACTGAATTCACAAAAGTGTGAAACTTATCACTCAAGTAAACATGCACTCAAAGAGAATAGATTTGGACTTAGAATTATTCTTTGAATTCCCCTTTTATGGATTTTAGGTAATTTACTCTTATTTACACTTAATTGAAAATTTAACTCATTTTATGTCACATTTTCTTAGTTTTAGGATTTTCTTTTCTTTTTCTTATACAAAAAGTCTATACAAACTTCTAGTTTGATTTTATCTTATCATTATCCCTCTTAAGTGGATATTTTTCAAATCAAACCGTTTTATAAACTTTCATTTAGGTATTTGTGCACAAATTCTTATAATGTCAAATATAGGGAACGGATGTACACCAAACCTTTATAATTTCCACTAATTCGTAATCAAGGACATAAATGAAAGGAAAATATTAAAAAAGGTCTAAACTAAGATTGTACACATATTTCAATTTGTTACTGCAGCGGTATGGGGTAGGGTCGGGCGTAGAGCCACATGTGCACACACAGTTGAGCGCAGAGCCATGCGGGCAGACGGAGGCTGACAGAACTAGAGAGGTGAGGTCGGGGAAGGGAGAAGAGGGTAGGAAGGATGATCAGAGTTGTAGCTGCACCTCGTTAGAGCATGCTTAGGCGGTGGTGCCTTGCATCCAGGACTGTAGGGCCGATAGGGAGGATCGAACGGCCAACATGAAGAGAATGTAGACGCAACTATGTCTGTAGCGACCCACACACGAGGAAGAATAGGAGGAGGCTGGGTGTAAAGGGTGGGACCTGAAATGGGGTCCACTCAAAGGATACAATACATGATCCATGTAATAATAAAGCAGCGGAAATAAGACTATTACAAAGTTACTTCATGATTCACTTATACAATTGTTCCTCACCATAATAGGTGATTTTACAAAAACTTGAACTAAGTATAACTAAAGCCAGTAGCATAGGGTAACCCAGCCATTCCAAGCTATCCTTAAGTCCATGTCATGTTGGTGATCTTTTTGATCTCTTATCTTCCAATGTACCTAAACCTGGGTGGAAGGGAACATCACCCAGAACATAGGAAACAAGTATAGGTCAGCAAAGGTTGGGTATGTACCGTAATAAACTTTGGGCATTATATTGGGGTAAAAGTGCAAAAAGAGATGTACCCACAAGAAGGGGGCTATTTGCAATTAGGTAAGTTTAAGAGAAATGTAGCAAAGAAATGATGCATATTAAATTCAGATTACAAGCATGATAATAAAAAGTGTCTTGCCATAACAATCATCCATAGATTCATATTAAAACAATAAACATTTGCATGCATAACAATGTAGACTAAATATACCTAAAACATGGCCATAACACCATAGGATCATGGACTAAAAATAAATAAGGGTGTAAATGCACACCCCGGGTGGAAACGCACGCCCTATATAAGTATGGTTGTACATAAGTACCACTATTCTAGATATTCTAGTCAAACATGTAGCATGCATAAAATAGAGAGGAAAGACTAGTATTTTACTCAATTTTCATAAAAATGCATTCATAAAAAGTGGGGTACAAGTACCCTTATAAACAAGGTAGTATAAAAACCAAAATGAATAATGAGTCAACATCGGGAAATGTAAATGTTCAAGAATTTAGATTTCATAAGGAATAACAGTTCAAAAGATGCCTCATTAAAAGAAAGTAGGTTTTAGTCAAATAATGCCCAAAATATAATAGAGGATGTACATACCTGATCTTCACGACTAATCCTATCTCTAGGATGGATTGACAATTTGTCCTTCTCAATCCTAAAATAAATATATTTTGTACACCTATTAGTCCATGTCTACTAAACATATAAAAAAAGATCATATCTAAACCCATTATTGGTTACCTGTATAGAGATGTATATGCTAATTAGATAGAGTTGATTGAGTGACTACTTAGACTGGATTTCATGATGATTTGTATGACCCATTAGTCCCACTACTAGATTTAACTATGAAATGTAGTCTATGGAAGTTTACCTACTCACGATGACTTGATTGATCTTTCATGACCATCTGTAAATTGGATTCTAAAGACTGGGGCATGTTTGAATCCCATCCATGGACTCCATTGTTCTGGCCAATGATGGTGTTGATGAAGAGGCAGCTCGAGGAGGTCCTGCACAAATTCAGTGGGTGGTTGCAAGCAATCTGGAGCTTAGCAGGTGGTAGGAAGAGTGTTAGCATGGTGGTAGACATGAGGATAAGAAGTGGGCTTAGCAAGTGATCTCATTGATGGAACCTAGTGTTCGTGGTGACATTGGCAGTGTGTCATAGGCGTAGGGGTTAGGATGATGGATGACAGATCTGTAGGTGAGGGAAAGCGATAGTGTGCGGCTAGTTTATACAAGTGGCAACGATCACCTTGCAGGAGATCAGTGGTGGCAGCCCTGACCTATAGATTGGAGGTGGAAAGAGGTTGGAAAGAAGAGAATTAAGCCAGGGCAGTGGCATCTCCTGAGTTGGAGGACATTCTAATGACAACATTTGGTATTCATGGTGGTGTAGCATAGACAATCTCGCTGCAGGTGGTGGCAATCACAGATCTTGTAGTTGTCACTGTGGTCGCCGATCTGCAGGTCTGCAGTGAGGAAGGTAGAGGTGTTGCGGGAGGAAGAAGGTGAGTCTTGGCTATGTGGAGAGAGGATGAGGGGTGTCTCCAAGAGGCGATTAGGATGGTGTGGTGGTTGTCGAGTCTGCACTATGCAACATATGGGTGGCACTTGCGTTGGTGGCTGTAGAGATAAGGGCGGCATCTCCGCCGATGCTCGTGGGCAGCAGCATCCGTAGGCCTTGTGGTTGCAGGTGGTGGTTTGGATAATGGGCACAAGCTGCTGAAGGTCTGGCAGAGATGAGAAATATTGGTGGTGGTGGGTTTGTGGATCCGTGTATGGTGACGCCTGATGATGGTCGCATTTGAGGTGGTAGTGGCTGGTTACATGTAGGAAGAGGAACGAAAGAGGAGGAAGATGGGTGTTGTTCTTTGGAGGTTGTAGGTTTTTGGCCATGGTAGGGAGGTCTGATGGGCCTCTATGGTGGCACAACAAGGGCGAAGGAGATCAAGATCGTGCTGGAAGGGGTGGCATCTATATTTTTGTTGTTGTTTTGGCTTGTAACATGTTGCAGACTCCTCGCCAGCTTGGCACGAGGAAGGAGGCAAACAGATGGAGGATAAAAATGGGGCTATATGCAAACCATCAGTGGGGTTGAAATGGAGGTGTGTAAAGGAGAGAAGGCAGGCTTGCAGCTTCATTTCTCGTGGAGGCACCACTTGATCCTCGTGAAGGTAGGTGGCAGCAATTGAAATTAGAGGGGAGAGAAGGCAGCAGCACTAGTAGGCAATTATGGGATCTGCCTGGTGTTGCGTTGTCGTCAAGGGCTAGGCACAAGGTGGAGATGGGGCGGCTAGGGTTCTTGGTGCTAGGGTAAGGAAGGAATAGGGAGAAATAGAAGAATATGAAGTGAACAAGGAAGAAACGAAATGAGGAGGATGTAGGAGAGCTTCGTGGCTTCCACATCCGTTGTGGGGAGGAAGAAGACGTGGGCGCATAGTCGCATGAACAGGGGAGAAAGAGGGCGTGACTGAGTAAATGAACATAACACCATTACAATCACATTTACCAATTGACTAAGTCAATTAAACATGATTTAATATGGTTATTTTCTTTATTATTAAATTGGAGAAGCAAACAACATCCTATGGACATAAACTTTTATACCGAAGAAATTTGGGATGCAAGAAATCCATATTTGGCATCGATTTTATATTTGGAAAATATTTGATGTTGGACTTTGTTAATTGTATATTGAGCATTTATCAAATGTATCTATTCCTATTAATAATCAATGGTGACTCACTATTTTTTATTAAATCAGATTCTTTCATCTTTAGATCCTAAAAGATTCTAGAGGGCCATTTCAGGGTCGGTAATTATCAAATGGTGAATATGTACCACTAAACCCAAGTAAAAAAAACCTAATTGATCCTAAAATATCAGGAAAGGTATATTTATCATCTTATCATGATTTTAGACTAAAAAAATTTCCATGTTAATGTTTATCAAGGGAATGACACTTGAAATCAATTATAATCAAATTGGGCCTAGACAAAGGACAAGGTTTGATTATATACTTAAATTTGAGTATGTTACAACACTTCACCCCTTAAAGAGGATTTCATCCCCGAAATCCATCCACTGTTAGACCTGAGTGCTAGTTTGTTCTACAGATCCTCATCTTCCATCACTTAAGCATGAATAACCAATCTTCATTTACAAAATTTCCAATAGAACCATTCAGATTGTGACTGCTAAATTGGTGAACTACTTTTGCGTATAAACATCAATCCTCAAGCACCATGATTCCTATCATTATTACTACTAAGGAGAATTTCCTTATCAACATTATCATCACCATCATCATCAGTGTCATTGTCCTCATCATCCACATCATCATGGTCACCATCTTGTCATCTACTCATTATCATCATCATCATCATCATCATCATCATCATTATTATCATCATCATCATTAAAAACAACATCATCATCATTAATATCATTGACATCATCACATGCTCCTCATCATCATCATAAACATAATTAACATCTTATTATCTAAAAGGGTCACATGGGAAAAGCTCAGAAATTCCACCATATTGAGTATGTTCGCCCTAGCCTATACTATATAGTCATCCTTCCCATTTAATTACTAGCAGTTTGGGGTATAGAATATTAATTTGAGTTTTGAAGTGAAATTTTACTTTTACCTATATCTGATTAATTACATCCGTTAAGGATAACTCAAGATAAATCTTAAAATTTATATTAATTGTCGAGGTAATTTTTATGATGGTATGATTAGCAAGGCTCATCTGAAATTCTCAGTTTGGTAGCCTCTACATATGTTTGACATTAATACTAGGAGTTGTCCAAGTTTTACTTATTGTAACCGTTGTTAATCGTGGTCTTTCCTTAAGTTAGCTTGATAACTAATGAATAAACTATATGAAACTCCACCCCTTAAAAGGTTTAAACTATAACTTAGTGCATAACCTAGAGGGAAAAAAGGGTGGATCCACTATGTCTGATATATATATTTGAAACTAACTATGTCAGTCTTAGGCCTAGGGTATGAGGGTTGAACATGCCAACCAAGGTACTTCACTAAAGAGATTCTCTACTACTCAACTTTCTTGTGGTGGTGACTTGGTTCCAAAAACCATCGATAAAATCTGAAAACTTTTCTTTTGTACATATAGATTAATAATGAAAATAAATTTGACGATGCAAAACTTGCGGTGAAAAATCCAAAATTAGCACCAAAATCAACCAGAGAACCAATTCAACCACCACATACTATTATTTTATCATCACATTATTTTGCTTAAAGGGTCTAATCCTTCAGATACCACATAGGACATTTGACTACACCTCAACTATGTTTTTACATGGAAGGGGGAAGGGTTTCCTATTTCGTGTGGTCAAATTCATCAAACCTTAACGAGGTAAGACATCCTCCATTCCCCATGTCACTCTTAAGCATAATTGACACAACCTCATCACAAGACCTAAGGGAGTCATATGATCATCCAATAATTATAGTAAGGTATATGTGTTCCTTCTACACTTGATGATTTACAACCATAGTCCCGTCACAAGACAAGATGAACTATATAGTAAATTTTTCAATAACATCATTCACTAGGTAATCTAATTGCACCAAGGAGGCAACAGAGGCAAATTCCTAAGAATATTATACAAAACTTAATAGCTTCCACCCACTAAACCTCATGTATGAGGCATAAAAGCTAATCCAACGTGGTATCTAAACTTTAGATAAGTGGTCATGTTACATACCTATGTTGTGATTCTTCACATTGAAGGTAAGGCATGCCTAACAATAATTAATCTCATTCATACCATTACTTAGTAACAAGGGAATCATCTAAATTCCTAAGATTTACATCAGATTTTTTTTATTTATAGCTCATGTGTTCTCAGCACCGCCATAGTAGGGTATTTTAAGGTGTGCTAGAGAATAACAAAGGTAAAGGGATTTAAGATGAGAACTAGAATATGCCTATATATGACTATTTAAGTCAATCTGCACTTCATGGCTCTTAGGCTAATATCCTAGAAAATTATGAGATGTAAACCAAACACTATAAGAGTTAGTTCGATGTGACTTCATCCCACCTTCATAAAGAGTGTGTGGGTGTTACAAGTTACTAACGACTAACTCACGTTCACATAGGTCGGTCGATTAATGCAAGTGACCAAAATTGTCAGGGGTTGAAAACCCTAATTGGTATTGACTACTAGGAAATAGGTTTATCAATAACCTCTAAGGGTCGCCTATCTATTTAAGGGTCAAACAAGGATAACTTGAAATAGTCAAGTTACCGACTGCTTAGGCTCTGATACCATTTTGTAAAGAGTGGGACCTAAAATGGGGTCCACTCAAATGATACAATACATGAGCCATGTAATAATAAAGCAGCGGAAACAAGACTATTACAAAGTTACTTCATGATTCACTTATACAATTGTTCCTCACCATAATAGGTGATTTTACAAAAACTTGAACTAAGTATAACTAAAGCCAGTAGCAGAGGGTAACACAACCATTCCAAATTATCCTTAAGTCCATGTCATGTTGGTGATCTTTTTGATCTCTTGTCTTCCAATGTACCTAAACCTAGGTGGAAGGGAACATCACCCAGAAAATAGGAAACAAGTATAGGTCAGCAAAGGCTGAGTATGTACCATAATAAACTTTGAGCATTGTATTGGGGGTAAAAGTGTAAAAAGAGATGTTCCCACAAGAAGGGGGCTATTTGCAATTAGGTAAGTTCAAGAGAAATGTAACAAAGAAATGAGGCATATTAAATTCAGATTACAAGCATGATAATAAAGAGTGTCTTGCCATAACAATCATCCACAGATTCATATTAAAACAATAATCATTTGCATGCATAACAATGTAGACTAAATATACCCAAAAAAGGGCCATAACACCATATGATCATGGCCTAAAAATAAATAAGGGTGGAAATGCACACCCCGGGCAGAAACGCATGCCCTATATAAGTATGGTTGTACATAAGTACCACTATTCTAGATATTCTAGTCAAACATGTAGCATGCATAAAATAGAGAGGCAAGACTAGTATTTCAGTCAATTTTCATAAAAAGGAATTCATAACAAGTGGGGTACAAGTACCCTTTTAAACAAGGTAGTCCAAAAATCAGAATGAATAATGAGTCAACATCGGGAAATGTAAATGTTCAAGAATTTATATTTCATAAGGAATAATAGTTCAAAAGATGCCTCATTAAAAGAAAGTATGTTTTAGTCAAATATAATGCCCAAAATAAAATAGAGGATTTACATACCGGATCTTCACGACTAATCCTATCTCTAGGATGGATTGACAATTTGTCCTTATCAATCCTAAAATAAATATATTTTGTACACCTATTAGTCCATGCCTACTAAACATAAAAAAAGATCATATCTAAACCCATTATTTGTTACCTAGTGTGAAGTTAGAGTTTTTAAGATCTTGGTATTACAAATATATATGATGAGGAATGGAATTAGCTATTATTTAAAAAAACACTCTTACTAGGAAAAACTAGGCTTTAATATGACATATCTCTATATAAATTAGTCATATACTCATACACTGATCTCGATATGTATATGAATACAAGTCTATTTCATATGGTTATAATAGCTAGAGTATATCTACATCTGTCTCAACTCACATTTATTTTATGATCCATTTTATCATAATATAATTTCACCCATGTATATAGTTATCAAAGTACAATGTAGTATATTCTACCTCTCTTTTATACCATTCAATTCATTCAAGGAAAATTTTGATAATATACTTCCTAGTGTCATAAAATAGACTTGTGGATCTAGGGTTTTTAGTTTATGTACAACAACACTAGGGTGATGCATCTAGGTTAGAGTACTATCATGTCCCTAGCTACATTTTTGTATTGAATCTTGCTTATAATATACGTGTGGTGGATAAGACACTTATCAATTACTAGTGATGGCATTGTATTATGTGTATACATATGATGAATATTAGGGTGATTGATAGCGAAGTTTTTATTATTATCATCATACAATTTTTATACCTTGAAGCTTGATTACTATCTAAACTATATTGGATGTATTGGTATTATCTACAAAATTATAGATTTTGGTTTTCCGTGTATTTACACATGAACATGTTTTGTATATGCTTATGTATAGAGATGTATATGCCAATTGGATAGAGTTGATTGAGTGACTACTTAGATTGGATTTCATGATGATTTGTATGACCCATTAGTCCCACAATTAGATATAACTATGAAATGCAGGCTATTGAAGTTTACCTACTCACGATGACTTGACTGATCTTTCATGACCATATGTAGATTGGATTCTAAAGACTGGGGCATGTTTGAATCCCATCCATGGACTCCATTATTCTGTCCAATGATGGTGTTGATGAAGAGGAAGCTCGAGGAGGTCCTGCACAAATTCACTGGGTGGTTGCAAGCAATCTGGAGCTTAGCGGGTGGTAGGTAGAGTGTTAGCTTGGTGGTAGACATGAGGATAAGAATTGGGCTTAGCAAGCGATCTCATTGATGGATCCTAGTGTTCATGGTGACATTGGCAGTGTGTCACAGGCATAGGGGTTAGGATGATGGATGACGGATCTGTAGGTGAGGGAAAGTGATAGTGTGCGACTAGTTTATACAGGTGGCAACGATCACCTTATAGGAGAATAGTGGTGGTGGCCCTGACCTACAGACTGGAGGTGGAAAGAGGAAGGAAATAAGATAATTAAGCCAGGGCAGTGGCGTCTCCTAAGTTGGAGGAGATTCTAATGATGAAGTCTGGTATTCATGGCGGTAAAGCATAGACGATCTCGCTGTAGGTGGTGGCAATCACAGATCTTGTAGTTGTTATTGTGGTCGCCGATCTGTAGGTCTGCGGTGAGGAAGGCAGAGGTGTTGCGGGAGGAAGAAGGTGAGTCTTGGATATGTGGAGATAGGAGGAGTGGTGTCGCTAGGAGGCGATTAGGATGGTGTGGTGGTTGTCGAGTCTGCACTCTGCAACAGATGGATGGTGCTTGCGTTGGTGGCTATAGAGATAAGGGTGGCATCACTGCCGATCCTCATGGGAAGCAGCATCCGCAGGCCTTGTGGTTGCAGGCGGTGGTTTGGATATTGGGCGCAAGCTGCTGAAGGTTTGGCAGAGATGAACAATACTGGTGGTGGTGGGTTTGTGGATCCGTGCATGGTGGCGCCTGATGATGGTCGCATTCCAGGTGGTGGTGGCTGGTTATATGGAGGAAGAGGAATGAAAGAGGAGGAAGATGGGTGTCATTCTTTGGGGGTTGTAGGTTTGTGGTCATGGTAGGGAGGTTTGATGGGCCTCTGTGGTGGCACAACAAGGGAAAAGGAGATCAAGATCATGCTGGCAGGGGTGGCATCTATATTTTTGTTGCTATTCTGGTTTGTAACATGTTGCAGACTCCTCGCCAGCTTGGTGCGAGGAAGGAGGAAGACAGACAGAGAATGAAAATAGGGCTATATGCAAACTATTAGTGGGGTTGAAATAGAGGTGTGTAAAGGAGAGAAGGCGGGCTTGCGGCTTCTTTTCTTGTGGAGGAAACACTAGATCCTCGTGAAGGTAGGTGGCAGCAATTGGAATTAGAGGGGAGAGAAGGCAGCAGCACTGCCAGGCAATTGTGGGATCTGCCTAGTGCTGCGTTGCCGCTAAGGGCTGGGCACAAGGTGGAGATGGGGCGGCTAGGGTTTTGGGCACTAGGGAAAGGAAGGAATAGGGAGAAATAGAAGAATAGGAAGTGAACAAGCAAGAAACGGAATGAGGAGGATGTAGGAGAGCTTTGTGGCTTCTGCAGCCATTGTGGGGAGGAGGAAGACGCGGGCACATAGACGCATGAACAGGGGAGAAAGAGGGCGTGACCGAGTAAATGAACACAACATTGTTACAATCACATTTACCAATTGACTAAGTCAATTAAACATGATTTAATATGGGTATTTTCTTTATTATTAAATTGGAGAAGCAAACAACATCCTATGGACTTAAAGTTTTATACCGAAGAAACTTGGGATGCAAGAAATCCATATTTGGCATTGATTTTATATTTGGAAAATATTTGATGTTGGACTTTGTTAATTGTATATTGAGAATTTATCAAATGTATCTATTCCTCTTAATAATCAATGGCAACACACTATTTCTTATTAAATCAGATTCTTTCATCTTTAGATCCTAGAAGATTCTAAATGGCCATTTTAGGGTCTGTAATTATCAAATAGTGAATATGTGCCACTAAACCCAAGTAAAAAAAATATCGAATTGATCCTAAAATATCAGGAAAGGGATATATATCATCTTATCATGATTTTAGACTAAACATTCTTCCATGTTAATGTTTATCAAGGGAATGACACTTGAAATCAATTATAATCAAATTGGGCCTAGACAAAGGTGAAGGCTTGATTATATATTTAGATTTGAGTATGTTACACTAGGTTAGTTGGATGACAGCAAAGAGGAAGCTAGGAGGCGGTGACCTCAGATGAGAGGTTGGGAGCTAGAGGTGACCCTGCCTGTAGCGCCGACAACGACATGATCACAGTCACATCCGTCCAGATGGGAATGTGACTCTACGTGAGGAAAGGGAAGGATATGAGTTAGAGTATAATGACTCAAATACACCCCCCCTTGCACATTTAAGGTACAAGGGTGCAGGAGTAATTTCCCTTGTAATCTGAGCTGAGTCAAGTGTAATAAAAAGTTAATATATATGCTTACGTGGCGACTCTCTATTGGCCAATAATTAATTATCTTGCAATAATATAGAAATTTCTAGGAAGCACAGATCGATACATGTTATATATGAAAGTCCATCACCGGAATGAGAGGAATACAAATAAAATGGTACCATACACAAAATCCCTCCAATATGTGGGGCCTATATGGGCATGTGGCATGCCATTCCTAAGTCATGCGGTCTAGGCAAGTTGGAAAGGATGATCTATTGAGACAAGATGGGGCCGCCTTGCGTTGATATTTGTGGATGGGAGTTGGGTGTCTATTGTCCGTTCTGGGTCTACAATGAAATGGGAAGAGATTATGAGACAATATATTCAGTCTTGATGATGACATCAAGAGTGTAACACCCCTGACCTGGGTTATGGCTTAACCCTAGAAGTTTTTCTTAAGCACGTTAATTATAAACTTGTTCTATTCTTTTGAAATGTAATTAAGACTCTTTGTGAAGTTTATTTTCAAGTTTGAGCTTATTTGCAAACTATGTGTGCATTGTATGCCAATCTGAGTGAAAAGTGCAATTTGCCCAAGATGAGGGGCTACATTGCAAGATGTCACATGTTGGATGTGTCCTAAGTGTTTTAATATCATAATAGAGAGAATGATTCTAAGTGGTGGCTTGTAGAAAGCCTAAATTTCAAGTATTAAGCTTGTTTGAACAATGCTAGTGCCTTGTGTACCAATTTTGGTACAAATTGTAATTTACCCAAAATATAGGGTTGATGTGCAAATTACCCCCTCTAGTGTGTCCCTACTTCCTCTATGTATCATTTAGAGGAGAATAAATAAGGAGGCTCCATGATTGAACCACCTTTGAATGATTGTATTCTTAGTAATGGAAAGACTAAGAAAGAATTGAAGGTGAAGCTCTTACTTGAGCTATATCGAGTTGTAGACTTTGAATAGGAGTCCCTATCGGCCAAGGGGATACAGAGGGAGTCTCTTATCGGTTTTTGGACTCTTGACAAAGTCCGTGACGATCTAAGCACCTTAGGGAGGTAATCCATGATGGGTTATATGCTCCCTTGTAAAAAGTGTATTGGTTTTCTTTAATTGTGAGATAAAGATGAGATATCTTATTCAATAAGATAAGGATGGCAGAAATATCACTTTTATATTATCTTTAAGACTTTTTCATGGCAAGATATATATGTGTGCATGCATGGACACATGTCAACCATGCATGGCCACGTGTCACTTAGTACCATAAGGTGAGGACACCTCTTATACACTTTATATCAAGGACCCAAGTATATATACCTCTTCCTTCATTTACTAATGAAATTTTCAAACCCCACAACTCTCCTTACCTTGAGATATTGTGCATAGACTCTTAGATATTGTGAATACCACTTTGGTATCATGCACAAGTGAGGGAGTGTCGAGTTTAGAGCTTGTTATTGGCCATAGAGGAAGGATATCGACCAGGCAAGGTAATATCGGTCAAGCAAGGTGATATCGACCACAAGAGGTGAAGATATCATGAAAAGTGCTAAGGAGATAAATCCTTGGACTTATATAATCTCATATTCAACCTTAGGAACGTGAAGCTTTGGAGCTTGGAGCTTTGAAGTTGTTCATAAGGTGGGTTATATAACTTGAACCCAACTATGTTATTATTCACCACCTATCTTGCTATACTTAATGTTCTACTTTCAGTTTCGAGATTTTATTGAATATTTGATGAATCTATGAGTTATAGTAGTTGCTTAGACCTGTTTTACATGAACTATAATAGTTAGAATGAAGTTCTAGAGCTTGAAGAAGATGGTATCACCTTATAAAGTGATATCGGGTTCAAGCACCTAAGCAAGTACCTCTAACCCGATATGGTTATGTACATACATCACTAGCATGATATGCTTATGAGTTTATACCTTCTTGCACGATATGGAGATGAAGTTCACATCTTGAACACAATATGGTGACAATCATACACCCCTTACATGATATTAAGTCAAGCAAAGACTCCATGCACGATATAGCGTCAAGTACACACTTATAAATTGATATGCTAAACCCTAATTTTGAGTAACTCGAGATGAGGGAGATAAGCAAGCACTTCTTGCATGATATGATCATGAAATACACACCTAGTACACGATATGTTGTTAAGAACATACTTGTGCATTATATAAGACATGTAGTCAAACATATGGTACAACCCGACATAGGTTGAAATACCTTAAACCTGATATGAAACCCAAGATGGGGGTTAACCCAATATAGAGATAGGTGATACATCATACTTGATGTGATACATGTCTTGTGAATGATATGGGGGATAACTACTTACGTCTTATACACAATACAAGGTTAAGATCATACCTCATACACGATATAGTGTTAGTTGAACACTCTAAAAATAAAATAGAGTTGAAACTCAAGGTAAAAGGTAAACTTGATATAGTGGTGAGTGATACCACATGGATGGTATAATTGATATTTCTTGGATGATAGGATAGAACCTATTTATACCTTGTGAATGATATGAGGTCAAATTCATACCCCATGATCAAAATGGTACACTCTACCTGATATGTTGGAAAACCCTAGATATTGGATTGAAACCTGATATACCCTATCCTTTGTGTAATGGATTGTGGTGAGAGAAATTTAACTAGACACCTAGCTTTTCATGTAACCATATGATAGAGATGATCCTTGAAGGCATAAAGAGGTTATGAGCCTAAGGGTCTACCTAACATGGTAACCTGATATGATAACCAATATGGAGACCCGATATGATAATCCAAGATGATAATCTGATATGGTACCTTGTATATACCACTAAAATGATACATGATGACTATGCCTAATATAGTGCAAACTTCATGCACGATATGGTACCAAGCATTTAGCTTATACCCAATATGAGGTCAAGCACCTAGCTCATACACGATATGAAGCTAACTTGAAACAATAAGAACTAAGTGATAGCTAACCAAGATGGATATATGATAGGGTGTTAAGGGATACACCTAAAACACGATATGGTGATGTGGTTATACCACATCCCCGATATGGATACATGATATGAAGTACAAGATGTTTCTTAAGTATAATATGATAAGTATACACACATCTTGATAACTGATATAGTGAAGATACTTCAATCATACATATTTGATTGAGTAACATGTGTTGTGTTGTGTTGTGTTAATTGCAATATAAAATATAATGAGATTTGATAAGGGTGAGCTAATGTACCTCTAGAAGATAATTGAACCAACTTAGTAAAATTAAGATGCAATCAATATCCTAGTGAGGATGAGAGAGAGAGAGACTTTGACCTGTGTGATAAACATGTTGATAAGTATGCATTGATACTCCTATGATGAGTGGAGTATGAATTAGGGTTTGATTCTAGACATTATGATCTTGAATCCTTAATTTGTTATTAAAGGGAAAATCTAACCCTAATGAAGGGTGATGATATGCTCTTACAACCATAATCAGTTAGATTAAGAAATCCTAACCCTAATAATGGGAAGGATGTACTTTCTTATATCATAGGGTGATGATGTAGATAATCCTAACCCTAATCATGGGAAGGATGCATTTTTATTAAATTGTATAATGATGTCATATGTTGCTAAGAGTCTTTCATCATAAAGTGCACACTATACAAGAATCATGAAATGATGAGCATAGCAAGATATGAGTTATGATGTGCTATATCAATAGATTTAAATAAGTTTTGTAAGCTGTGTGACATACTTGTATAACAAGTATAATAATTATATAGTCTGATGCCTTAAAATATAAGTTGTTGCCTAGTAAGAAGTGACAAGATGTTTAATGAACTATGTGAGCTATGTGAAATACTTGAACAACAAGTAAGATGAATACTTTGGTCTGAGGACCTAGAGGTAATAGTTACTTGTTACAGAGGTAACAATGCTATGTGGTGATCTAAGGGTTTGAATACCCAGATCCAATAATCATGATGACGATGATATGAAGGGATGAGAATTTCCAGTGATGTGATAAGGGACTGATATCCCGAGTGATATACTTTCAAAATTGTTCCAAAGATCTTAAAAGTACTATCCTTTCTTTAATAGCATCTGTTATAATTCATGTTTGAAACTTGGTTGATGCTAAAATAATACTATAAGGTACCTAATTAATCAAGTTAAATCTCATCATGTAGTGCCCTGACCATAGATCCATTCAGTGTCAGAAATTGCTTATGGTGAAATGAGTTTAACTCGGAAGCATATTTTTAAATATGTGGGGGTGAAGGATGAAGTATATCCGAACGTCCCAATGAAGAATTGGTGTCACACCTTCCTTATTTATCCCTGGATGATGTGAATCTCCTGACCAAATAAGAAATTGATGTGTAAATCCTTCTTCATTTCTAAGTGGTATTGGGATTGAAGTATAAAATCTCCTGACCAGGAGAGGAATTGATGCTGATCTTCCTTATCCTTATATTATAATCTGGGAAAGCTATGTGGACTCTCCTGAAGAGAGTACATGCTACGGCAGTAACTCTATAGTGAAGATGCCGCTATACCCCGGCGTGCTATTTGCAGATGACACAAGATGTCCTACCAGCAGCTGACACAAGATGTCCTGCTGAATCTAAGTGGTCTCGTACTGAATACGAACGGTGAGGTCTTGACAGCCGGCTCTGCCATTGACCTTGTATGGTACCGATTTCGACTTACTAGTGGTCGGTTGGAGTATGAATGATATATTTCATCCCCTCAGGGCATAAGTGTGACTGTAATATGTAATCAGCCGTGTAGCATATTTTCTTAAGGATCAAATATGGAAAGATATTGGTTGATGTACACTCCTTTTATACATCTTAGTTGAATAGATGTTATTCATATTTCTTCATATTCCCTTGAATAGTGAATAGATGATTTATTGCTCTACCATAGATAGATGCATTATTTTAAGAGGAACGACTACTCTGTTCTGCGTATAACAGTAATTAATCCTGCTTATTAATACAAAAGAACCTCTGCTCAATTTTTATACTACTTAACCTTGATAATTATATAGTCAGCGGAGAGTTATATCTCTCGTTGGGACAATTGTCTCACCCCATTGGATCCACAATTTTTAGGTGGACGTGCACGAAGCAGTAGAGACCTTTCTGCAGAAGGAGAACAACAGTCAGGACAGTAGTGACAGCTCAGGTTGAGTGTGTTGTATGTCGTGTCTTGTAGATAGAAGTCCTATGTGTTGTCTCTATATTCTCAAGTCCTTGGAGTCAATACATAATGGTTTCATGAACTATCTGAGATTTTGGCTTGTATGCCTCGAGGTTTTATTTTGCTTCAGTATACATTTTGACAAAGCAAATGTTACATGTTGTCCTCGAGATGAGATGAAACAATGTATGTACTATGTGAACCATGATATATATAAGGTTTGGATCTCTTAGTAAGAGTTTCCTGGTTATGGATCTCCTTGCAAAATGGTTTTAATTCTTAGTGATTTTTGTTAATTTGTTGTTTATGGTAATTCTGTAATTATTTACTGGTGATGGCTTGATTGGTTTCGAGTTGTCACAAAGAGTCTAAGTGGGGGAGATTGTAACGTCCCAGGATTTGAGGCCTAAAAAACAATGACCTAAAAATGAATGATTGGACTACCCATATCACCAAGGTCCACTTCCTTTTCAGGGATCCCATCACTAAATAACTTTGTGGTTAAGCATTCTTGGCCCAGAGTAGTACTAGGATGGGTGACCTGTCGGGAAGTTTATCATGGCTTGTGCGTGAGTGAGGACAAAGTGTGCAGTTAAGGCTAGTGGTGGTATGTGGGGCCAGTCTCATTCCTAAAACCCTACTAGAGCCTTGGACAGTGGGCCCGGGCATTACAGTGACTATGGGTAAATTGGCATAGATAAGATTGAGAAGAGAAAGGAATGACTGATTCAAATGGACTACAACTAACAGTAAAAATGAGGACCCTGAAGCAATGGGTGCACAATTTCCACCTCCTAGGTCTACGCAAGACTACTTATTTTGAGAAAATACACTTCTCTTGTTGCTACTAAATTTGGTGCAATGTTGGGGCAAGATTTCTCTATTCAATGGACCTAGTTGTAATTCTTCATAACTTATATGGACTATAGAAAGAGAATCCAAAACACCAGATGGATGCCTTCATTGAGACATGCTCAACCTTTGACACTCCTTCCACCATTAATGATGTCATCTGCATGACCATGTTTCCATTCTTGTTGAAAAATGATACTTGTCGCACAAGCATCTCACATGGCTCACAAGGCCCATTTAAATCTATATCACATAAAACAACATAACTCATACCTGGATATGCTCATCATCTCACAATACCTGCATGGTTAGTATTTCATGATAACAACCATATCAAATACATATCAACACCATGCAATACAAGGGTAATACCACTATTCCATCATTAGGGTTAGGGTTTCCCTTTCTTATTGATTAGGGTTCCACATACATATCATCACCCTTAATTAGGGTTAGGGTTTCCCATTATTAACCATTTAGGGTTTCAAGATCATATTATCAATAATCAAACCCTAATTCATACTCTACTCATATTAGGAATATTAATGCATGCTTATTACATAATTATCACAAAAGTATGAGTTTCTCTATCATCCTCACTAGGATGTTGATTACTTCATACTTTATTAAGTTGGCTCAACCTTTCCTTCAATGTACATTGGCCTACTTAATCAATATTCATTAAACTCCATTCATCTTAATATATGACTTGATATAAGACACTTCCTGTGTTACTCCATCAAGTACGTTACATTTGAGGTACTTTCCTTCATATGGGTTTTGAGGTTCTTCCACCATATCGAGCAAGAGGTGTGTGCTTGCTACCCATATCACTTTAGAGGTGTATGTGTGTTTACCATATCAGGTATTAGGTGTATGCTTGCTTCCATATCACCTTAGAGGTGTATGTGTGCTTACCATATTAGGTATGAGGTGTATGCTTGCTTCCATATCACCTTAGAAGTGTATGTGTGCTTACCATATCGGGTATGAGGTGTATGCTTGCTTCCATAACACCTTCGAGACGTATGTGTGCTTACCATATCGGGTATGAGGTGTATTCTTGCTTCCATATCACCTTAGAGGTGTATGTGTGCTTACCATATCGGGTGTGAGGTGTATGCTTGCTTCCATATCACCTTAGAGGTGTATGTGTGCTTACCATATCGGGTATGAGGTGTGTGTGTGTGCTTCACACCATATCGGGTTAGACCCTTATGCTCATGCCTCTTCAAACCTTCATGGTATCGGCCTACCCTTCACCATGGGTTAAGTGACAAGCTATACAATTGGTTGAACCTTTGACAACCCATTGTACCAACCGATAGGGGTGTGGTGTAATAAGGTATATCAATTTTCATATCATATAAGGTTTCATCACCATATCGGGTTGGAGGTGTGTGCTTCAACCTGACATCACTTTACCCTTGATGATGTCATCACCATAAACCTCTAGAATCTTGTTCTTACTGTTCTAAATTGTGTACCATAGTCCCATGAAGCTTTTAGAACTCAGAGGATCATCAATTATTCAAGAGAAATCGAAATTGCAAGTAGATTGACAAGTATGACAGAATTGAAGGTGCATTATAATATAATTGGGTTCAAGTTATATAACCCGCCTCAAGAACAACTTCAAAGATCCAAGCTCCAAAGCTTCACATTCCTAAGGTTGAAGATGAACTTATCAAATCCTCTATATGCAAAGAATCACCATGAATGAGCATTTGGTGAACAAGAAAAGAAAGGAAGACCATAACCCTAGATTCATGCTTCAATCTGAGGTTGAAGATGATCATGGCCTCACCTTAGGGTTAATACTTGAGCTCCTTCTTGCTCCTTATCACCTTGAACGATACCTAACTACTCATGCACGATATGCCCTCACTTGTGGCCAATATCCCATTCACTTGTGGCCAAAATCACTCCACTATGTCTGATATCACCTTGCTAGGCCGATATCACCTTTCTAGGCCGATATCAACCTTCTATGGACGATACCCAAGGCCTATGCATGATAACACTTCACCTATGCATGATACAAAGACCCTATGCATGATACCTTAGGAAGAGAGTGTAAAGAAGTGAAACCACTTCCTTACTAAAAATTTGAACAATAGAACCTCCAGTCCAAACACACTCAGAAGGTATGATGGATTGGGTGTAAAATTTTCAAAATTTTATATAATGGTAACAAAAGACCAAAGTATAGTAGCAGAATAAAAACATGACGATATTCAATTATAAAATAAAGGGTTACAAACTTACATCACAAGGATCCATGTAGAGGAAATCTAAACCACCTCAAGATTGTATCCAAGCATTAACTTCACTATTTAAGTCCATGTCATCAAGCCTTGTCTCCCAATTACTCCACCTAGAGTTGGAAGCATACCCCAGCAAAAGAGAAACAATAGGAGACATCAGCAAAGGCTGGTATGTGCATACTAAAAAGCAAATTGAGAAATTTTAAGGTATTTAAGGATATCAAATATAAAAGGCTTCCCATGCAAGAGATAAGGACTACCCCAAATGAGGGCATAAAAGAAAAGAATCATCATCATAAAAGAAGATATTTGCCATAATCAAAACAATAAAGATTGTGCAATACTGGCACAAAAAGAAAGTAGGGCACACCCCACAATCCACATCAATAACCTACATGCATGTGAGATAAGCATTGCCCTAGAACAATATAAACACAAAGGCAGCCAAGCACAAACTTGAACCTGATAGAGAAAGGAATATTGCCAATCTCCCAAATATATAAAATATGAGTATGGATTACTGCCACACTCGGGTATAGAGAAGTGGTTTACTGCCACCCTCCTTAGTCAATAGTAGGGGATTACTGCCCCAAAACCAAAGTAATTTACACTACTCTAGTGCTACTGAATCACATAGCATGTTTAATATAGAGGCAAGTAGACAAGTATGGTTAGAATAATACAATGTTTCCATCACACAATGGACAATACAAACATATAAACATCCACTTTCAAGTGGGAACATATCATTATTAGAGACCAACATGCACCAAGGTACAAGATAAGATATCAAGGAAATATTCAAGTCCATAACAAGCAAGATAGTTCACAAAAACCCTTATAACAAGAGATAAGAGCAATGTGTATAGGCTATTGTCCATAGGACCAAGAGAAAGGAAAAATATAGGTGAATTTCTCAATAAAGAATAATTAGGGATACAACATACCTCATAATCAGAGTCAAACGATCCAAAGTCACATCTAGGTCCAAGCCTAGGCATCAAAAGAACCTATTAAACATATATGTGGAATTAGGGTTAGGTTCCCATTAATTATTCAAAACCCTAAAAACCACCTTTTTATCATTATGCAAATTAGGTTTCCAAAACTATTCCATATTTTATTATATGTCATAAGGAGCCCAAAACATATTTTATTATATTTTTCTGACTTGTAGATAATTATTTATGATTTTATAAGTTATTATCCATTATGATTTAAACCATGAAAATCACATATCATTAGCATCAGATAATGGCAATAAGATTAGTATTGTTGGATAGCTTAGATTTTTGTGATTTCATAACATATTTTAGTTTATTTTTTTGAGCTATAGATTGTTTGTTACAAATTTTACAAAACTACCCAATCAGAAAATCCGATAAAGCCACATAGGCAAGAAGCTGTAAGAGAGAGAGAGAGGGAGAGAGAGCGGTCTGTGCCATATTGACTTGGACCAATCAATGGCCTCTGGGTCAATGGTCAATGGTCTGGTTTGACCTCGCCCAAACAAAGGAAATGTGGCTAAAAGACCATTATGCCCATTATTGAAAAAAACTAAGAAACGGTGAAGAAGAGGGCAGAACGGGGAAAACACTCAAAGGATTCTTCTTCCTCACTCGGCCAGCCATGGTCGCAAGAAGGAAGTAGAACCTCATGGTCAAAATAGGTGAATCCAAGATTCACAACCAACTCAAAAAAACTGAAGCCACACAATCGAAGAACAAGGTGTGAAAAACTCACCGAAGCCACCAATTCAGACGAAGATGCACGGAGGAGGGAGAAGGAGGTGCCGCAAAGTCGGTATCAATTCTCATATGTCGGCAGCCCAATTCACGACCAAGCAACCAAACGAGTGCAGATATAAGTCACAAAGGGTCTAGGGAAGCTTGGGGTTTAGATATTTATAGGCGAGGAAGGGAGAGATGGCAAGAAGGTAGGCAGCCGCAAAGCTTGGGAAGCAAAGATTTGGGCATTTCTAAATACACCATGAAACCGTGTGAGTAAGGGCTCGTTGTATGCGGAACTTCACCAGAAATCTAAAGAAAGAAAAATCTCGAAGAGAGATGGACTATGGAGCAAGAAATCCGAAAAATTCTACACACAAATATAGGCAGCCTATTGCCTAATACGGCTCAAGGTAGGAGATGCATGTGAGTCATCCAATCGGGAATCAATGGCCAGATCATGCGTGACATTATGTAAATTAGAAATTATAGTCAGACAATGATATTGATTAAAGTGATACATTAATTATCTTCTTTTTTCTCTCTCCTCTTTTGAGGGTGAAAACGAACTCCAAATTAGGTAAAATTTTCCACAGAGGCTAATTAAAGCATGTAGATTCTGAATATAACATTAGATTTGCCTTTTGAGAACTTTTAATGTGTCAAATAAATCAATTAATATTTTCTCTTTCCTCCTTCATTAATGGCTTTAGGATTATCCAAATTTTATGAAACTTGACTCACAAGTCATATTTAATGTGTTGGATACAAATTTACCATCAATTTTACATATTGGAGTTGTTTGAGTATTTATTTAATATTTTGAAGGTTCTACACATTTTCTCTCTCCTGATTTCACCTTTTAAGAAAACTTTCTCCAAATTGGATGAAAATTCACCTAAAGGTTATATTTATTATGTAGATTATGAATCTAAGATTATTTTCCTCTTTTGGAGTCATTTATTATTTTATTTGACATTTTAGGGAAAACACACATCTTCTTTTCCAATTTGAATTAAATGAATTATTATTATGTGAATAATGTGAAACTTGACTCCCAAGACAATTGGGACCCAAGGAACACGAAATTAAACTTAGATTTCACTTTTGAGATTTATTTTTATGAGATATGTCACTTGGCCCACTAACGGCCCATTAGCTATATTACTTAACCAATTAAATCCTTTATCATCCAAATGAATTATCTGGCATATTAAATTACATTATTCATGCATTAGATTATTAGGATCACTCTAACCTCAACCTTGTTTGGCTAAGACTAAGATATCAAAATTCCAGGGTAGGGTCCAAGATCTGGTATGTTAAAACACTCCACCCCTTAAAAGGATTTCGTCCTCAAAATCTATAGATTCAAACATCAACCACCAACTACTCTCCACCCCTTAAAGGGTTCAACCTAACAAGTCAGACTAAACAACTTTTTAGAGCTACCCACATCTCTTAGTTCGTAAAAGTTTTTAGAGATTTACGTTTCTCATGTATCCAACTATCAAGTCACCATCTAGGGTTGAGTTATAGGTCCTCGTGTCTCTAACCTATCAACCCTACATGAACATCCAAAAGTCATAGGGTAGGTCAACTACACCATTATATCAATCCTAGTCATAAAACTCGGATTAGATTATACTCAAACTATAGTTTGTCTTCATTGTGACTTAGTTCAAGAAAACATCGTCAAACCAGATAAAATTTTTGTACGTATAGTAGTATAATTGAAAATATATTTTTCTTCGAAGAAATCATGCGATATGAAACAATGGTGAGCTCAAAATCAAGGCAAAAACCAAGTCAGTTTCCAAAATGAGACTTCCTATTCTTATCCTCAAGCCAAACCTCATTGCATAAGAAGATTATCATTGATCAAATCTAGGGTCAACATCTCATAGAGGTAACTAACTAAGTCCAGGGTTCTATAGGGAGACAAAATTGAAATAGTCAGATTTCGACTACCATGGGCTTTGATACCATGTTGTAAAGAAGCAAAACCACTTCCTTACTTAAAATTTGAACAATAGAACCTCCAGTCCAAACACACTCAGAAGGTATGATGGAGTGGGTATAAAATTTTCAAATCTTTATATAATAGTAACAAAAGACCAAAGTATAGCAACGGAATAAAAACATGGCTATATTCAATTATAAAACAAAGGGTTACAAACTTACATCACAAGGATCCATGTAGAGGAAATCTAAACCACCTCAAGATTGTCTCCAAGCTTTAACTTCACTATTTAAGTCCAGGTCATCAAGCCTTGTCTCCCAATTCCTCCACCTAGGGTTGGAAGTATACCCCAGTTAAAGAGAAATAATAGGAGACATCAGCAAAGGCTGGTATGTGCATACTAAAAAGCAAATTGAGCAATTTTAAGGTATTTAAGGATATCAAATATAAAAGGTTTCCCGTGCAAGAGATAAGGACTACCCCAAAAGTGGGCATAAAAAAAAGAATCATCATCATCATAAAAGAAGATACTTGCCATAATCAAAACAATAAAGATTGTGCAATACTGGCACAAAAATAAAGTAGGGCATAACCCCACAATCCACATCAATAACCTGCATGCATGTGAGATAAGCATAGCCCTAGAACAATATAAACACAAAGGCGGCCAAGCACAAACTTGAACCTGATAGAGAAAGGAATACTGCCAAACTCCCAAATATATAAAATTGAGTATGGATTACTGCCACACTCGGGTATAGAGAAGTGGTTTATTGCCACCCTCCTTAATAAACAATAGGGGATTACTGCCCCAAAACCAAAGTAATTTACACTACTCTAGTGCTACTGAATCACATAGCATGTTTAATGTAGAGGCAAGTAGACAAGTATGGTCAGAATAATATAATGTTGTCATCACACAATGAACAACACAAACATATAAACATCCACTTTCAAGTGGGCACATATCATTATAAGATACCAACATGCACCAAGGCACAAGATAAGATATCAAGGAAATATTCAAGTCCATAACAAGCAAGATAGTTCACAAGAACCATGATAACAAGAGATAAGAGCAATGTGTATAGGCTATTGTCCATAGGACCAAGAGAAAGGCAAAATATAGGTGAATCGCTCAATAAAGAATAATCGGGGATACAACATACCTCAGCATCAGAGTCAAATGATCCAAAGTCACATCTAGGTCCAAGCCTAGGCATCCAAAGAACCTATTAAACATATATGTGGAATTAGGGTTAGGTTCCCATTAATTATTCAAAACCATAAAAACCACCTTTTTATCATTATGCAAATTAGGTTTCCAAAACTATTCCATATTTTATTATATGTCACAAGGAGTACAAAACATATTTTATTATATTTTTTTGACTGGCAGATAATTAGTTATGATTTTTATAAGTTATTATCCATTATGATTTAAACCATGAAAAACACATATTATTAACATAAGATAAGGGAAATAAGATTAGTATGGTTGGATAGCTTTGATTTTTGTGATTTCAGAACATATTTTAGTTTATATTTCTGAGCTATAGATTATTTGTTACGAATTTTACAAAACCACCCAATCAGAAAATCCGATAAAGCCACATAGGAAAGAAGCTATGAGAGAGAGGGAGAGAGAGCGGGCCATGCCCTATTGAATTAGACCAATCAATGGCCTCTGGGTCAATGGGGCAATGGTCTGCTTTGACCTCACCCAAACAAAGGAAACGTGGCTAAAAGACCATTATGCCCATTATCGAAAAAACTAAGAAATAGTGAAGAAGGCAGAATGGGGAAAACATTCAAAGGCTTCTTCTCCCTCCCTCGAACAACCATGGCCGCGAGCAGGAAGCAGAAACTCACGATCAAAATAGGCGAATCCAAGATTCACAACCAACTGAAAAACTGAAGCCACACAATCAAATAACAAGGTGAGAAAAACTCACCGAAGCCACCAATTCGGCCGAAGATGCATGGAGGAGGGAGAAGGAGGTGCCGCAAAATCGGTATCAATTCTCATACGCGGCTGCCTAATTCACGACCAAGCAACCAATTGAGTGCAGATATAAGTCACAAAGGATCTAGGGAAGCTTGGGGTTTAGATATTTATAGGCGAGGAAGGGAGAGATGGTGAGAAGGTAGGCGGATGCAAAGCATGGGAAGCAAGGATTTGGGCATTTTCCAAATACACCATGAAACCATATGAGTAAGGGCTCGTTGTATGCAGGACTTCACCAGAAATCTAAAGAAAGAAAAATCTCAAAGAGATGGACTGTGGAGTAAGAAATCTGCAAAATTCTACACACAGATATAGGCAGCCTGTTGCCTAATACAGCTCAAGGTAGGAGATGTACGTGAGTCATCCGATCGGGAATCAACAACCAGATCACGCGTGACATTATGTAAATCGGAAATTATAGTCATACAATGAAATTGATTAAAGTGATATATTAATTATCTTCCTTTTTCTCTCTCCTCTTTTGAGGGTGCAAATGAACTCCAAATTAGGTAAAATTTTGCACAGAGGCTAATTAAAGCATGTAGATTCCTAATATAAAATTAGATTTTCCTTTTGAGAACTTTTAATATGTCAAATAAATCAATTATTATTTTCTCTTTCCTCCTTCATTAATGGCTTTAGGATTATCCAAATTTTATGAGACTTGACTCACAAGTCATATTTAATGTGTTGGATACGAATTTACCATCAATTTTACATATTGGAGTTGTTTGAGTATTTATTTAATATTTTCAAGGATCTACACATTTTCTCTCTCCTGATTTCACCTTTTAAGAAAGATTTCTCCAAATTGGATGAAAATTCACCCAAAGGTTATATTTATTATTTAAATTATGAATCTAAGATTATTTTCCTCTTTTGGAGTCATTTATTATTTTATTTGACATTTTAGGGAAAACACACATCTTCTTTTCCAATTTGAATTATATGAATTATTATTATGTGAATAATGTGAAACTTGACTCCCAAGACAATTGGGACCCAAGGAACACGAAATTAAACTTAGATTTCACTTTTGAGATTTATTTTTATAAGATATGTCACTTGGCCCACTAACGGCCCATTATCTATATTACTTAACCAATTAAGTCCTTTATCATTCAAATGAATTATGTGGCATATTACATTACATTATTCATGCATTAGATTATTAGGATCACTCTAACCTCAACCTTATTTGGCTAAGACTAAGAGATCAAACTTCTAGGGTAGGGTCCAAGATCTGGTATGTTACAACACTCCACCCTTTAAAAGGATTTCGTCCTCAAAATCTATAGATTCAAACATCAATCACCAACTACTCCCCACCCCTTAAAGGGCTCAACCTAACAAGTCAAACTAAACAACTTTTTAGAGCTACCCACATCTCTTAGTTCATAAAAGATTTTAGAGATTTACATTTCTCATGTATCCAACTATCAAGTCACCATCTAGGATTGAGTTATAGGTCATCGTGTCTCTAACCTATCAACCCTACATGAACATCCAAAAGTCATAGGGTAGGTCAATTACACCATTATATCAATCCTAGTCACAAAACTAGGGTTAGATTCTACTCAAACTATAGTTTCTCTTCATTGTGACTTCGTTCAAGAAAACATCGTCAAACCAGAGAAAATTTTTGTATGTATAGTAGTATAATTGAAAATATATTTTTCTTTGAAGAAATCATGTGATATGAAACAATGGTGAGCTCAAAATCAAGGTGAAAACCCAGTCACAATTTCCAAAATGAGACTTCCTATTCTTATCCTCAAACCAAACCTCGTTGTATAAGAACATTATCATTGACCAAATCTAGGGTCAACATCTCATAGAGGTAACTAACTAAGTCAAGGGTTCTATAGGGAGACAAAATTGAAATAGTCAGATTCTGACTACCATGGGCTCTAATACCATGCTATAAAGAAGTGAAACCACTTACTAAAAATTTGAACAATAGAACCTCCAGTCCAAACACACTCAGAAGGTATGATGGAGTGGGTGTAAAATTTTCAAATCTTTATATAATGGTAACAAAAGACCAAAGTATAGCAGCGGAATAAAAACATGACTATATTCAATTATAAAACAAAGGGTTACAAACTTACATCACAAGGATCCATGTAGAGGAAATCTAAACCACCTCAAGATTGTCTCCAAGCTTTAACTTCACTATTTAAGTCCAGGTCATCAAACCTTGTCTCCCAATTTCTCCACCTAGGGTTGGAAGCATACCCCAGCAAAAGAGAAACAATAGGAGACATCAACAAAGGCTGGTATGTGCATACTAAAAAGCAAATTGAGCAATTTTAAGGTATTTAAGGATATCAAATATAAAAGGCTTCCCATGCAAGAGATAAGGACTACCCCAAAAGAGGGCATAAAAGAAAAGAATAATCATCATCATAAAAGAAGATACTTGCCATAATCAAAACAATAAAGATTGTGCCAAAGAGATGGCACCTAGATGGTAAAAGTACCGATGTAAAACTGAGAGGTCTCAGGTTCAAAAACCCCCGACAACGGGATAAATGAATGGCCAATTTTTTTTTAAAAAAAAAACAATAAAGATTGTGCAATACTGGCACAATAAGAAAGTAGGGCACGCCCCTACAATCCACATCAATAACCTGCATGCATGTGAGATAAGCATAGACCTAGAACAATATAAACACAAAGGTGGCCAAGCACAAACTTGAACCTGATAGAGAAAGGAATATTGCCAATCTCCCAAATATATAAAATTGAGTATGGATTACTGCCACACTCGGGTATAGAAAAGTGGTTTATTGCCACCCTCCTTAATAAACAATAGGGGATTACTGCCCCAAAACCAAAGTAATTTACACTACTCTAGTGCTACTGAATCACATAGCATGTTTAATGTAGAGGCAAGTAGACAAGTATGGTCAGAATAATACAATGTTGCCATCACACAATGGACAACACAAACATATAAACATCCACTTTCAAGTGGGCACATATCATTATAAGAGACCAACATGCACCAAGGCACAAAATAAGATATCAAGGAAATATTCAAGTCCATAACAAGTGAGATAGTTCACAAGAACCATGATAACAAGAGATAAGAATAATGTGTATAGGCTATTGTCCATAGGATCAAGAGAAAGGCAAAATATAGGTGAATTGCTCAATAAAGAATAATTGGGGATATAACATACCTTAGCATCAGATTCAAACAATCCAAAGTCACATCTAGGTCCAAGCCTAGGCTTCCAAAGAACCTATTAAACATATATGTGGAATTAGGGTTAGGTTCCCATTAATTATTCAAAACCCTAAAAACCACCTTTTTATCATTATGCAAATTAGGTTTCCAAAACTATTCCATATTTTATTATATGTCATAAGGAGTCCAAAACATATTTTATTATATTTTTCTGACTTGCAGATAACTAGTTATGATTTTTATAAGTTATTATCCATTATGATTTAAACCATGAAAAATCACATATTATTAGCATCAGATAAGGGCAATAAGATTAGTAATGTTGGATGCCATAGATTTTTGTGATTTCGGAACATAATTTAGTTTATTTTTTTGAGCTATAGATTATTTGTTACGAATTTTACAAAACCACCCAATCAGAAAATGTGATAAAGCCACATAGGCAAGAAGTTGCGAGAGAGAGAGGGAGAGAGAGCGGGTCATGCCCTATTGACTTGGACCAATCAATGGCCTTTGGGTCAGCGGGTCAATGGTCTTGTTACAACCCCAAATTGTGGGTTCCTTGGTGAGAAATGTAATTTCTCATATTAAAGATATTGGAACAAATGATGATATAATTTGTGTTGAATAAATGAGTTTCGTTGAAAATAGCCTTGTTGTTTGCTTTGTGGGCTTTATTGGCTATTGGGCCCAATAACAAGGATATTCAATTAATTAATGAATAACTGAGAATTTGAGATAAGAAAGGTGTGGAAACCTCTAGAAGGCAAATCCAAAGAGGATTTCGTGCCTCTTAGATTCCTTGGGTTCCAAGGGGTCCAATGTTGCAAAGAAAAGGCAATAAGAAAAGAAAATATCAATTAAGTATTTCCTTGTTAATAAAGAAATTGAAAACATTGATGAAATAGGGAAAATATGTGAAAAGAGGTATATTTGAGTTATCCTTAGTGGGATTTCGCATCCCAATGATTCCTGATAATAAAAGGAATACTAATGGGGAAAATTAGAGAGAAATAAAGAGAAATCCACAAAAGGAAATATTTTAATAAGAAATAAAACAGGATAATAAGAATAATGCATATTGATGCATTTAAGGATGATGAGTATTCCTTTAAAAGGAATTTCGAATTCTTAAAGTTTCTTGGGTGCCAAGGAGCCCCAATAAAGGAGAAGAAAGAGAAAATACCATAATTATAAAATAAGAGCATAATGTGATATATTATTGATGAATTTTGTAATATTGAGAAAAGGAAGTATTCTCTATTAAAAGAAAACATGATTTCATGATAAATAATTAAAAGTCAAGTGATAAGAAGATAAAGGAAAGGATTTTCAAAATCCTATTATCACAAGAAAAGGGAATATCAAAGAAATTAGGAAAGAGAAAGGAACTTGCTCCTTTATGAGGGAATCACTCTCCTTTTGGGATGGGTTACTTCGTGGGCAAGCACCCAGGGCAGTACAACCCTCCCCTATATAAGGGATAAGGCCTGGGGCTGAGTTCAGAAGATCCCACGTCTCGTCTTCTCCTCTTCTTCCATGTTTCCCGTCCATAAACCCTAGCAAAGGGAAATTTCGCAATCCTGGCACAGAGAGAGGCCCAGGAGGGGTTTCGTTGGAGGCTGGATGAGCGTCGAGGTCAGAACATGACCTAGCCAGTGTCGTCGTGCCCTAAACCACCCACCGAAGCAGCCGCACAGCTGTTTTTGATGTCTACAATAGCAGGATCGCGCCGCTCTTCTCGGGCACCTTGGCCCCACCTTAGACCTTCAGCGGTTGCGCCAAGGAGCGCCGGAGGTAGAGGGACCTTGCCCGGAGGTCGCCGGGGTTCAGGAGAGGAAGGGGAAGGGCCGCAAGGCGCGGCTAGGGCTGTGCTGCAGCCGTGCTGAAGGTTGAAGACAACGTATTGTTGTTGGACGTTTCTACCCCCGTGGGTTAAAGGAGCTGGTCAACTTAACCGAGGGTATTTTAGTCATTCAGTTATAAACTCAAACCAGCCCAGCCAACGTTGCATGCAAGGGCCTACGTGGCAACCTCCTATTGGCTCAAGTAAGTGTATTAATGCAAAAATCATAACTCTTAATTGGTAGCTCCGATGAGAACATGTTATACATGAAAATTGATCAGAAAATCGAGGGGAATCTAAATAAAATATAACGGAAGCCTGTTTCCCTATGAAATTTGAAATGTATATAGAGATACTATCTTTTATAGTTTAATCAATGAAAAACCCTAACCTTTGATGATTAATGAGTTAGAAAGGGTTAAATGAGTATATAAAGTTGATATTAGCCTGTTAATGATAAAAAGGATCATTAAGATTGAAAAAGGACGAATTTGCATGTGATTAGTTTAATTTCAAGTTTGATGTGCATGAATAATACTTTAATGGGCCTTGAAACCCTAATGTTGGTAAATTTGACCCTTAATGGATTTAATTGACTAATTTCATGGTTAAAGTTGGAATATGCTATTTTGAGTATTAAAGTCCCTAATTTGTGGATAAATAACTTTAATATAGAAATTAGGGTTTTCGATTAAATCAAGGTAGAAGTAATAATAAATAGAGTTCATATGGGAATTAGACCATCATGAATTATGAGTTGATAATCTGAAAGAAACTAAAGGTGATAATTGAGTCTAATGACCTTGAAATAACTTAAAAGGATAAAGAAGGCAGTTTTGGTATAAAAGAGAAATAATCGAATTTAATTGGGCTTATGATGTTGAAATTAGGGTTTATGAACTAAGAGAGCATTTAAAGCGTTATGGAGGTAAAAACCCTAATAAAACACTAATTATGGTTAAAACCCTAAAAAGGGGTAAATAACCTAGGCAACAACTAGGATGAATGGATCAAGATGATGAATTTAATGATAAAGAAATTGGATGCCTTTTTCAGGAATAATTGTGTGTGTGCTTGCTTGAATCTTGGTTGATTGGTTATTTCTGCATTCAAATCTGCTTAACAGGTATGTGGTTAATTATGAATAACCGCTCTAGTTTCTCGAGAGATTCCCTGATGTTTAATCGCATTGAATGCAACTAAACTGTTTGGATGTTCATATTGCAATTATAAAGTGACTATGACTATCACCATTTAATATAAATGTGTAAATCTTTCACCTACATGCCACCCTGATGGAAGATGCCATAAAGGTCAGGCCCAGGAGGGTAGACCAATGGGCACCATGAGAGGTGACCCTAAACACCAAGCTCGGGAATGAGAAGGTGATTGATGAGGCAAGACTAAGGAGCACCATGAGAGGTGACTCCCAGGCACCAAGCTCGGGATTGAGAAGGTGGCCTTAAGTCAAATCCAGGGTTAGGGCAAAAGCAGTGGGGATTGTCACATGGAAAATGTAAATTGACTTGTTAATTACCTTGATTGCAATACTTAAATTGTTAGACCTAATTGTGAAATTTTTGGTTGCCTCCACATACCAGCAATTGCTGATCGATGTTTTGTTTGTCGGCGTTTTAGGTAACATCCTGAAAATCACAAACAGAAAAGTGGCACATCGTGAAAATAAGAAATAAAGTGCAAGGAGGATTAGATAGAGTACTTCAAGTTGTGGATAGTTAGATTTCCCAGTTTTATAAAGGTCAGTAAAAGTTTTAATTTTTGTACCCAATTCCAGTTTAGTTAGTAGAATTTTATAATTATTGTTGATTATATGCTGAACCTTTGATCCTGTAAATTGATTAACGATTCCGACCTTCGGGTCTCCCTTAATTGGGGGTTACCGGGAGGCGGGGTCGTTACAATTGGTATCAGAGCATAGGTTCCTCATCTAATCTTTAATAATTATTAAATTTTACAAATTATGTAGAACCCAAGGGAGTTATTAGAGGATTATCCGAAAGACAGAGGTGTCTAGAAAAGGATCACGACCGGGGGCTGGCAATATTTTCCTCCGCACCGCTAGTCGGAATACGAGGACTCCCGGATCCGTGTGACTGCCTGGCCAAAGTCTTAGGGTATGAATCAAAATAAGATACCTTTAGGACTCTCTCATCTTGTTCATCCCTTCTCAACTCAAATTCTATTAAGGACCTTAAGGATTAGGGTTTTCTCTCTTTCCCTCACCCTCTTGAGGTATGAGTAAGGTTGATAAGGATTAAGGAATCCTCCATCAAATTAATAAAAAAACATGTAAATAAGATGTTATGGACATAAGCTTAATAGAGTAAGCGTAAAAGAATAGATACATGCTTAGGTCGTATGACACGAGTTGTCATTGCCTCAGGAGAGATCTGAGGATAGACCTCCTTGGTAGGAGGATAAGTAGAGAGAGTTAAGCTTGGAGGTAGAGACCTCCATCAAAAGTAGATACCTGGCACATCCTTTGAGGATGATGTTAACCCTAACCCTAAGTGAAGGTTAGAGATAGAGATGACATGGTGAGTTAGACCGAGTGTTTGGTTCGACATGCCTTGGGATCGTCATACGAGCCATGAGAGGTTGGATAACCTAATACCTTTGGCAACCCAACCCTGGAGAGGGTCGTGCATGAGCAAGCGAAGGGTAACTCCTTCATGGATGAGGGTAGAGAAGAACCTATAGGGTTGTTGCAAGTAGGATATAACTTGCACCCAGAGTGCGTCAGTAGTGGTGACAGTTAAATGAAACCCTAGTCAAGGGATCATGATGGATGGCTTATGAGATAATCATAAGGGGTTATGGATAACCTTGAGTAAACGTAAGTTCGAGTATAGGCTTCACTCAGGTAGGGGCACGCTTAGGAGCTTGATCCTTCATAAAGACAAGACCTCTTATAGAGAGGTTGGTTGTAGGATTAGCTCTAGAAAGAGGGAGCAGGCCTCGGTCAAGAAAGTTGGAAGCCTAAAACCCTGAAACTTGAGAAATAGTGGGAGTCGAGAATGATGCGACCTAAGTGGATGATAATGGTTGCCTCATGCATGATCCCTGGAGGTTGATGATGTCTGGGTTAGCTTGAGAGTAACCAAACCCTAGGGAGAGGATGATGCTTCTGGTACCTATGGTATAAGTGATTACCTACTAGATGAGATAGAGAGTGCTTTAGACCCTGAGGAGGTTAAGGCACCAGTTGTGAGGCTTTATACCTAGTAGTTGTCCGGGAAGAGGAACCAACTCTAAAGCGTTGCTCGAGTAGAAAGATCATGGAGGTACATGACATACCTTGGACATGCTTGATTCGCGGTTAAGAGGTTGAGCATGTAGTTGGATACCCAAAGGAGAACCTAGGGTTCCTAGGCCTAGGAGGGGAAGCAGTGTATCCGATGCTCGTGATGAGATTTGAGTCTCTATAGTTTTGAGCATGGTACTCCTTGTGTGTAGAGGTAAAGGAAATCCCTTAAGTTAAGGGTATGTTTGATGAACCCCTCACAGTTAAGTTGATCTAATGTTGAGGAAAGAGGACAAGTATGACCTAGCATAGTTATTAGGTGGTCTTCTTGTGCCTTAGTAGCTATTAGGTTAGGCATGCTCATGAGAATGTAAACCCTAAGGATGCTTGTGACCTTTGTTATCAAGGTATAGTTTCCTCCCATCATGGGAGAGCAACCCTTTGGTAGGGAGTTTACCAGTTTGGTTGGTGTTGAGGAAACCTAAGGAGGTTTCATAGGATCTTGAGAAGCTAGGTGAAGAGTACATGGCATGAGAATGAACCTATAGACCCATAGATATCCATCTCTATGTGCATACGGATGTGTTGCCATGGAGGTAACCGGTATGGGGCCTGACCAAGATAGGCAGGTCGCCATGATCCCTGTGAAAGGATGAAAGTCAGTCGAGAATGCAGAGAGAGATGATGAAGGCTTGGGTAAGGTTCTATGTCGGACATGTACTATGTTAGAATCCTAAGTCTATCCAAGGGTCAGGTAGGGATAAGACCGATGGAAGAAGGAGTCGCCTAATTCCCTAGTTGCACATGACCATGGGGTCGGGAGGTAACAACTATCATTGTCTGAGGGCCATGGGTTAGGAGATTGATCACCTTCATGAACTCATGGGACCCAAAGGGCAGATGAGTAGGGCACTCTCTGATGCATAAGGGAAAAGGGATGACCCCAAAATTGCCGGTTCCATATAGACCTAGAGGAGAAGACCTAGGATTATGCTTGGACCAGGTAAGTCCGAGACCAATTTTCCCTGGAAGTAGTGTGGATATCATGATGTTGGTGATATAGAGACATAAGCTTCATGTTTCAACTTGGATTTGAAAGTGTACGGGCAAGGTGGGTTGTACCATCTCTACTCGTGGAAAAGGAAGAACTCTGTATTTGGACTACAGCCAAATGCTTATTTCTTCTTGTTATGGGAGTGAGAGATAGGACAGTATGCATGCCTTACACCAAGGATAAAGATGATGTAAGTTGGAACGTAGCTACAAGGTATGATGATAGAGATGATAACATACCCTGGTAAAGTGAATGATACATGGATGATTCACAAACACTAAGAGAGGTAGTGTAGTCAGCTTATGAGGATGTTTTATCAGGAACTATGTGGAATTTGCAAGTTAACCAAGGTCGAGTTCGATCACAGTGAGGATGAGCTCAGAGCTTCTCGATGAAGATAGACTTAGAGTTTGATATGTGGTGATAAATATAATACATGGAGGTGTATGCTACCTAACACTTAAGGATGAGAGGTGGTAATGAATGCTCTGGTTGAGATCTAGCTGCCTAATTTAGTTAGAGGCTAGAAGAAGTTGAGGTTGTTTGGCTAACCCTAAGTTTGAGAGAAGATGTGTTTTGGCTAACACTCGGATGTAATAAGATATGTTGAACAAGTTAATGGTTGTTTGGGTAGCCAGTTTAGTCCTTGATGTAGTAAAAGGATGATGATAGAACCTCAGATACACTTCTTTGGATAGGAAGGTAATAAAACCCTTTTGAGAGTGGTTTAGGGTTTTTTAGGTATCGATCTTGAGGAATCATGACATACAGGAGATCATGGTTTTAAGATCATGATACACCTTGATACTACAAAGATAGTAAGTGATGGTAGCATTCTGGATGCTTAAAACAAAGTTTCATGTAGCATGTGGCCATGCAAGCCAGGAGGTGAAGGACGAACACCATTAACCCAGTACATGGATATAAAGTGTAAAGAGTTCCCGAGAGGGAATGGGAGTTCATCATTATGGAGGTTGTGAGTTTCTCCTAGACCAAGAAGGTCAAGACACAATATGGGTTATGGTAGATCGCCTTACCGAGATGACATGAGAAAGGAAGGGTCGCAGATCTGGTTGAACTACATATGAAAAGATGGTTCAACTACACCCTGATGCGAATTTAAAGGTTCTTGATGTGACCTAAAGGTTCACTTCCATGAGGTGGAAGTAGATACATGAAGAGCTCCGTGGTTGTACAGTTTATCACCCCATACTAATGGACAGTATGATCCAGACTAGAGGGTCTGATGAGAGCATGTGTGCTCATTTAGGGTGATACATAGAGACAGCTCTTAAGATGTGATGTTAACCACCATAGCCTTTATCGGGATGCAAGAAGGAGGTTGTGTCGGTCACCACTTCATTATGATGAGGTTGGTGAAGGAGGCCTCGCAAAGGTCAGAAAAGAACCACAAGTGTGTGCAGATGAAGTCACTTTGATCGTACAATGGCCAAGAGAAAGCCCAGTGGTGACATAAGTCATGAGTTGACACAAAGCAGACTGACATGCAGTTCACTGTGGGAGAATATGTGATGTAAAAATCCGACCCCTCTGAGCTACGGCTGAGAAAGCTGAGTCCCCGATATATGGGTCCATTTGAGATGGATTGGTGGATATGGTTGTGTTTAGCCTTGCCCCTCAGGATAACATGATGTATAATGTGTTACATAAGTCCGATCTAGAGCACTATGTGAGGTACCCAATCCATGTGTTGAGCCCTGAACCTATTCAGCTTTTGAGAGGCTGAAATGTCCTGAGTCACCTATGAGGGTACGATATACCAAGGTAAGAAAGAACTCAGATGGAAGAAAATGAGATAATGAAGGTTCTTGGGAAACACCATGGAAAGGGTGAAGCCACATGGGAGCCCTGATGGACATAAGAAGACTTATCTTGTTTGTTTGCTTGCTTGATGGAATTTTGAGGGCAAAATTTGCATAAGAGGGGAAGGATGTTACAACCCCAAATTTTGGGTTCCTTGGTGAGAAATGTAATTTCTCATATTAAAGATATTGGAACAAATGATGATATAATTTGTGTTGAATAAATGAGTTTCGTTGAAAATAGCCTTGTTGTTTGATTTGTGGGCTTTATTGGCTATTGGGCCCAAAAACAAGGATATTCAATTAATTAATGAATAACTGAGAATTTGAGATAAGAAAGGTGTGGAAACCTCTAGAAGGCAAATCCGAAGAGGATTTCGTGCCTCTAAGATTCCTTGGGTTCCAAGGGGTCCAATGTTGCAAAGAAAAGGCAATAAGAAAAGAAAATATCAATTAAGTATTTCCTTGTTAATAAAGAAATTGAAAACATTGAAGAAATAGGGAAAATATGTGAAAAGATGTATATTTGAGTGATCCTTAGTGGGATTTCGTATCCCAATGATTCCTGGTAATAAAAGGAATACTAATGGAGAAAATCAGAGAGAAATAAAGAGAAATCCATAAAAGGAAATATTTTAATAAGAAATAAAATAGGATAATAAGAATAATGCATATTGATGCATTTAAGGATGATGAGTATTCCTTTAAAAGGAATTTCGAATTCTTAAAGTTTCTTGGGTGCCAAGGAGCCCCAATAAAGGAGAAGAAAGAGAAAATACCATAATTATAAAATAAGAGCATAATGTGATATATTATTGATGAATTTTGTAATGTTGAGAAAAGGAAGTATTCTCTATTAAAAGAAAACATGATTTCGTGATAAATAATTAAAAGTCAAGTGATAAGAAGATAAAGGAAAGGATTTTCGAAATCCTATTATCACAAGAAAAGGGAATATCAAAGAAATTAGGAAAGAGAAAGGAACTTGCTCCTTTATGAGGGAATCACTCTCCTTTTGGGATGGGTTACTTCGTGGGCAAGCACCCAGGGCAGTACAACCCTCCCCTATATAAGGGATAAGGCCTGGGGCTGAGTCCAGAAGATCCCACGTCTCGTCTTCTCCTCTTCTTCCATGTTTCCCATCCATAAACCCTAGAAAAGGGAAATTTCACAACCCTGGCACAGAGAGAGGCCCATGAGGGGTTTCATTGGAGGCTGGATGAGCGTCGAGGTCAGAACATGACCTAGCTAGTGTCGTCGTGCCCTAAACCACCCACCGAAGCAGCCGCACGGCTGTTTTTGACGTCTACAATAGCAGGATCGCGCCGCTCTTCTCGGGCACCTTGGCCCCACCTTAGACCTTCAGCGGCTGCGCCAAGGAGTGCCGGAGGTAGAGGGACCTTGCCCGAAGGTCGCCGGGGTTCAGGAGAGGAAGAGGAAGGGCCGCAAGGCGCAGCTAGGGCTGTGCGGCAGCCGTGCTGAAGGTTGAAGACAACGTATTGTTGTTGGACGTTTCTACCCCCGTGGGTTAAAGGAGCTGGTTGAATTAACCGAGGGTATTTTAGTCATTCAGTTATAAACTCAAACCAGCCACAGCCAACGTTGCATGCAAGGGCCTACGTGGCAACCTCCTATTGGCTCAAGTAAGTGTATTAATGCAAAAATCATAACTCTTAATTGGTAGCTCCGATGAGAACATGTTATACATGAAAATTGATAAGAAAATCGAGGGGAATCTAAATAAAATATAATTGAAGCATGTTTCCCTATGAAATTCGAAATGTATATAGAGATACTATCTTTTATAGTTTAATCAATGAAAAACCCTAACCTTTGATGATTAATGAGTTAGAAAGGGTTAAATGAGTATATAAAGTTGATATTAGCCTGTTAATGATAAAAAGGATCATTAAGATTGAAAAAGGACGAATTTGCATGTGATTAGTTTAATTTCAAGTTTGATGTGCATGAATAATACTTTAATGGGCCTTGAAACCCTAATGTTGGTAAATTCGACGCTTAATGGATTTAATTGACTAATTTCATGGTTAAAGTTGGAATATGCTATTTTGAGTATTAAAGTCCCTAATTTGTGGATAAATAACTTTAATATAGAAATTAGGGTTTTCGATTAAATCAAGGTAGAAGTAATAATAAATAGAGTTCATATGGGAATTAGACCATCATGAATTATGAGTTGATAATATGAAAAAAACTAAAGGTGATAATTGAGTCTAATGACCTTGAAATAACTTAAAAGGATAAAGAAGGTAGTTTTGGTATAAAAGAGAAATGATCGACTTTAATTGGGCTTATGATGTTGAAATTAGGGTTTATGAACTAAGAGAGCATTTAAAGCATTATGGAGGTAAAAACCCTAATAAAACACTAATTATGGTTAAAACCCTAAAAAGGGGTAAATAACCTAGGCAACAACTAGGATGAATGGATCAAGATGATGAATTTAATGATAAATAAATTGGATGCCTTTTTCAGGAATAATTGTGTGTGCGCTTGCTTGAATCTTGGTTGATTGGTTATTTCTGCATTTAAATCTGCTTAACAGGTATGTGGTTAATTATGAATAACCGCTCTAGTTTCCCGAGAGATTCCTGGATGTTTAATCACATTGAATGCAACTAAACTATTTGGATGTTCATATTACAATTATAAAGTGACTATGACTATCACCATTTAATATAAATGTGTAAATCTTGCACCTACATGCCACCCTGATGGAAGATGCCATAAAGGTCAGGCCCAGGAGGGTAGACCAATGGGAACCATGAGAGGTGACCCTAAACACCAAGCTCGGGAATGAGAAGGTGATTGATGAGGCAAGACTAAGGAGCACCATGAGAGGTGACTCCCAGGCACCAAGCTCGGGATTGAGAAGGTGGCCTTAAGTCAAATCCAGGGTTAGGGCAAAAGCAGTGGGGATTGTCACATGGAAAATGTAAATTGACTTGTTAATTACCTTGATTGCAAACTTAAATTGTTAGACCTAATTGTGAAATTTTTGGTTGCCTCCACATACCAGCAATTGCTGATCGATGTTTTGTTTGTCGGCGTTTTAGGTAACATCCCGAAAATCACAAACAGAAAAGTGGCACATCGTGAAAATAAGAAATAAAGTGCAAGGAGGATTATATAGAGTACTTCAAGCTGTGGATAGTTAGATTTCCCAGTTTTATAAAGGTCAGTAAAAGTTTTAATTTTTGTACCCAATTCCAGTTTAGTTAGTAGAATTTTATAATTATTGTTGAATATATGTTGAACCTTTGATCATGTAAATTGATTAACGATTCCGACCTTCAGGTCTCCCTTAATTGGGGGTTACCGGGAGGCGGGGTCGTTACAGGACTGCTTTGACCTCGCCCAAACAAAGGAAACGTGGCTAAAAGACCATTATGCCCATTATTGAAAAAACTAAGAAATGGTGAAGAAGAGGTCAGAACGGGGAAAACACTCAAAGGCTTCTTCTCCCTTACTCAACCAACCATGGCCATGAGCAGGAAGCAGAAACTCACGGTTAAAATAGGCGAATCCAAGATTCACAACCAACTGAAAAACTGAAGGCACACAATCGAAGAACAAGGTGTGAAAAACTCACTGAAACCACCAATTCGGCCGAAGATGCACGGAGGAGGGAGAAGGGGGCACTACAAAGTCGGTATTGATTCTCGTACGTTGGCTGTCCAATTCATGACCAAGCAACCAATTGAGTGCAGATATAAGTCACAAAGGATCTAGGGAAGCTTGGGGTTTAGATATTTAGAGGTGAGGAAGGGAGAGATGGCGAGAAGGTAGGCGTCCGCAAAGCTTGGGAAGAAAGGATTTGGGCGTTTTCCAAATACACCATGAAACCGTATGAGTAAGGGCTCGTTGTATGTAGAACTTCACCAGAAATCTAAAGAAAGAAAAATCTCAAAGATAGATAAACTGTGGAGCAAGAAATCTACAAAATTCTACACACATATATAGGTAGCCTATTGCCTAATACGGCTCAAGGTAGGAGACGCACGTGAGTCATCTGATCGAGAATCAATGGCCAGATCACGCGTGACATTATGTAAATCGGAAATTATAGTCAGACAATGAAATTGATTAAAGTGATACATTAATTATCTTCCTTTTTCTCTCTCCTCTTTTGAGGGTGTAAATGAACTCTAAATTAGATAAAATTTTGCACAAACGCTAATTAAAGCATGTAGATTCCGAATATAAAATTAGATTTGCCTTTTGAGAACTTTAATATATCAAATAAATCAATTAATATTTTCTCTTTCCTCCTTCATTAATGGATTTAGGATTATCAAAATTTTATGAAACTTAAATCACAAGTCATATTTAATGTGTTGTATATGAATTTACCATCAATTTTACATATTCGAGTTGTTTGAGCATTTATTTAATATTTTGAAGGTTCTACACATTTTCTCTCTCTCTCCTTATTTCACCTTTTAAGAAAACTTTCTCCAAGTTGGATGAAAATTCACCCAAAGGTTATATTTATTATATAGATTATGAATCTAAGATTATTTTCCTCTTTTGGAGTCATTTATTATTTTATTTGACATTTTAGGGAAACACACACGTCTTCTTTTCCAATTTGAATTAAATGAATTATTATTATGTGAATAATGTGAAACTTGACTCCCAAGACAATTGGGACCCAAGGAACACAAAATTAAACTTAGATTTCACTTTTGAGATTTATTTTTATGAGATATGTCACTTGGCCCACTAATAGCCCATTAGCTATATTACTTAACCAATTAAGTCCTTTATCATCCAAATGAATTATGTGGCATATTAGATTACATTATTCATGCATTAGATTATTAGGATCACTCTAACCTCATCCTTGTTTGGCGAAGACTAAGAGATCAAACTTCCAGGGTAGGGTGCAAGATCTGGAATGTTACAGAGAGGGTGGTAAGATTCGAAAATTTTCACTAGTGGGTAAAAAGAAGGGTATATATACTTAAGGTTCATGAAAAAGTGTGTATATGAGGTGTCATCAATTTAAGCTACTAGGTGCCACGTGTCCATGCATGGTTGAAACATGTACATGCATGCATTTACATTTATCTTGACATGCTAAACATTTGAGGATAATTTACATATGAAATTTCGTCCATTATTTATCTATTTGAATAAGATATATCAACTAAATAACCACTTTATTCACAACCCGATACAACTTTTCTAAGGAAGTTGTAAACTGATACCCTTCACCTCCTTGAGGTGCTTTGCCCATCATGGACTTTTACAATATTCCAAAAAATGATATGAGACTCCCACTATGGATCCTTGGCTGATAGGAACTCATATATAAGCTTTTCAACTCAATACAACTCAAGTTAGGGTTACACATTCAACCCCTTTCTTGGTCTTTTCATCACCAAGAGTACCATCACTCATAGTTGATTCAAACATGGTATATCCTTATTTCTCTATCATCTAAATAATACTAGGAGGGAGTAGGGACACTCTAGAGGTGGTAATTTGCATATCAACCCTACATTTTGGGTAAATTACAATTTGTACCAAAATTGGTGCACAATGCACTAACATTATTCAAACAAGTTTCAACTTGAAATCTAGGCTTTCCAAAAGCCATCCTTTAGCATAACTTTCTCTATTATGATGCTAAAACACATGAGGTACATTCAACATGTGACATTTTACATTATATCCCTTCATCTTGGGTAAATTGCACTTTATACCCAAACTATCATATAATGCACAAATAGTTTGCAAATAAGCTAAAACTTGAAATTTAAATTCTACAAGAGTCTTAATTACTTTTAAAAAGATCAAAACAAGTTTGTAAATAACTTACTTAAGCAAAACTTCTTGGGTTAAGCCATAACCCAGGTCAGGGATATTACAATTATCAACCCCTAATAGGGATTTCGTCCCCGAAATCTCAAGAGAAAAGAGAAGGGTACTTCTTCCTCATCTCTTCCTCTAGCTCCCATGTGGCTTCTTCAATACCATGGTGATGCCATAGAAATTTCACAAGAACTATGTCTTTCTTTTTCAACTTCTTGATCCTTCTATCAAAAATCATCATTGGACCTTCCACATAGGATATATCCTCATTTAATTCTACCTCTACAGGTTGCAACACCAACTCTGTATCAGGATAACATTTTCTGATCATAGATACATGAAACACTGGATGTAGTCTATGTAGCTCAGGTGGTAACTCCAACCTACAAGCTACCTTTCTAATCCGTGTTGTTACTGGGTAAGGTCCCATAAATCTAGGAGCTAACTTACCCTTTTTCCCAAATCTAAGAACACCTTTCCAAGGAGAGACTTTGAGATACACCATGTCTCCAACTTGGAATTATAAAGGTCTACGATGCTTATTGGCATAAGACTTTTGTGTATCCTGTGAAGCTTTCAACTGTTGTTGTATTACTTTAATCTTCTCAGTTGTCTATTGCACTAACTCAGGACCCAAAAGTTGGTATTCTCCTGTTTCATACCAGCATAATGGATATCTACACCATCTACCATATACTGCTTCATATGGTGCCATATCAATACTAGTCTGGTAATTGTTGTTGTAGGCAAACTCTATCAAGCTCAAGTGTATGTCCCAATTTTCTACAAACTGAATAACACATGCTCTAATCAAGTCTTCCAAAGTCTGTATAGTTCTTTCAGATTGTCCATCTATCTGATGGTGAAAAGTTGTGCTAAACTTCAACTGAGTACCCAAGGCTTTATGTATTCATTCTAAAAAATGACCTCTATCAGATACAATTGTAGCTAGAACCCCGTGTAATCACACTATCTCATCTATATAGATCTGTGCAAGTTTCTTAGTAGTATAGGTTGTTTTGACAGGAAGAAAATGTGCTAACTTAGTCAACCTATCAACTATCACCCAAATGGAATCATGACTTTTGGTAGTTCTAGGTAAACCAACCACAAATTCCGTTGTCACGTGATCCCATTTCCATTGTGGTATAGGTAAAGGTTGTAATGTTCCTATGGGCTTCTGATGTTCAGCTTTAACCTACTGACACACTGGACATCGCATAACAAACTCACCTACATCCTTCTTCAAACTAGGCCACCAATACATATATTTTAAGTTATGATACATTTTGGTACTCCCTAGATGCATTGCACACATGGATGAATGAGATTCCTCCATGACTAGTTTCCTTAAGTCATTGGCATCAGGTACTACCATCCTACCATGGTAACAGACTACCTCATCTTCTGACTCATGAAAACTGTCTTGTTTCTCACTACCATACTCTGACTTGATCTACTGAATCACAGTGTCAGCATGTTGTGCCTCTTTGATCTGTTGTTTCAGAGTAGGTTTCACATGCATCTCAGCTAACAATCTAGCTAATAGGGATACTTTAAGTTGTGTGTTATTTTGCCTTAAAGAGACTAACATATCCCATTTAAAGAACACTAAAGAGTTCAATTGTGCTTTATCTATGGGTGGCAATGAAGATTTTCTACTTAGTGCATATGTCACTACATTAGCCTTTCCTAGATGATAATCAATTGTACAACCATAGTCCTTGATTAGTTCCATCTAGGGGCGTTGTCTCATATTCAACTCGTGTTGTGAGAAGATGTACTTTAAGTTCTTATGGTCTGTGAAAATCTGATATGTTTCTCCATAGAGATAATGTCTGCAGATCTTCAACGTGTGAACCACTGTAGCTAATTCTAGATCATGTGTCGGATAATTCTACTCATGTTTCTTAAGTTCTATCATCTCAACTGGCACAATCCTATAAGGTGTTTGAGCTACAAGTTGCGTACCTAGAATTAGATTAATCTCGAAATCAATCTCATGAGGTGGAGGAATGTCTGGAAACTCTTTAGGAAACACATCCTCGAATTACCTGACAATAGGAACTTCAGAAAGACTAGTACTCTCTGCTCTAGTATCTACCACATGTGCCAAGAATGCTTCACATCCTTGTCGCATCAGTTTCTCAGCTACCATTGTTGATACTAGATAGGTTGGAAGAATCTTTCTGTCCCCCTAAAAGACCCATGTCTCACCTTTGTCTGTGAACATAGCTTTCTTGGAACCACAATATAAGACAACCTTATACTTTTCTAGGGTGTCCATCCCAAGCATTATGTCAAACCCATGCATCTCAAGTGGTATAAGATCCACTTGAATGATGTGTTCTAAAAAGGAAAGAGCACAGGGAGTACATACCTCCCACAATTATCTACTCTACGACTGACAATCATATTGCAGTCATGAATCACTTCTTGAGTGATAAAGGAATGTGTAGCACCCGGATCAATCAAAATAGATATGAAGCAGGATGAAGACATATCAGAATGAAATAATTCCATCTGACCTATCACAACTCGTGGATTGACCACTGCTTCCGGCTGATTCATAGCATAGAATCTCGCCATTACTAGTTGTCGACTACGCGTCCTATTGTTGGGTGCAGATGAACCATTTTGGGACGCCTGTCCACGTCCTCGTGTGTCAGTGCTAAATTGTTGCCTCTGAGAGACTTGTTGACTCTACCTCAATGGTCGGGTTACATTCCTATCTCTAATTGGACAATCCCTCATCAGATGTCCTGGTTGCCCAAACTTTTAATAGTTTTTGTTTTCCCATTGCGACCTAGATGGTCTTGATATTGACATTGATTTCGTGCTATGGGCTCCACTTGGTGGAAAACTACAGCCTCTACCCTTGTTGGATGTCCACTACATCTGAGCACTGAACCTCTGTGGTGCTATTAGTGCAGGAAACATTGGTTTCTTAAAACATTTAGGCCTTTGTCCTTAGAACTGTTCAAGAACTTTCCTACTATTGGCCTCACGTTTCTTAGTCACGGACCTTTCTATCCGCCTAACTGACTCCACAAAGGTGAAAAACCTCTCTCTATTCTCTAGAGCAAATACAGGTGTGGTTAACTCAACGTTCAGACCCTTCTCAAAATTCCGAATTCTCTCCTCATCTATAGTAGCTATGTGTGGAGAAAACTATAGAAGCTCCATAAACTTAGCTTCATACTCACTAATGTTCATTGATCCCTACATAATCCGCTCAAACTACAAGATTTTCTCATCCAGATTAGTCTTGGGAAAGTATCTACTGACGAACTCATGTCAGAACTCTCCCCATTCGACCTCAAAAGTTGGTTGTTTCTCTTCCTTAGTAGCCCACCAGTGGCCAGTGCTTCCTTTTAATAGGTATGCATCATGCCTAACTTTCTCAGTTTCTGGAATGTTGAGGATTCTAAAGGCTTTCTCCAACTCAGTGAGAATGAATCTGCGTCTGCTGGGTCAACTGTACCGGCATATTCGGTGGCTCCTACCTGGCGTAACCGCTCAAACGTCTTACCAGATCTACGTCCCTCATTGGGAACTGATGCCCTAGGTATTGGTGCTCGCATCTGATCTACCATATGCGTCATCGTGTTCATAAACTACCCAAACAGAGCATGAAAAGTTGGGTTTTCTATCGTATCTTGGTCAAGCTGGGGATTCTCAGGTACTAATTCTCTCTAGCCTGATCCCTTGCACCTCCTCCTGGTGCAACAACACTACTTTTAGCAGCATGTTCTTCGTGTGATCCATCCATCTTTAAGATTTACTTCTTCTCCTATATGAGCAGAAGTCACTATCAGATAAACTGGAGGATACTAGAATAGACTCAACAACCTTAGTCCTATGTCTTTGTAGACTCAGCAAACCTTAGGCCCTGATACCAAAAACTTTGACACAATCTGACTGGAAAATCAAACTGTCACCAGTAAATAATTACGGAATAACCATAAGCAGCGGATTAACAAAAAACACTAAAAATTAAAACCATTTTGCAAAGAGATCCAATTCCAAGAAACTCTTAAGAGAACCAAAGTACTACATACATCGTGGTTCACATTGTATATACACAGTACCATCTCATCTCGAGGATAACATATAACAATTGCTTTGCCAAAACTATACATAAGTAACATGAACCTCAAGGCATACAACCCAAAATCTCATATCGTCCATAAAATTGTTACATACTGACTCCAAGGACCAGAGAGTACAGAGACGACACATAGGACTTATATCTATATGACACGATAGACAGTACACTCAACCTGAGATGCTACTATTGCCCCTAATGATGTTGTCCTCCCTCTGCAGTATGATCCCTACCTCCTCGTCCGCGTCCACCTAAAAATGTTGGTGACCAACGGGGTGAGACCCTTATCCCAGCGAGAGATATAACTCTCCACCAACAATATTATTATCATAGATAAATAGTATAAAACTAAGCATAGGATTCTTTTACATTAATAAGCAGGATTTAACCATTATTTAAGCATAGTAGAGCAATATCATCTTCTGAAGCATTACAACTATATATGATAAAGCAGAAAATCATCGATCCATTTTATAAGGAATATGAAGAACATGTATAACATCTATCCATTTAAGATGCATAAAAGAAATGTTACATCAACCAGTGTTTTCTGTATTCAATCCTTAAGCAAATACACTACACGGCTGATTACATATTTACAATCACACTTATGCCCTGAGGAGATGAGGTATACCGCTCGTGATCCAACTAACCACTGCAAAGTCAAAATCGGTACCATACAAGGTCAATGGAAGAGCCGGCTTCCATGACCTCTGCTGTCTCGATCAGTATGAGACCACAAGTAGGACATCTCATGCCAACTGCAACTAGCTTACCAGGGTATACTGGTATCTTCGCTATAGAGCTACAGCTAAAGCATGCACTCTCTTCAGGGAGATTTTAGTTATCCATCCCCGACAATCATGATCATCGAGAGATTCATGATACATCCATCCTGACATTTATAATGAAGGATATCTCACATCAATCCCTTATTAAGATGTCTGGATATTGGCGCCCATCCCCCCTACATATTCAAAAATATGTTGTAATGACCCTGACTTGGGTTATGAGTTAACCCTATTTTTTTTGGCTAAATAAGTTTCTTAGAACTTTAATAAAATCCTATAAAGTGTTTTGTTATCATGTAATAAACTTATGTTTCAAATTTGGTCCTGTTTGAATAATGTTTGAGCAATGCTCTCATGTTTTGGACCAAAATGCAATTTACCCGAGATGAGGGGTCATATTGCAATATGTAACATGTTAAACATACCTCATGAGTTTTAGCATCATAAGAGAGAGAATGATGCAAGGTGGTGGCTTGTGGAAAGCCTAAATTCCCAGTTTGAACTTGTTTGAATAATGCTAGTGCCTTGTGTACCAATTTTGGTACAAGTTGTAATTTACCCAAAATGTAGGGTTGATATGAAAATTACCACCTCTAGAGTGTCCCTAATCCCTCCTAGTATCATTTAGAGTATAGAGAAATAATGAGGCACCATGTTTGAATCATATTTGAATGATAGTATTCTTGGTGATGAAAAGACCAAGAAAGGGTTGAATGTGAAACCCTAATTTGAGCTTGTATCGGGTTGTGGAGTCCATATGGGAGTGTCTATCGGCCAAGGAGTCATAAAGGGGATCCCATATCGGTTTTTGAACTCTTTTCCTCATCCATGACAAGCTAATCACCTCAAGGAGGTGATCCATGTTGAGTTAGAAGCTCCTTGTAAAAGTTGTATCAGTTTGCTTAATTTATGAGATAAAGATGAGATATCTTATCAAACAAAATAACTAATGGCCGAAATATCATATCTAGATTATATTGTAGTGTTTTTTATGTCAAGATAAATATTATTGCATAAAAGGACAAGTTTCAACCATGCATGGACACGTGGCACCTAGTAGCTTAAAAATATGACACCTCATATACACACTTTTTCATGAACCTCAAGTATATATACCCTTCCTTTCACCCATAAGTGGAATTTTTTGAAATCTATCACCCCTTACTCTTAGATATCATGCATAGAATCTTTTTATTGTGCAAGGGTGAAGGATTTTCATGCATAGATCCTTGGTATCACCCATAGCAAAGTGATATCACCCATTGCAAAGTGATATCGGCCAAGTGAGGGATATCGGCCATAAGTGAGGGATATCGGCCACAAGTGGTGAGGTATCACGCATAGGGATGAGGAGCCCAAGTCTTGGACCTTTGAGAAGCTCACTTTAAACCTTGGTAATGTGAAGCTTTGGAGCTTGGAGCTTTGAAGTTGCTCTTGAGGCAGGTTATATAACTTGAACTCAATTATGTTATTATTTATCATCAATCTTGCCTTAGTTAAATGATTTACTTTCAAATAGAATTATCTTGCATAATTGATGAATCCATGAGCTATAGTAGTAAGTTAGTAATATTTTCCATGAACTAGAACAAGTAGAACGAAGGTCTAGATCTTGAACATGATGGTATCACCTTATAAAGTGATATCGGGTTCAAGCACATAAGCAAGCACCTCTAACCCGATATGGTGATGCACCTACACCACTAAAACAATATGGATATGAGTTTATACTTTCTTGAACGATATGGTAATGTAGTATACACCTCTTGGATGATATGAGGTCAAGCACACACCTCTTTGCCCGATATGGTGTGAAGCACAAACACACCTCTTTTCCTGATATGGTGTGAAGCACACATACACCTCAAGGGTGATATGGTAAGTACACATACACCTCTAAAGTGGTATGGAAGCAAGCATACACTTCAAACCCAAGATGGTAAGCACACATACACCTCAAGTGTGATATGGTAAGCACACATACACCTCTAAAGTGATATGGAAGCAAGCATACACCTCAAACCTGAGATGGTAAGTACACATACACCTCAAGGGTGATATGGTAAGCACACATACACCTCTAAAGTGATATGGAAGCAAGCATACACCTCAAACCCGATATGGTAAGCACACATACACCTCATACCTGATATGGTAAGCACACATACACCTCATACCCGATATGGTAAGCACATACACACCTCTAAAGTGATATGGGTAACAAGAACACACCTCATACCCGATATGGTGGAAGCACCTCAAAACCCATATGAAGGAATGCACCTTAGATGCAATGTACTTGATGGAGTAACACATGAAGTGTCTTATATCAAGACATACATTAAGAGGTATGGATTTTAATGGATATTGATTAAGTAGGCTAATGTACCTTGAAGGAAAGGTTGAGCCAACTTAATAAAGTATGGAGTAATCAACATCCTAGTGAGGATGAGAGAGAAACTCATACTTATGTGATAATCATGAAATGAGCATACATTGATACTCCTAATATGTGTGGAATCTGAATTAGGGTTGTGATTCTTGATGAATATACTTGAAAACCCTAGTTAGCTTAAAAAGGGAAACCTTAACACTAATGAAGGGTAATGATGTGATTTGAAACTACAATTGGTTAATAAAGGGGAAACCTTAAACATATTGAAACCATGATGATAGCATGAGATAATGAGCATAGCTAAGTATGAGCTATGATGTTTCATATAATACCAATTATATGGGCCTTGTGAGCCATGTGATTAGTTGTTCCCTAGTGAGAGGTAACAAGATGTTTAGTGGGCCTTGTAAGCCATGTGGTTAGTTGTTGCCTAGTGAGAGGTAACAAGATGTTTATGTTGGGTTTTAAGGGATGTAGAGATGGCAGTAGAAACAAAAATTTCTCCCCAAACCCAGAACTCAAAGAGATATCGTCAACATCTATACAGTAGGAAGGATGGTTTGTAGAGGCCTACCTTGTCCCGAGGCTTGCTCAGCGATGTTACCTCGTGGCCAGCGTGGTCTTCACCTCCGGTCTTGGACGACGTCTGTGCAGCTCCTAGTCACACCTGGATTGACAATTGTCCTTCGAGCAGCAGAAATCTCCCACCTCTATAGTAGTCCACACGGACCACCAGGAACTCTAGTCGTCCTATCCTATAGGACATTTAAGGAGTCGTCCCCTTCTGTCGGTGTACTAGTCACCGACGTACTCTCCGATCACCAGTTGTCATCTTGTAGTTGTCTTTCCCTCATTGTGCCTCCCTAGTCGGGTAGCACTTGCCCGGTCTCTCTCGGTTGCCACAACTAGAGAGGACAACTTTGTAGAGCAACTGATGTTCTGAGTTATGCTATTTGAGAAGCCCCCAATACCCCTCTATATATAGGAGGGGTCAGGGTCAAGGTTCTCAGCCCCGGGCAATGCGGGAGTAGAAGGGTCTAGAATTTCCATGAATTGATACATTGCGGCAAGTGAACCAGTCATTTCACAAACAAACCAATCGTTTGGGTACTGAACCGATCAGTTCATCTCATGAACTAGTCGTTTGGGGAGCTAAACCGATCGGTTCATTCATGAACCAGTCGTTTCACTTCCCAGGGCAGTTCCCAATTGACTTTCTTATTTCTATTTCCAATTAATCCAAAGATCAATACTTGTCCCAATCGAATTGTACAAGTGAAACAAAAATATTTTCTCACCAACCTAACTTTCCCAAACTGGCTCATTTGGTCCAGCTGAACTAATCGGTTCAACACTTGAATCGGTCATCTCACTTGACCCTGAACCGATCGATTCAACAGTTTGAACTGGTCAGTTGGCAGTCCAGGTTGTGCAGAATTCAATTGATTGAATGTTTAATTGAACTACTAAACACATTTAGTACACAATATAAACATCATTCGTGGATAAACTCCTCTTCCAGGTTAAATCCTATGTGTGTGACCCTACAGGCCCATTTCACGTTGGCAGTGAAAGTCCATAACACTTATGACTTCACAAGCAAAGAGTGGTGCCTAGTCGCACATCAGTGCTACCCAAGTGAAAAGGAAAGTTGGAGAACAACTTTCAATCCTACAATTCGTGACTAGTGTTACAGTGAATGTATAATTCCTTTGTCACTGATATCCCGAATGAACTCAAGGCATGGAACAGTCATCCTTTCAACGTTCATTCACTTCCTTGATCTCAGAGCAGACTGGATGAGATATGTGTGACATCAACATCACATATTGATTCACACATGCATGTGCATGCCTTTCTCAGTCCTACTCATAAAGTGGCCATGGACATCAAACTCCCTCAGGAGGGACAAATCCCATATCTATCACTCACCCCTCAAAAGCCCCATGTGTCAAAGTCACCCAATCATCACCTTTATAACAATTTATATTTCAGGACTACGTTTGATGATGTCAAAGTGTACCCAATGACATGTGTTGAGTGTAGTGATTTCATGTCAAAGAATCACACTCACCACCATCACTGTGAGAGATGACTGTGACTACCAAGTCATGGTTCCATGTGTCACTCTCACGGTCGGTCTGTCCAATATACTTGTTCTCTAACAAGTACCTATGTTCTTGGTTTGATATCACTATATCATGACTAATGAGATTCTGTCATCAACCAATATACAATCTAGTCTTATGTGTCATTGTTGTCTATCAACCTTCTACAATGACATCCGACTAGGGACATAACAAGAATGTACAAACTCTTAACATCCGTATGATATCATCGTTCAACTCACGTACTTGAAGGCATACGTCATTGAGTATTGTCATTCTCTAGACATTCAATTTGTTTTGTCATTCTCTCAGAACTGACTGAACCAGAATGAATTGGAAGCTTGCCTTTGATGTTTATCAAATCAATCATAATGTACCCCACCAATCATCCCATGATTGGATCTCAGGACATACATACCAACAGACTCCCACTTGCACTATGAGTTAATCACCCTTGAATCATATTCTTAGTGATCTTCAAACATGTCCCACATGTTACTGTGCTCTAGTGCTAACGTGGTAAGTTATGGCAACACCTTGCCTAAGTCGGTATTATTACATGTCTCACATCTCTTTGTTGTACGTCTTACGTATGAGATGGAGTTGTCGTAATATGTGATCCAATATTCCTTTGCTAACCTTTAGCCTTATTGCATGACCAAGCACTCCTTACTTGTCATCAATGACTGGAATATTTATAAGTTCATCTCCATGAACTCCCAAATCCATATAGTATCCACTGTTATTCTCTAACACACAGATACTCAACATTTCCTTTTAAAATGACTTTATTGGAACGTTTCCATTTTTTAACACACATTCACTTTTATATATCCCATATATATTTTGCGATAAATTTTCTATCCTTTTCAAAAGTTTGTATCAGTGTAACTCTTTACAGTGAACCCTTCCTTATTTCCATAGAACTAGTACTTCTCAAGTACTTATCAAGTTCTCATGGTATTCCAGTAACCCTTACTGGAACTAGACAGACATCCACTCATCATGTCCCACATACGAGTTATTAGGATGAGCATATCATATTGTCATGTCATACATACAAGATGATAAATGCATTTTATTCTTGGTATGTCCATACATGCAGGATAACAGGATGATTACATACACGATAGATCCATATCTATTCTTAGTGTTCCCATTCTTCATGAGAATTGGACACTTGGCCTTGGGATACTAACTTCCATGTAACATGGACAATTTTTCTCCCACTGAATCTGTGTATACTGAACCCTTCAGTACAGATTGCCAATGTATGCTCTCTCTTTTCCAGGTCAAGAGGTTTTCGAGAACTATCTCTATAGGTCTTTATTCCTATCACATAGGAAACATCTCTATCTTCCCTAAAGATAATTTCCACAAAGTATTCCTTTCTAGAACATCTCATTCCTCATCAACATGTGGAATGTAAATATGCTCCCACTAAATCACAAATCCCTTCTTTATCTTTGTCATATCAGTCAAACCCTTTGACTATATAATCAAAGTAAAGATTCCAGCTCTGAGTTGCATGTATCCAATCAATCACATTGATTAGTCCATTATAACTTATAGACTTCAATTGCATTAATGGATTCATAAACCTTATAGGTTGTGTCACGTACACATCCTTGTCTTATTCCTCATAGGAATGCAGTTTTAATATCCATATGCCAAATCTCTTAGTCATTAAGTTGTAATCAACAAGCATGATCCTTCTCAAAATGTCATCCATGTGTCTTAATGCTTAAGACTCATTTGCACTTATGGATTTCATCCCAATGGGTGCTACAACTAAGGACATACCTTATGGTTCACATGGAAGTCATTTAGGATCTTTTGGTCATAAACCATAACTCAAAATCTGGTTCCTCAACATCATCTACATTGTTGACTCATCATATGACCAACTCATCATATATATATTTGAGGTGTATCTGTTAACGAATTTGAGAACTCACAACACTTTGTGATTCTTAATATCCTTTATTAGTGTAAGGTATTCTCTATTTAAGAAGAATTTTGTTATTTGATCATCATCCTCTAACTCCTTAGAGTATGACTCCTTTTGATTTAGACATCACTATGCCTTAATCATGAGTTCTCTATGATACACTACCATAATCACTCATAAGGTTCTCAAACATTTGGTTTAAGTATCTCATTGATTAATCTCACCAAGAATTATTCCTTTACCAAATTTTTACTTCATTCATGATCTTCTTGAACACTTCAAGATATTCATATTGGTATTTCTCTAAACACCATTTGAAGTATTAGAATTTGCTCCAATAGGTATGTAAATACATCATATGCATTATACCTAATAGGATAGTCATTCTCCCACTACATCTAGTAAAGATTGACTTGTCATCATGTCCAAGATATTCATGTCTCTTAATGGTTCACAACCAAAAGAGTATAGCTTTATCCATCAATATGGAACTAGAAATGAATTCCCATGATGATGTTAATTGTTTGTTTGAGTTATCAATAACTTTTAGGTATCATTTTATCTTATGCATACCAAGTACCACAAGATAAATAAGGTATTGCCACAAAGATCACATCTTTGAAATTGAAACATCGACTTTATTGATAGCCATCCTTGTCACAACAAGATGCAACAATAAAGTGTTTCTATTGGCAAACTGAAATAGCAGTTCTCAACTCTATTTTGTGCCTTTAGGTTGAAATAAACAAAAAGGTACTCCTATCTATGGCAGCAACACTTGCTCCAATGATGAGTGCTCTTTCTTGGTCCTTTCACAAAGTCCATCACTTCTTTGTTAGATCATACATATCATATATGTCAGATCTATATCTTGGTATCACATACCTCAGATAAAGAAGTGTTTATTTCTTGATACCTAAGGTGGATATCTCCATCCCCTCCTTCATCTTCTTTTGTTCTTCTAGATATAGAGGGCAATTTCTCCTCCCTCGTGCACCCTTCCCATATGCCTTGAGGCTGAAGACGGCTTGGGTTACTAGCTAGCATCAGAACACTTCTTTGCTTTTCCCTTGACCTTGCCTTTAAGACTTACCCTTCATTGATCACATCAAGGATTAGGGTTTGTCTTTCTTCATCTACGCCTCTACTGTCATCAACATGTCCAACAACTATCAACGGCTTGTCAAAGTTATTCATGTTGTAGTTCATCATGAACTGTATGATTCTCGCAACACTTGCAGTATCATATCAGTAGCCAACTCTTAGCTCAGAGGTAATCCCAGTTCTAGTCATGTTTTCCACATACCCAATCACATTGAGTGTGTGAGAACTAACTAAATCTCCTTTTGTCATGACATACTATGACAGTGCCTTGGAGACATCATATGTCTCATGTTGTCTCTGCAACTCATAGTTTAGAGAATACAACATCAAGCACTCCACATCAATGGCATCCTTGGTATGCTTCTAGTAAGCATCCCTTTCAACCTTTGGTGTGGTGAGAACGAGTTCATCCAGTTCTGGTATAACTAAGACTTAGAGCTTTTGCTCTTTGATTGAGAACACTTCTCAACGTCCTAACCAGTCATGGAATTATTCCCATTTAGTTTGTCCTTCTCAAGGACCGATCACAACAAGAAGTGGTTGTTGTTTGTGGCCATTTGTACTAAAAAAGGAAATATATGCAATTTAGTCCAAAAACTCATTTTTGACTTATTTGATTGATTTGAAAAAGTTTTATGATATAATTAAAACCTTAATCAATTTATCACTCCCACTATTTTTGTTCAAAATGATAGCCCTCACTATCAATTCATAAGATTGCAGTGTACAACCTTTTAGTGGGTCAAGATCTCAAAATCCCCTCAGTCATGGACTAGTTAGGTTTGTCACCCACAACTTAGATCTTCCAGGTAGGCAACTCTTGCCAATTGCATCATATGCAACTCTTGAAAGATGTCATGCGCAACTCCTTGCCATGATCATCTCCATGCCTCAAGATGCTAGATCCTATCTAGGTCACCTTGTTAAGTCCGACCCAAAGCCAACACGATGGATATGCACCCTGCTAGGACAGACCCACATATTCACCATTCATGCTTCCACGAGATAGACGGTGCACCACGCTAGGGGGTGCCCACACTTGATCGATCAAGCTTTTCACATGTGTCGCATTTGGAAGGCATCTAAAACTTAATATTTATTGAGGGATTTAGTTTTATAGGTACATATACATATCCAAGCACCACAATATATAGTATGTATCATATACATACTATATCCCACAAAAAACATGTAAAATGATAAAAAAGTGATGATTATGGCCATCCTAATGTGATTCCTCGAGCCAAGAGGAATCATGGCCATCTAGGTCCACATCACATGCAACTTGTACAAGATGAACTCTGTGCTTTGCCGTTTTAGGTTTGATCAACTCATCTCCATGATTGATTGGCTCACCATAAGGCCGATCGGTTGGGTGCCACCAACCAATCGACTGGCGCCTCCAGCCGATCGGTTTACTGGTCATCGTGCATCACCTCAAGTCGCCACCCGCTCGTCTCGCTCCATGAACCGGCCGCCATGGTCCTCCAGTCGATCGTCTCACGCCCGACATGATCGTATCGATCCTCCAGCTGTCCGCCATTCTTTGATATAATAGTAAATAAACTAATCATATTTACATTTGCATTGGGAAACCCCGAGTTACATTCCGGGGGAGCAAAGGTAGGAAAGAACCTCGAGTTATCTCAAGTTACATCAGGAATAGGAGGTAGGGAATCGGTGCGTAGACCAAGATGTAAGCAACAAAAATCAACCACACACAGATTTAGGGTTTATGGCCACAATCACCACAGAAACTGTTTAAGGGTGACGCGTATCGAATGCATTTATACACCATATCATATATGTATATATAGGGATTTTGTGGATTTATATTGGACATGCATAAATCCAATTAATTATTCACATCGTATGCAATAAATAAAAGATGAAAAACCAAAAATCGATCATATCGATTATCCTAAAGCATAGAACGTTGACATGGCTCTAATACCACTATTGGGTTTTAGGGGAGGCAGAGATGGCAGCGAAAACAAAAATTTCTCCCCAAACCCAAAACCCAAAGAGATCTCGTCCACATCTATATGGTAGGAAGGATGGTTTGTAGAGGCATACCTTGTCCTGAGTCTTGCTCAATGATGTTACCTCACGGCCAGCGCAGTCTTCACCTCCGGTTTTGGACGACGTCTCTACAGCTCCTAGTTGCACCCAGACTGACGGGTTGACAGTTGTCCTCCGAGCGGCAGAAATCCCCCACCTATGTAGTAGTCCACACAGACCACTAGGATCTCCAGTCGTCCTATCCTACAGGACACTGGAAGGAGTTGTCCCATTCTGTCAGCGTACTAGTCATCGACATGCTCTCCCATCACCAGTTGTCGTCCTGTAGTTGTCTTTCCCTCGTTGTACCTCCCTAGTCGGGTAGCACCTGCTCGAACTCTCTCGGTTACCACAACCAGAGAGGACAACTTTGCAGAGCAACTAATGTTCTGATTTGTGCTATTTGAGAAGCCCCCAGTGCCCCTCTATATATAGGAGGGGTCAGGGTCAAGGTTCTCAGCCTCGGGCAATGCGGGACTAAAGCAGGAGTAGAAGGGTCTGGAATTTCCACGAATTGATACACTACGACAAGTGAATTGGTCATTTCACAAAAGAACCGATCATTTAGGGACTGAACCGATCGGTGATGCGATGATTTTGAGTCGCATTTATAGACCTTTTTCATATGTGTTTTGTGCTCTAATTACTCATTTTTATGGATAATATTGCATAATTCACTCATTTTGGTCTTTGCCTTCATATTTTGTCAAATCCCCTTTGTTTTACTATTTTGAGCATTATTTATCATAATATTATTATTTGTGTGGATTTACTTGGTCTTGTTGTGAAATTTCAGGAAAAACAAGTATTTGCTTCCGTCGATACCATCGACGGAAGTCGATACCATCGACCAAACCAAAGATTGCCAGACGAGAGGAGCAGCACAGAGTTGATACCATCGACACCCAAGTCGATGGTATCGAGATCCCTTCAGGTTGCTGGCGAGGAAACTGTCGATACCATCGACCCAAGTCGATGCCATCGACACATGGAGGCTACAGCGTCGCTAAACGACAACAACCGATGCTAAAGAGAGTCGATACCATCGACCCAAGTCGATGGTATCGAGATGACCACAGGCGCTCATACTAAAAGAAAGGAAAGTTGTCGCTAATCCGCTGGGTCGATACCATCGACCCGCGTCGATGGTATCGACGCCGAAAGATATGTGTTGGATTCGTTTTGATCTCGATCGGACGGCTGGAGTTATTTGACGACCTAATTAGGGACTTATACCTAATGACGGCCGCCCACATGGGAGGAGGATCGGATTTTGCATTGCACGAGTGCCGAGGAAGGAGAAAAAGGAGAACGGAGGCCAGAAGCTCATCCCGGGTGATTCGAACGCTGCCGAAGATGAATTCCACCACCGACAGGCGGGGAAGCTCGTATTCTACGCCAAGGATCTACCGGTTCTTCTCCGTTCAGGGGTTTTCCCACTTGTTTCACGTTTTTCTTATGAATTCCCCTAATTCTACCATGTATTCGTGTGAGATGAACATGAGAGGCTAAAACCCTCCATCTTTAGGACTGGGAGTAGCCCGGGAATGCATTGTATGACAATTTTATATTGATAATTCATATTTTCTCTCTCAAATCCGTGGTATAGATTCGTTTTCTCCATATATATTGTTATGATTGATCACCATAATAATAATTTAATGCCCTTAATCACTTCGACAGAAGGATTAACGGTTGAAAAGAGACAAAACCTACATTAATCAATAAAACCCTTGACAAAGGAGTTGTAAAATTAATGGTGGGAAATGAGAGACCGTTTTTAATGCGCTTAGTTTAGGGGAATGATTACTACGACGGTGGAATCAACCTAAACCTAAGTAGTGAATTACACCACGACAGTGGGTAATTCTGTTTTCAGGCCACTACCCGGATAGAGAGAGAAGAGTGAGGAATTATATAAAACCTAATACAATGTTGACCCGTGGTGAAACCGCCATCCTAAAGATATCCTTTTGAATTGATTAAATTAACCTTTAATCAATTGTTTTCTTTATTTCGTTTTATTTTCTTTTAATTTCGACAACAACCCTTACTTTGTTATTCGGCCTAGCTGATTGCGATTAGTTAGTAGAAGTCTCCAATAATTCACGTATCCCTGAGTTCGACTCGGGCCTCACAAAGGCCTATATTACTCGACGCGTATACTTGCGTTTTAGCGCGTAGTAAAATACACGTCAAGTTTTTGGCGCCGTTGTCGGGGATTCGGCGAATTATTGGCACTTTGAGTGCTAAGAGCGGCCACTCTAGGCCACATTTTTTTTATTTTATTTTGAAACAATTTTAAATATTCTTAAATTTCTCTATAATTGTGTTTACTCGTTCAAAGCATAGTACTGAACCCCGATTTTCTTATTTCAGGTACTTTGCATGGTGCATACACGTAGCGCAGACTACGCGAATCGCACACCTGAGGTTCCACCTCCGGGACCAGAGGATGAGGATTACTACGAGAAAGATCACCAAAGCGACATAGATTCTGAATCTGAGCAAAAGCGAGCAGAAGAGATGGCTGAACCACAGACAATATGGGAGAAGATCAAAGCGTCTTCTTCATCAGCTTCAAAGGGGCCTATCAAGAAACAGGCGGTCAACATACCAACATACAAGATCGATCCACCGTTGATCAACTTGGTAAAATCAAATGCATTTCATGGATTGAAGAATGAGGACCCAGTGGCACACATCAGTCAGTTCGTTGAAAACTGCGATATGGTGAAGATAGACAGGTTCCCACAGGATGTTCTGTACCTCAAGTTGTTCCCAAGCTCCCTGGCAGGAGTTGCGAGAGAGTGGCTACATAACCTTGACGATGAGTTTGTTGAATCATGGGATCATATGGTGGAGGTTTTCTTCGAGAGGTTTTTCCCTCCTGAGAAGACCAACGACATGATTCGGAAGATTCACAATTTCACCCAACAGGCGGGTGAAACATATTCTGAGACCTGGGAGCGATTCCAGGTCATGTTGAGGAGATGTCCGCATCATGGACTGGACAAGGAGACACAGGTGAAGATCTTCTATTTTGCTCTCTCCGAGCATGATAGAAGCAACTTGGACTCGGCCGGTTCAGGATTTTTCTTGAACAACACTGATACGAGATGCTGGGAAATACTGAAGAACATGGCACGAAAGCAATCCTGGGGAGAAAGAGAGAGAGGCCCAATTGAGCAAGCAAGAGTTGTCAGTGAGTCCAAGGCAATGAGAGAGTTAAATGAGAAGATGGATCTTCTCGCAAAGAAGCTACTGCAAAAGGAAGACAATGAGTCCGAGGAGGAGGCTCAAGTCAAGTACATGAGGCAACAGCAAGGGTACAGGAACAATGACTATTCATGGTGAAAGGACAAAAAGTTCTCATGGAAGGATCCGAACAACTTTCTGCAGGATCTGGACGCCAAGCATGCACCAGCCACAGAGGACAAGAGCACGGAGTTGCTCAATCAGGTCATCAAACAAAACCAGGAGTTAATGAACACATTTGGGCAACAAATCAAGCAACGGGGTGAATTTATGAACCAATTTGGGCAGACTTTGCAGAGTCATGGGGCTCAAATAAGAGCTATAGAGACTTCCATGGCGCAGATGGCGGCTGAAATTGCAAGTTTGAAGAAGCCGGCGCATCCAGGTTTTCCGGGGAACACCAATGTTCCCGGGGGAAACCAGCAGGCCAAGGCAATCTTACTGAGGAGCGGCAAGAAGGTGTTGAATCCAAGGACGGATGACACAAGCACACCGCAGGACAAAGTTGAAGATGCAACCATCAAGGAGCAGCCCACACCTGTCACAGGGCAAGCTGAAGATATAGCTGAGAATGGTAATGAAGAACAAGCTACTGAGGAGGAACCGCAGAAATTGACACCCTATGTGCCACCTCATCAAAGGGCACATACCGTTCCGGTCCCCTATCCCAATAGTGCAAAAGCAAGGAAGGTGGATGCACAATTCAAGAAATTTCTGGACAGCTTTAGGAAGTTATCAGTGAATATTCCTTTGTTAGAGGCAATTGAGCAAATCTCATCTTACGGGAAGTTCCTAAAAGATGCCATCACTAAGAAGAGGAAAATACCCGACACTGAGGTCGTGGTGTTGAAGGAGCAAGTAAGTGCTTTCATTATGGGCACTTTGCCGCCAAAGAGACAGGATCTCGGATGTTTCAATATTTCTTGCTTTATCGGGAAGTTCAAATTTGGAGAGGCACTTTGTGATTCTGGGGCAAGCATCAATTTGATGCCCCTTTCTACATTCAAGAAGCTTGGATTAAAGGAATCAAGGCCAAGCAACATGACTATCCAACTGGCCGATAATTCTGTGGTGAAACCGTATGGAATCTGCGAGGATGTCTTGGTAAAGGTAGACCGTTTTGTTTTTCCGGCTGATTTCGTGGTTATGGAAATGCAGGACGAGCATGGCAATGAGTTGCTACTTGGACGCCCATTCCAAGCAACAGCCGATATGATCTTGGAGATGGGAAGAGGTCGCTTGACCTTGGGCATTGCGGATGATCGCTTTGAGATGGTCATGCCCACTAGCAATGCATCTACTAAAGCAAAAGCACAGTGCAACATGGTGAAACATGTGGAACACAATATCTCACTTTGTCTTGGGAAGCCATTCTTGGATATGGCTCATGTGATGAGCAAGATGGATAATGGGACCTTAGCTGTGGACATTATGGAGCAAACTAAAGTTGTCTCTTTAGGCAGGGCTGTTGGGTTTCCAAATGATGAGAATGAGGACATTCCACCTTCTTGGGAGGATGATGCGATTATTACTTCAGTTTTTGATGCATATCCGGAATTGCCTCTGGAGGCGTGTTTTCTAAATGCCACTTATGATTGGATGCGGAGTACTTCACTCAAGGAGTGCGCCAAAATGCTTCAGATGCTTCCATGTTTCTACACGAGGCACTATGAAGACTTAGGTACACTTCCACCACCACTGCAATCATCTCTTATTTTCCCGCCGGAGTTGGAGTTGAAGCCACTGCCCCCGCATCTTAAGTACGTCTTTCTAGCTGAGAAGGACAAGTTACCAGTGATTGTATCTGCATACTTGAGTGCGGATCAGGAGGAGCAACTACTGATAGTGCTCAAGAACCACCGTGGAGCTTTTGGGTGGTCTGTTGCAGACATCAAGGGGATCTCCCCAACACTTTGTCAGCATAAGATTCGGCTCGAGGAGGGAGCCAAGCCAGTAATTCAGCCTCAGAGACGTCTAAATCCAAGCATGATGGAGGTTGTGAAGAAGGAAGTCATAAAACTTCTTGCTGCAGGGATCATATATGCCATATCAGATTCGACGTGGGTGAGTCCCACATAGGTAGTCCCTAAAAAGGGGGGAATTACTGTTACTACCAATCTGTTGAATGAACCTGTCACCACCCGATTGGTAACCGGGTGGCGTGTTTGCATTGACTACCGCCGATTGAATGCCGCAACTCTTAAAGATCATTTTCCATTGCCATTTATCGATCAGATTTTGGAACGTCTTGTCGGTCGGTCGCATTTTTGTTTTCTAGATGGATATTCGGGGTATAACCAGATTTCTATTGATCCTTTGGATCAAGAGAAGTCTACGTTCACATGTCCCTACGGGACTTTTACTTACCGACGGATGCCGTTTGGATTATGTAATGCGCCGGCGACTTTTCAACGTTGCATGCTCGCCATATTCTCTGACATGGTGGAGCGTTGTCTTGAAGTTTTCATGGACGACTTCTCGGTTTATGGAGCGTCTTTTGATGAGTGTCTTTATAACTTGGACATGGTACTGCAGCGGTGCGAGGACACACACTTGGTCCTAAATTGGGAGAAATGTCACATGATGGTGATGGAAGGAATAGTGCTAGGACACAAGGTGTCTAGCAAGGGTCTTGAGGTAGACCCCGTGAAAATTGAGGTGATTTCTAAGCTACCCCCACCTAATTCTGTGAAAGGGGTGAGAAGCTTTTTGGGACACGCCGGGTTTTATCGGCGATTCATCAAGGATTTTTCTAAAATCGCAAAACCTTTATCGGAATTGTTGGAAAAAGATACAGTTTTTGATTTCAATGAGAAATGTTTCACGCATTCGAGGTTTTGAAAGAAAAGTTGATTTCGGCTCCGGTTGTTCAAACGCCGGATTGGACAAAGCCATTCGAATTAATGTGTGATGCTTCCGATTATGCAGTGGGAGCCGTTTTGGGGCAAAGGGTAGATAACAATCCCGTTGTGATTTTCTATGCCTCCAAAACACTTAATGATGCTCAATTGAACTATACAACTACAGAAAAAGAGTTACTTGCCGTCGTGTTTGCTTTTGAAAAATTTCGCCAGTACTTAGTGGGTTCTAAAGTAGTAGTGTGGACCGATCACGCTGCGATAAAGTATTTGATGGAGAAAAAGGATGCAAAGCCTAGACTCATTAGGTGGATTTTGCTTCTACAAGAATTTGATATTGAAATCAAGGATAAGTCGGGAATTGAAAATGTGGTGGCTGACCACTTGTCTAGGTTAGAAAGGGTAGATGAACAAGGTTTACACATACCGATAACCGAGACATTTCCCGATGAACAACTTTTAAAAATTGATTCTAAGGAACCATGGTTTGCTAATATTGTTAACTATTTGGCTTGCGGGATCATCCTGGAAGACTGGTCTTATCAAGAGAAAAAGAAATTCTTTCATTCTTTGAGATACTATTTTTGGGATGACCCAATTCTTTTGAAGTAGTGCAGGGATGGTATTCTTCGCAGGTGTGTGCCGGAGGTGGAGTACGAGAGTGTTCTCCACCATTGCCATGTGTCGCCTACGGGAGGACACCATGCTAGTTCACGGACAGCAGCCAAAGTGTTGGAAAGCGGCCTTTATTGGCCAACTTTGTTCCGAGATGCCTATGATTTTGTGAGGCAATGTGACCCGTGCCAGCGCGCAGGTAACATTTCAAGGAGACAAGAGATGCCCCTGAATGTATTTCAGGAAGTTGAGGTATTTGACTTATGGGGCATAGACTTCATGGGACCCTTTGTGTCCTCAAACTCAAATTTATATATCTTGCTGGCTGTTGATTATGTGTCGAAGTGGGTGGAGGCAATCCCCACAAGGACTAATGATTCGAATGTAGTGTGTAGGTTTGTCAAAGAAAACATATTCTGCAGGTTCAGGATACCCCGAATGATCATAAGTGATGGGGGCACACACTTCCGGAACCAAAAATTTTCGACACTTTTGAAGAAATATGGGGTCAAGCACAACATCGGTACCCCATATCATCCATAGACGCAAGGACAAGTGGAGGTTTCAAATCGAGAAATCAAGAAGATTCTAGAAAGGACAGTGGCATCCACAAGGAAAAATTGGAGTGCCCTACTACCAGACGCACTTTGGGCGTATAGAACGGCGTACAAAACACCTATAGGCACCATGCCTTTTAGGTTGGCGTATGGCCGGGTTTGCCACCTTCCGGTGGAGCTGGAGCACAAGGCCCATTGGGCGCTAAGAAGGCTGAACTTGAGCTATGATGAAGCCGGGCGAAAGAGGATGTTCGAATTGAATGAATTAGATGAGTTACGCATGACGGCATATGAGAATGCCCGCATCTACAAGGAGCGTACAAAGCTGATCCATGATCGACATATCGAGCTGCGCACGTTCAAGAAGGGAGATAGTGTTCTATTGTTCAACTCCCGTCTCAAGATGCATCCCGGGAAGCTGAAGTCCCGGTGGAGTGGACCCTTTGTAGTGGAAGAGGTGAGACCGCACGGTGCGATTCTTGTGCGTGATGGAGATGCCACATTCTTGGTGAACGGGCAGCGCTTAAAGTTGTATTTTGGTGAAAACTACAAGAGAAAAGTGAATGAGGTCAAACTCATTACACTTGTGGATGAATGAGATGATGGGAAGACGTCTAGCCTAAGACGTTAAAGTAGGGCGCTTGTTGGGAGGCAACCCAACCATTGGTACATTAGGATAGGTTAATTTTAGTCATAGATTGCTTTTATTTTGTTTAATTTTAGTGTAAAGAAGATACCTTGATCCGTTTGTTCTATGTGCAGGCACAGGCAGGGTCGATACCATCGACACACTGGTCGATGGTATCGACATGGGTTTAGGTTGACAGCTGCAAAAATCGCACTGAGTCGATACTATCGACGGCCCCGTCGATGGTATCGACATACCTACAGGCAGGTCGCAATAAAAGTGTCGATGGTATCGACATGCCAGTCGATACCATCGAGATCTCTGGAGAAGTTCAAACAAATTTTGCTTAGTCAACTCGATACCATCGACGACCTCGTCGATGGTATCGACATGATCACAAGTTGAATGCAACAAAACGGCGGTGTCGCAATAAAAGTCGTCGATACCATCGACCCTAGTCGATGGTATCGACATCCATGTCATCGATCCGCGCCAAGGCATTGACGACGATTGTGAGTCCACGTCAGCGATCCGGGTGCTGCGTCGATACTATCGACTTCCGTCGATGGTATCGACAGGTCAGCAATCCGGGTTTCCCGATCCAGCAAATGTCAGCCGTCGATACTCGCGAGGGAGGCGGATAGCATCGAGACGTGTCGATACCATCAACCTGCGTCGATGGTATCGACGGGTCGACAGTAGCGCCGGCCAAGTCTATTTAAGGAGACTTGCAACGTCATTTGACGTCACACCTTCAGAGCAAACATCCTCCTTTGCGCCGAGCACTCCCCCGAGCCCTCCAAGACTGAAGAGCAGTGACAGCGAGCAGGGATCTTCACCGAGCGGAGAATCACTTCTCCATCTTCCCCGAGCTCTCTTCTTCTAATCCCATCTTTCTTGCAACAATGGTGCACGCCGCCGGATCATCATCCTCGAGCGCGAATCCCATGGGGATTGTGGAGTTTGTTCCACCCCCTACTGCTTCCGTATCACGTCCGTGCTTGATTCACCCTTCCATGGAGGCGAGGAAGGTCTACGAGGAGATTATGAAGCGGAAGATTGAGCCGACCCGGTATGTGGACCGGGGAATGATCCGTGATCTGGGATTCGAGGCCAACTTGGCCTATGTGCTGAAGGGTCAGGCACGCCACACCAGCATAAGGCCAGACGAGCTAGAGTGCCATGCGGATGGGCAGCCGTTCTTCGGCGAATGGCCCACCTACAAGGAATTGGTGGCGGAGTTTATGGCGTCCCTCGACGTTTGCGTCGTACCCAATGACGTGGTGGCGTCGGACCGTGAGTGGATCAAAGGGAGGGTGTCCTTTCGGCTGTTCAACATCAACTACAACATCACTCTTCAGCAGTTCAACAACATATTTAACTGGAACCACTCCCAACATGATCACCGACGCCCAGATTCCCGCACCAAATACGACAAGATCTTCGCCGAGCTAGTCACAGTGCCGGCGGGAAAGACAGTGAGCTACCACAATGCTGCGGTAGCGGAGTTCGAGCATCCCTTCGTCCGGGTCCTACACCGGATGTTGAGCCTTACGTTCTTTGCTCGGAGCGATTTGGCATTGAGCAAGTTTCAGGAGAGCGATCTTTTCTTCCTCTACATGCTCCTGAAGCGACAAGAATGCAACTGGGGTGCGTTCTTTCTATAGCGCGTCCTGGCAGTGAAGAGGAGTACAAGGAAGGCTCTGATCCATTTTGGTGGGCTCATCACCAAATTGGCGTTGTACTTGGGGCTGAATTTCCAGTCTATGACTCCGATTTCCACGAGGAGTAAGGTGAACGTGCAGCATCTGCACCGTTCAAACCTTATCCTTCTCCGGGATGGGTTGGCGTACGCACACTGCCACGTCAACCACGCTTACCAGGAATGTGCACTGCCGGATGTCGTCTTCAACATCGAGGGCGCACAGCACTTCCGGTGGCCGATCATAGTCGTCGAGTCCGATGAAGAAGAAGGCGGCAACGATGACCAAGAAGGCAAGGCTGAGGAGGAAGAGGAGGTTTTCACACCTCTTCGCGCACGAGTGGCACCACGGAAGCGTCCTAGGATGCATCCGGGTGCGTCTTCATCATCACAGCCCCAGCCGCCATCACCACAGCCCTCGCAGCCAGGCGAGGATGTCTACTCCATGCAGGGAATGTACACAATGTTGTAGGATATACATCAGACGCAGCAGCAGCATCTAGAAATGTATACCGGTATTCATGATACTACGAGCCGGTTACTTGATAATCAATGGGCTATGTTCGAGAATGAACGTCTCCTCCTCGACAACCAACAGCAGATACACAATCGGTTGCAAAGGATGGAGATGCAACAGGAGCCCTTTTACGACCATTACTGGAGTCAGAGCTACTTTGGAGGCTATCCACAGCCTCCGTCGAGGACCCAGTACGATCTGAGCTTCCAGGGGAGTATCCTTCTTGGGATCCTACGGCCCCGCAGTACCCGCCTCTGCCTCCACAAGAATGATCAGGGTATCTCTGTTCCACTCTTAAGATTGTTTTTGACTATGAGGCCATAGTCGAATTCAAGCTTAGGGGGGTAGCTGGAACAGCTCTATCTTTTCTTTTGTTTGTTTTTAGTTTTTTCTTTGCTATTTATTATTGCATTTTTAGTTTTTTTTTAGGATCCACACCTATCTAGTGTAACTGTGGATGTCGTAAAAGTTGTCATCTCGTTGTGTATTCATGGGAAATTTAAGAGAATTTTAAAATTTTTTGTGTCATTTGGATAGCTTGACTTGGTTGTCTTTGGGGAACTTATCCTATGAAAATGATTGATTATGTCAACTTTAAAACAAGATGTCACACATATACTCCCATTGACTCATGAAAAGTGGATAGTAACGGTTGTTTGAGCCTAACCTAACCAAATGGTAATGAGACCTTAATTGGATATAAGAGAGAGAACCCTTTGAATCACTACACAGGTCAGTAAGGAGGGACACATAATACTCTTCTAAGGTTCAGTCATCTAATCTTGTGATCATTCCACTTCATTTTTCCATAATCCACCTAAGAATTGGAAGTAAAGTACAATTTTAATTCCTTCTTGTGTGCATAGCATTTAGATAGGAATTGCATTGATATTTTCCATACTTTTTCATAAAAAGAGAAAAATATAGGGATTCATGCACATTACCTTTAGGTGCATGCCATGTAGTTGCACTTATGACTTTCATGGTTATCATGCATAAAGTACACCATGTATCTCAATTTTTCTTTAAGAATGATCTAAACTATTCCATACCTTCGAAATATCGCAAAGATTTCCAATCATGAAGAAAACAGCCCAATACATGTATCTCTAAGCAATTATGGATATGTGGGCTAAAAAAAAGAGAGAAAAAAAATCTGAAAATCTGAAAAAAAAAATTGAAGAAAGAAAAAAAAAGAGAATTTAGAAGGAAATGGAATAAGAGGGAGAAAGGAACATGATATCACTCGCATTACAGGAAAACTGAGTACATGATGTGGCTTCAGTAGATTTCCATCTCATTTTGATGTGGAAGGTTAGGGCATGCATCATTTCACCCAAATTAGGCATTAGGGCATTTTTATGTGCATTTGCATCATGTAGGACATTTTGTTTTATGCATATTGAAACTGTGCAATACTTCCAAGTTCTTCCATGAAACACCCATTCCATCCACCCGTTGCTCGGATTGGTAGGCCACCGTGAATTTCTCTCACTAATGATTATCAGGAGAACTGCTTCCATGTAGATGGTAGTTAAGGGCGAACAACATAGTGTAGGCGATCACAAGATGCACCAATGCTGAATCGGCGAATTTTATTATGTTAACTGCCTTATGTGATAGTGTTCATCGGTTTGAAGGACAATTTCTCTTATTGACGATTATTGTCGCCTTTAGGGTAATTACTGTTATGTGGTTAGAGAAGGCTGGTTTGAGAACGTTCAGTGGGAGTCACATGGGATGTGGGTTGGTGTGTTGATTTTTAGTTGACATCTGCAATTCTATTCTAAGGATTAGTTGCTCGAGAGCGAGCAATGTTTAAGCTTAGGGGAGTTTGATGCGATGATTTTGAGTCGCATTTATAGACCTTTTTCATATGTGTTTTGTGCTCTAATTACTCATTTTTATGGATAATATTGCATAATTCACTCATTTCGGTCTTTGCCTTCATATTATGTCAAATCCCCTTTGTTTTACTATTTTGAGCATTATTTATCATAATATTATTATTTGTGTGGATTTACTTGGTCTTGTTGTGAAATTTCAGGAAAAACAAGTATTTGCTTCCGTCGATACCATCGACGGAAGTCGATACCATCGACCAAACCACAGATTGCCAGACGAGAGGAGCAGCACAGAGTCGATACCATCGACACCCAAGTCGATGGTATCGAGATCCCTTCAGGTTGCTGGCGAGGAAATTGTCGATACCATCGACCCAAGTCGATGCCATCGACACATGGAGGCTACAGCGTCGCTAAACGACAATAACCGACGCTAAAGAGAGTCGATACCATCGACCCAAGTCAATGGTATCGAGATGACCACAGGCACTCAGACTAAAAGAAAGGAAAGCTGCCGCTAATCCGCTGGGTCGATACCATCGACCCGCGTCGATGGTATCGACGCCGGCAGATATGCGTTGGATTCGTTTTGATCTCGATCAGACGGCTGGAGTTATTTGACGACCTAATTAGGGACTTATACCTAATGACGACCGCCCACACGAGAGGAGGATCGGATTTTGCATTGCACGAGTGCCGAGGAAGGAGAAAAAGGAGAACGGAGGCCAGAAGCTCATCCCGGGTGATTCGGACGCTGCCGAAGATGAATTCCACCACCGACAGGCGGGGAAGCTCGTATTCTACGCCAAGGATCTACCGGTTCTTCTCTGTTCAGGGGTTTTCCCACTTGTTTCACGTTTTTCTTATGAATTCCCCTAATTCTACCATGTATTCGTGTGAGATGAACATGAGAGGCTAAAACCCTCCATCTTTAGGACCGGGAGTAGCCCGCGAATGCATTGTATGACAATTTTATATTGATAATTCATATTTTCTCTCTCAAATCCGTGGTATAGATTCATTTTCTCCATATATATTGTTATGCTTGATCACCATAATAATAATTTAATGCCCTTAATCACTTCGACAGAAGGATTAACGGTTGAAAAGAGACGAAACCTACATTAATCAATAAAACCCTTGACAAAGGAGTTGTAAAATTAATGGTGGGAACTGAGAGACCGTTTTTAATGCGCTTAGTTTATGGGAATGATTACTACGACGGTGGAATCAACCTAAACCTAAGTAGTGAATTACACCACGACAGTGGGTAATTCTGTTTTCAGGCCACTACCCGGATAGAGAGAGAAGAGTGAGGAATTATATAAAACCTAATACAATGTTGACCTGTGGTGAAACCGCCATCCTAAAGATATCCTTTTGAATTGATTAAATTAACCTTTAATCAATTGTTTTCTTTATTTCGTTTTATTTTCTTTTAATTTCGACAACAACCCTTACTTTGTTATTCGGCCTAGCTGATTGCGATTAGTTAGTAGAAGTCTCCAATAATTCACGTATCCCTGAGTTCGACTCGGGCCTCACAAAGGCCTATATTACTCGACGCGTATACTTGCGTTTTAGCACGTAGTAAAATACACGTCAATCGGTTCATCTCATGAACTGATCGTTTGGGGAGATGAACCGATCGGTTCATTCATGAACCAGTCGTTTCACTTCCCAGGGAAGTTCCCAATTGACTTTCTTCTTTCTGTTTCCAATTAATTCAAATATCAATACTTGTCCGTCCCAATCGAATTGTAAAAGTGAAATGAAAATATTTTCTCACCAACCTAACTTTCCCAAACTGGCTCATTTGGTCCAGGTGAACTGATCAATTCAACACTTGAACCATTCATCTCACTTGACCCTGAGCCGATCAGTTCAACAGTTTGAACCAGTCAGTTGGCAATCCAAGTTGTGCAGAAATCAGTCAATGCAGTTCTCAATCAATCACACACCCAAATCAGTTAGTCCAACACTTGAACTTGGTGATTCTGAGTCAAGTCAATTGATTGAATGTTTAATTGAACTACTAAACACATTTAGTAAACAATCTAAACATCATTCATGGATAAAATCCTCTTCTGGGTTAAATCCTATGTGTGTGACCCTGCAGGCCCATTTCACGTTGGCAGTGAAAGTCCATAACACTTATGACTTCACAAGTAAAGAGCGGTGCCTAGTCACACATCAGTGCTACCCAAGTGAAAAGGAAAGTTGGAGAACAACTTTCAATCCTACAATCTGTGACTAGTGTTACAGTGAATGTATAATTCCTTTGTCACTAATATCCTGAATGAACTCAAGGCATGGAACAGTCATCCTTTCAACATCCATTCACTTCCTTGATCTCAGAGCAGACTGGATGAGATATGTGTGACATCAATATCACATATTGATTCACACATGCATGTGCATGCCTTTCTCAGTCCTACTCATCAAGTGGTCATGGACATAAAACTCCCTCAGGAGGGACAAATCCCATATCTATCACTCACCCCTCAAAAGCCCCATGTGTCAATGTCACCCAATCATCACCTTTATAACAATTTATATTTCAGGACTACGTTTGATGATGTCAAAGTGTACCCAATGACATGTGTTGAGTGTAGTGATTTCAGGTCAAAGAATCACACTCACCACCATCACTGTGAGAGATGACTGTGACTACCAAGTCATGGTTCCATGTGTCACTCTCACGGTGGGTCTGTCTGATACACTTGTTATCTAACAAGTACATATGTGCTTGGTTTGATATCACTATATCATGACTAATGAGATTTTGTCATCAACTAATACACAATCTAGTTTTGTGTGTCATTGTTGTCTATCAACCTTCCACAATGACATTCGACTAGGGACATAACAAGAATGTACAAACTATTAATATCTGTATGATCTCATCGTTCAAGTCACGTACTTGAAGGCATACATCATTGATTACTGTCATTCTCTAGACATTCGATCTATTCTGTCATTATCTCATAACTGACTGAACCAGGATGAATTGGAAGCTTGCCTTTGATGTTTATCAAATCAATCTTAATGTATCCCACCAATCATCCCATGATTGACTCTCATGGCATACATACCAACAGTTTAATGGGCCTTGTGAGCCATGAGAATAATTGTTGCCTAGTGAGAGGTAACAAGATGTTTATAAAAGTCTCATGTAAGAAATGATAATGCTCAAAATAAACTAAGAAATGGAAACTTAGTAATATAATAATAATAATAATGAAATCTTGATTATACATGCTTTAAGCTTATAGCCAAATAGGATTGGTAATAATTGCATAGGATTGGTAATAACCCAATGCCTGGAATAATGTCACAGGATTGGTCATAACCTAATGCCTGGAATAATTGCACAAGATTGGTCATAACCCAATGCCTAGAATAATTGCACAGGATTGGTCAGAACCCAATACCTGGAATAATTGTACAAGATTGGTAATAACCTAATGCCTAGAATAATGTCATAGGATTGGTAATAACCCAATACCTGGAATAATGTCACAGGATTGGTAATAACCCAATGCCTGGAATAATTGCACAAGATTGGCATAGTCGAATACCTAGAATAGTTGCACAGGATTGGCATCGCCCAATACCTAGAATAGTTGTACATGATTGGCATAGTTCAATACCTAGAGTAGTTGCATAGGATTGGCATAGTTCAATACTTGGAATAATCTCACAGGATTGGAAAAACCCAATACCTAGACAGAATATGATGATATATATTCACATGACTGGTACAATCCAACACTTGGCTAGCAGATTGGTTGAGGCCAACAGATAGAAATGATAATGATTCATGGATGAAATACCATGATAATGAGTATCACATGATAAGCTTGAGATGTTGATATAGTATGATGGGTAAATGATATACATGTTTTTCATATTCCTTATAAAGTGAATAGATGATTTGATGCTCTATCATAGATAGTTGCAATGCTTTAAAATATGAGAATGTTCTAAACTACTTATCCTCTACTCAGTTTAATACTATCTAATTATGATAATAACATTGTTGGTGGAGAGTTATATCTCTCGCTGGGACAATTGTCTCACCCCGTGGGATCCACATTTTTTTAGGTGGGCGTGCATGAGGGGGGTTGAGACCATTCTGTAGAGGGAGAACATCAGTAGCAGGGACAGCAGTGACAACTCAGGTTGAGTGTACTGTATGTTGTGTCTTGTAGATAGAAGTCCTATGTGTCGTCTCTGTACTCTCAGGTCCTTGGATTTAGTACGTGTTGGTTTTATGAACAATCTGAGATTTTGGCTTGTATGCCTCGAGGTTTGATGTTGCTTTAAGTATATGTTTTGAGAAAGCAATAGTTATATGTTATCCTCGAGAAGAGATGGTGCAATGTATGTACAATATGATCAATGATGAATTTCAGGTTTTGGTTCTTCCATAAAGAGTTTTCCTGGAAATGAATCTCTTTGTAAAATGGTTTTAATTTTTAGTGATTTTTGTTAATCCGTTGCTTATGATTATTCTGCATAATTAGTGACAATTTGACTGTTTGTTTGGTGGTGGTCGTTTCAAGTTTGGTATCAGATCTTAAGGTTTGTAGAGTCTACAGAGACATAGGACTAAGGTGTTGAGTCTGTTCTAGTGTCCTCCAACATACCCTATAGTGACTTTTGCTTATGCAGAAGAAAGTGTGACGTTTAAAAATGACTGGAGAACATGAGGAACACGTTGCTAAGAGCAATGTTGTTGCACCAGGAGAAGGTGTAAGGGATCAGGAAAGAGAAGAGCGAGCGCATGAGAATTCCCATCTTGACCCAATCAAGATAGAGAATCCTGCTTTTTATGCTCTTGTTGGGCAGTTTAGGACAACAATGATGAATATAGAGGACTGGATACTAGCAATATGTAAAGAAGTGAAACAACTCCTCTACTAGAAAGAAAAGACCACATCCCTTAAAACAAACACCACGTAAAAAATTTCGCCAAAGGGATGGAGATCAATTCATTCAACATGTATGTATCATTACACAATGTGTAGCAGCGGAAAAATAAGTTTTATCTAACAATTTACAAAGCTTGTTACAACACTTCACCACATAAGGTAATCTAAAGGAAAACTAAACATAAAGCCAAGGACTAAGCCGAGGGTCATCTAACCACCTCTTCAAGCCTCCCAAAGATCAGCTACAAGGTTGATGTTGAAGTTCACTCTCCTCGATCTATCCTGGGGTTGGAAGCATACCCCACAAAAGAAAAATAAAAGGAGACAATCAGCAAAAAGCTGGTATGTGTATACTAAAAGAAACTTTGAGCAATTTAAGAAATAAGGACTACAAAAGTAAAATGTTTCCCATACAAGAGATAAAGACTACCCATACGGGCATAAAAGAATAAGATCATAACAGAAGAGATAAAAGAGGATACTTGCCATAAACAATAAAATTTGTGCAACAAAAGCACATAGATAGATAGTAGGGCACACACCCCACAACCAATCATCAAACCTGCATGCATGTGAGATAAACATAGTCCTAGAAAAATATAAAATACAAAGGCGGCCAAGGCTTCACATCCTTGAAAACCTGATAGAGAATGACTCACTGTCAAACTCCCAATATATATAAAAGTTGAGCCAAGGCTTCACATCCTTGAAACTCGGGTATGGGGCACCACCACCACCATCCCATAAACAAAAATAGGGCACACGCCCAAAAACCAAAGTTATTTACATTATTCTAGTGCTACTGATTCACATTGCATGTAAATATAGAGGCAAGTAAATAGTTTAGTCAGAAGATGATACAAAGGTTGCCATCACACAATGGACAACACAAACATATAACATCCACTTCAAAGTGGCACATAACAATATAAGAGGCCAACATGCACCAAGGCACAAGAGAGATATCAAGAAAATATCTAAGTCCATAATAATCAAGATAGTTCACACGAACCATGATATCAAAAGATTAGACATAAGTGTAGGTTAAAGTCAAAAGAAAGATAAGATGGGTGAATTTCTCAATATGGATGAATAGGAGATACAACATACCTCAAAATAAAAGTCCAACAGGTCCAAAGCACTTCTGGATCCAAAACTAGGTCACCAAAGAGCCTATTAAACACATATACCGATTTTATGTCAATTTCATATATATAAACCAAACCCTAAAAACTACCTTTTTATATATGTGTGAATTAGGTTATGAAAACTATTCCATATTTTAGGTTATGTTATTACGAGTCTAAAACATATTTTATTATAGTTTTCTGACTTATATATTATTAGTTATGATTTTTACAACTTAATTATCATAAATTAGATCCAAAGAAAAACACCTATTATTAATATTTGGATTTAGTTATCAAAACTTATACCATTAGCTAGATCTTATTTTTCTAGATTCCAACAAATATTTTTCCATAATTTTCTGATGATCCAATAATTAGTTATACATTTTTAATTTCTGACCAATCAGATAATTAATTAATGCTGTGCAGGCGAGAAAATTCCTCCAAAACAGGTCGGGCCCGCATGACTTGGCCCAATGATCTTTAGCCAAGTCAGTAGGTCAAGGTCTCGTTTGACTCGATCCAAAACCAGAGACAAGAGGTGAAAAGACGGTGTTACCCTTCGATGAAAATCAAAACAAGGAAGGAGAATAAAGGGGTAAAGAGGAGATTAGCCGATGGGGATTCATCCCCTGACTCTCTCGCCATGGCTTCTCCAGGAGCCGACGAGGTCAGTGACCCCAGCTCCACACGGAGGTTTGGTGCCAAACAACAAGGCCAACACTACGACCGGGAGTCCCACTACCCTACGTGATCGTCCAACCCAACCTTGGGTCAGACAGGCGCCAAAGCGCCAGGCTCACCAGAAAAATAGAGTCGGCCAAACGACGAAGCAGTACCAGGTGAAACTCGGTCAAACAGAGAAGCAAACGATAAGACCTTGTCAAAAACGTGACCAAGGAAGCAAACGGCGAGTTTGTAGAGTTCTCGAAGCACAAAGGACCAAAAGCATTCAGAACGCCGGCGAGGCACAGAGCCGTTCTATAGGATACATCGCTCGAGAAGGATTTAGAGACAACAAACAAGGCAGAGACGAAGAACGAAGGTACATGAAGCTTACCGATGAGTCAATTAGGTCGGAGGTGGCGGAAGAAGTTGGGGCGCTCAAGGTGCTCGTTGGAGAACAAACTGAGTTGGTTGGAGATCCTCGGGTCGTTCGTGATGAAATTGAGGGTGGAGAAGGTTTTTTATAGGCCCTGTGGTCGTTTCCGACCCCTTTTATAAAGGTATGGGCATGGGGAGAACTTCCTGCAAAACTAGGGTGGCGAAGAGGGTTTTAGCCTCATTGGGTGTTTCCCCAATAGGGCAAAAGGTCCCTAGAAAGTGGGGATGTTAGGGTTCGTCTCGACTTCCCGATTTTGTTGGTGAAAGAATCATTAAGAATGGTGGTCCACAGAGAGAAAACGGCACAGGAGAAGAAATCGATGACTGACTGCCAAGAACCAGTCTCCTACTCAAGGTAGGAGACAACTTCTAAGTCACCTGATGTCAATCTGATGGCTGAGGTTCAACCCGAAAATCAGAAATAAAAGGAGAGCATGCGTGATAAAATAAATCGGAAAAACTTTATCCAAAAAGAATTAGAATAAACCATTTCTTTCCCAAACAAATTGGGAGTCCAAACATTATCCAATTAATGTGAAATTTGACATATAGATCAATTAAGGCATGTAGATTACGATTATGCAATTAGTTTTGCCTTTTGGAAACTTTTAATGGGTTAAATATATCAAATATCATTTTCTCTTTCCTTCTTCATTTATGGTTTTATGATTATCCAAATTTGATGAAACTTGACCCACAAGTTAAATTAAGTGTGTTGAATACGAATTTGCCTTTATTTCCAACTTTTGGTGTCATGAATTACATTTATTTATTAATTACACCTTTTAGGCATTTTCTCTCTCCTATAATTACCTATTAATCAGACATTATCCAAATTGGTTGCAAATTTGCCCAAAGGCATATTTTTATGTTTAGATTACGAATTTGGAGTTATTTTCCTTATTTGAGAACACTAAGTATTTTATTTCACTTTATTGGCCTATTTCCTATTTTATTTTGTTAATGTCATTAATATTTATATTTATGTTCCACTTTAAATGACACTTGGCCCTTAAGTTACTTTTAGATCAAGAAAACGAATTTTAGTGTCAAATTACCCTGATGGGTTTCCAATTATAAATTTTGGTGCAAAATCTTTCTAATTATCCTCTTTAACCATTAATTCCCATATTACCTTTAATTATTGCATTTATCTTATCCTTTATATAAAATTCGGATTTTCTCATATTTCTCCTATTTTAGGAAGTGCTAGAAAGTTCTAAGACGAAATATTTTATGATTTCTATTACTTGGTGACAAATTATACTTCAACCCTATATTAAGATTATATGAGGAGGTATTTATCCAACTAAGTTCTTTAATTTCTTATTATCATCTAAATGAGTTATTATTAAGCACAAAGTATTTTGTATTCCCTTAATTACATGTATTAGTTTATTCTTGTTGGGCTAAGACAAAAGGGTAAAACTACTAGGGTAGGGTTCTAGTTCGAGTAAGTTACACAATACAACCTAGGTTACCAACCCTCAATGCAGAAACTTTGGGTTCTGAAAGGGTTCCTAAATGACATAGTCATGTTGGAACAGTGGAAAATGTGGGAAGGATTAACATATGGTAAGAAAATTAGCACTGCCATAAGTGTAGACAAATAGTACAGCTGTGATGGCAATGCCTAAGGAGGGGAAATAAGCTGAGAATTAAGGAAAGGTCTCTATAATTCTAGAGACATTTGCCTAGTTGTTCTAAAAAGTCAACATTTTTGGCACCATCAGTGCAATAAATACCTAGTGCACCAGGGCAGTAGTCACTAAGTAAAGGCAAATGCCCTAACTTTCCACATGTAAGAACTCCTGACTTAGCTTCTACATCGATAATAAGACCGATAAGACTAGGGTATGAGGACAAGATATGTTATAGCTATGGATATGTTGAGCATACTAAACCCTTTTTTTCAAAAAGAAGGGAGGAAATGATCCAACAATCGAGGCAGACTCAGCAGGGCTTACAAAAGTTATAGCCCAATAGTGTATAAAAGGCAAAAGCAACAACATGAAACAACTTGATTCTATGTTTGAGTCAACCTAAAGTGGTAGATGACCGCGAGGGATGACAGTCAAATAGAGCTTTTTTCATTATGATATGTCTTCTCTTGATTTTATCAATTAATCATAAGAAGGTAGTTGTTGTTGAGCTTCCTTTAATTAGTCCTATGAGGACATGAGGAAGAGATAAGAAGGATGAGAACTTATATTTATTCCAATATTCTCTTATATGTTTTGAAATCTCTCTCTTCATGAAGAAAGGGAAGAGGTAAGAGAAACACCTAGAGAAAAATTGAGATATTAAGTAGTAAAACTTAAAGAGATGAAACATAATATAAAACAAATGCATACTACCTAATTTCAGTTCTTGAATACCCTGGCCAGGTATTCATCTATTGAAGGCAAGGTAAGTATGGTACTCTTAGATTGCTATCTTTCTGATTACTCTGATCAAGTAGTCATTTTGAGACAATCTAAAGAGCATAATGAGGTAGGAGATTTGACAAGGATATTTCTACCACATCCTAATTGATATACGAAGGAATCTGAATTAATCACTGAACAATTTATAAACAAAAGAAGATGTTTAGTATAATGAATACCATGGTCTGAAGACCTAGAGGTAACATTTACCTGATGAGAGGTGACAATGTTCAGTGATGAACTAAGGGTTTGAATACCCATATCTAGTAATAATGGTGATGATGATGCTAAGGGACGATGACATGTATTCATCCTTATAATTCCTATGTTGAAGGCAAGGAACCTAAGAGGAAATAAGGTTGAATGACACATGAACAGTTGAAAGTTCATGTAATAATCAAAGTAGGTGATAACCTCTTTTCTTTAATAAACAACCATGGATGATGATGGACGATAAAAAGACTATGTTTCCTTATGTTCTTTCTTTTCAAGGACATGACAATAAAGTAAGTCTTGTGACACTTGATGTGCATGGATTAGAAGTAATCCCTTAGATGGATACTTTGAAAAGTATTAGCTAGTCTTGGATTTTAGTTCCAAGACAAAGTATATGTGTTAAGTAATGTCCCGAGATGAAAGAAAGGCCCTATTATATGTTTAGTTTTGGTAATAACAACATAAGATGGAAATGATGACGATGTGATGTGTTTTTGGCACATATAATGGGTACCAAGGTAAAGAAAACTAGTATCCAAGAACTTTCAATGATATGAGAAAATGAGAACATGACTCCTGATAAGATGAATAATGTTTGATTACCAAGAAGGGCCAACTTTAAGATTAGTCTAGTTACATACTGTATTATGGATACCATATGTTAGGGGTTTATGCTCTGCATAAACATGACATCAGCAAGGATGTATGAGTTGAAGGAACAATTGTAGAATCATTTTGGGAAAAAGCTTACCAAGCTAAAAATAATTCCTTATAATATCCCTATCTAGATCTATTGAGGCAGTTTATACATAACATCTAGAGATACCTCTGAGATTAGTTCTTCTTTGACAAGTAGCCTCTCCTTATGATAAGAAAATAAATAGCTAACGAGATAGTTGATACAAGTCATAAGAAATTTAGTGTTGAACCAACAGATTAGACTGGTACAATAGAAGTATGATAAGACTTGTAGTCTCAAATGAATGACAGAATGTAACTCTAGTATGGGAAGGACAGTTGAGTATGACAGATTCTATGATAACCCTGTGTGAAAGAACTTTGTGCTGGTAAAAGTTCTATGGCATCTCCATGACATCAAGACGTTATGTGAGATTTGATGATATGATGCATGAATGACAATTGTCTTCCTTCATTTGGGATTTCAGTGATGAAATCCTTGTTAGGGGTTTATAACTTGTAATGACTCTGACCTAGGTTATGAGTTAACCTTGTTTTTTTTGGCAAACTAATTTGCTTATAACTTTAATATAATCCTCTAAAGTGTTTTGTTATCAGGTAATAAACTTATGTTTCAAATTTGGTCCTGTTTGAATAATGTTTGAACAATGTTCTCATGTTTTGGACCAAAATACATTTTACCCAAGATGAGGGGTCATATTGCAATATGTCACATGTTAAACATACCTCATGAGTTTTAGCATCATAAGAGAGATAATTATTTAAGGTGGTGGCTTGTGGAAAGCCTAAATTCCAAGTTTGAACTTTTTTGAATAATGTTAGTGCCTTGTGTACCAATTTTGGTACAAGTTGTAATTTACCCAAAATATAGGGTTGATATGAAAATTACCACCTCTAGAGTGTCCCTACTCCCTCCTAGTATCATTTAGAGGAGAGATAAATAATGAGGCACCATGTTTGAATCATATTTTAATGATAGTATTCTTGGTGATGAAAAGACCAAGAAAGGGTTGAATGTGAAACCCTAATTTGAGCTTGTATCGGGTTGTAGAGTCCATATGGGAGTGCCTATCGGCCAAGGAACCGTAAAGGGGATCCCATATCAGTTTTTGAACTCTTTGCCTTGTCCATGATGAGTTAATCACCTCAAGGAGGTTATCCATGTTGAGTTAGAAGCTCCTTGCAAAAGTTGTATCAGTTTGCTTAATTTATGAGATAATGATGAGATATCTTATCAAACAAGATAACTAATGGCCAAAATATCATCTCTAGATTATCTTGTAGTGTTTTGCATGTTAGGATAAATATGATTGCATACAAGGACAAGTGTCAACCATGCATTATACACCCCGATCTCACAATTACCACTAATCATGAGATTAGGGCATAAATTGAGGATTTAACATAATACAAAGATCACCCTTAACTTTTTCTTCTTTTTCAAACTCTTTGTTTTCTCGCATTGACCCACATAAACTATCTTTACAAGGGAATCTAAACATTAATTACTCTAATATGATTTCAACATTAATGATACACATCCATACATTCATTCTGTTTCTCACACTTCCATGTATACACGACATGATAATCAAATGCATTCTCTCTTATTAAGGAAACAAAGATACCAACATCATTTAAAACTCTCTCACATCTATACAAGGACCTAGAGTGATAGGGACTGACTGAAATTAACTAATATCATACTTAACTCATGTGGTAGATCTACTCTGATGCTTTGAGCTTCTTCAAGTCCATGTGGTTTCCCTAAAAATTGTGAGTAGAGGGGTGAGCCTACTCGCTCAGTGAATGAGTACTTCAAAGAAACAGTCTAAAGCACTGATATAATTACATATATATTTTTGAGCAATTTATATCAATTATAACAACAGTAAGCTTTAAAGGGATTGATCATTGACAAATCATAAATATGGCACGATACTCTAGATATCAACAAGAGTAAATCAATATATGAGCATGCTTGATTAATTTCAAAGAGAACTAATAATTCAGAAACATACAAAGAATAATTGCTCGGAAACTATACTCGAATCTTTCTTAGCCTTTCTTACTTATAATAAACTCTATTAAACTTATATTATCATATTTTAGCTTATGCCCTAATCATATGTAGTGTACTCTACATATGAAGACTCGTAGTGAACTACGATCTCACCATACAAGACTTAGCTGACACCCCGGGATTGCTAAGCCTAACTACGTCACTAGTCTGCAACAGGAAAATGGCTCTCTGGCCTCGGCACGCCTATTATGTCGTAAAACTGGACTCCTCCTCTAACCTGAGCACACAGGCGGAGAGTCAAGCCACCTATTGGCTTTTCTATACTCTAGTGCCACTAGGACCTCTGGTTGATGTTGGACACTACACTGTGTATATTAAGGAGACTTCTACTAGGACTTCGTCCCCCGTACCACCTATTAGTACGTTCCGACCCCCGTATACTAGACACTTCCAGGGTTAGGTCATTTCATCCCTACGGTGCAGACCTCTCATAGGGAATCTACGGTGTTCAAGGCTCATAAGTCTATTATTTTATTATTCTTGGAAAGCTCTTACTATATTGTATCTCTCTCTTACTTATACTTGACTCTGGTATCTCTATGGTACCGAGTCTATTTATCTGAAGTTTATAAATATGACATGTATGTCATCCTTAACTTGGCAGAGCAGTAATCAAAACACTGTAATATTCTAAGTAATCATCATACTATACATTCATGCAGACTAAAATTCTTAATTAAATAGAATACATGTCAACTTGGCACTTTATGCACTAGAATCATGCAATTGAACTTCTTAATACATCAATAAGAGTTAATTACTTGGCATATGAATAATCGTCATCAGCACATGTAAACGATTTGTTTCATAGACCATCTGATAACATTTACCACAACTGAACTGTTAAGCATCACCACATATCATACTGAGAACATGGTAATCACAATGTTTGATTCATTGAACACCCTACCCTTAGGTTTTCATTTACCTCATTCACTTATCACATGGCTCTCATAAGGATTTCATGCAACATAAACATTCACTGGATAAAAACTACTATCAACAAATCATATAAAATCAATATATGTATGAAACCTTGGAACTTAGTTGAATTTGGGTTTACATGCCATTCACTGAGATAACATGCATCAATAATAAAATTGAATAAATAAAGTCTATCATGTCAAGAAAATCTGTTCAAATGGATTTCACGATATCTGTTCGCAAATATCCAACTTTCCTCGCATTTAGGGTTTCACCCTCTTTTCTGAGATATCAAACAAACACTATTCACCTTAAGCAAAATCCAAGATAGTATCTGACATACATGTACTATGAATTCATATAAACAATCATTCATAACCAAGGGGATCCAAATAAACAAATTTCTCTATTTAATTATACAACAATTTCAGTCAAAGAAAATTCTCTATATTTCAGTTTACTCTTATAGCCTCTGCAAATACTTAGGGAATTCTCATTAGGATGTATTGTATACATTTCTAATATGATTTTATCATATGAAATTCATCCAAACATAGGAATATTCCATTTCATATCATTTTGCAACAACTTAGATCAAACACACAATTCAGGTTTTGTAATCACATACTAAGCAATTAAAGATTTATTGATGATTTAACCAATTTTCATGCAATATTCTGTTTAAAGGAAGTTACCACTCACCCTAAGGTGTGAAAACACCTTAAAAATGTAGATCATCCCTACAAATCTCAATCTCATGTCAAATCCCTAGCAATTCACCCGATTCTTCTTCCTTTCAACTCGGAAACCCTAGAAATGAGAGATTATGAAGAAAGAGTGAGAAAAGGGGAAGTTTTGATACCATTTTGGATCAAATCAGAGGATGGACGGAATCTTGACATGTGAGAGAAGATTCACCATTAAAGTCTATGCAAAGAAGTTAAACTTACATGATTTCATCATTCCTCGGACAACAAAACCCTAGGTCAGCATCTCCATCAATTTCTCCTCTCAAACCCTAACTCTCTCTCTCTAGGATTTTGTTTCTCTAGTTTGAATGAGGAATCATGAAAGCTCATTGTGTGTTAAATTGACCATATAGAGAAATTGAGCTGCTTGGGTCAATTGCACATTGACCCCTCACTATACTTTCTCTTACTTCAGCTGAATTTTCTGTTATAAACATATTACTATAATTCATCTACTGATAAGGTCTAAACGCATCCAAAACTTATGAAGATTTTACATTTTGTTTATGATTGAGATTCATATCTCTAGTTAAAATTTCAGATCCTTTGGAGTTACCAATAAATAATTAAAAATAAAACACTACACTACTAAAAAGCACTCTGTCAGCATTTTGGTCGAAGTATAGTTTGACAGAGAACCACATTCAAAGAACACTCAAATATTCTTAACTTTTTCTACAATATGGATGATTAAGTTATCCATATCATATCCAAAATTCAATTAAATACAAAATTTGTATAAAATATGAAAAATCATTTACCACACTGCTATCCTGATCAAATTCCATATTCATGTACTATCAAAACCCTAATTTTTGTCGATTAGGGTTTACATTCTCAAACCCTAACTCTTCAAACTAAATCATAGTTAGAGTTTATTCTTAGGTTTGAAACATCAAAATAGATCTACTGTCATTAATCAAGTCTAAATGATGTTCAATCTAATCAAGCATGTAATCATACAAGTAAACCCTAGTTTACCAATTAAGCACAAATGTGGACATTACAATGCATGGACACGTGGCACCTTGTAGCTTAAAAAGATGACACCTCATATACACACTTTTTCATGAACCTCAAGTATATATACCCTTCCTTTCACCCATAAGTGGAATTTTTCGAAATCTATCACCCCTTGCTCTTAGATATCGTGCATAGAGTCTTGGTATCATGTAAGGGTGAAGGAGTATCGTGCATAGAGCCTTGGTATCACCCATAGCAAAGTGATATCGGCCAAGTGAGGGATATCGGCCATAAGTGAGGGATATCAGCCACAAGTTGTGAGGTATCGTGCATAGGGCTGAGGAGATCAAGTCTTGGACCTTTGAGAAGCTCACCTTCAACCTTGGGAATGTGAAGCTTTGGAGTTTAGAGCTTTGAATTTGCTCTTGAGGCGGGTTATATAACTTGAACTCAATTATGTTATTATTTATCATCAATCTTGCCTTAGTTAAATGATTTACTTTCAAATAGAATTTTCTTGCATAATTGATGAATCCATGAGCTCTGGTAGTAACTTAGAACTATTGTCCATGAACTAGAACAAGTAGAACGAAGGTCTAGAGCTTGAAGATGATGGTATCACCTTATAAAGTGATATCGGGCTCAAGCACATAAGCAAGCACCTCTAACCTGATATGGTGATGCACCTACACCACTAAAACAATATGGATATGAGTTTATACTTCCTTGCATGATATGGTAATGTAGTATACACCTCTTGGACGATATGAGGTCAAGCACACACCTCTTTGCCCGATATGGTGTGAAGCACACACACACCTCTTTGCCCGATATGGTGTGAAGCACACTTACACCTCAAGGGTGATATGGTAAGTACACATACACCTCTAAAGTGATATGGAAGCAAGCATACACCTCAAACCCGAGATGGTAAGCACACATACACCTCAAGGGTGATATGGTAAGCACACATACACCTCTAAAGTGATATGGAAGCAAGCATACACCTCAAACCCGAGATGGTAAGCACACATACACCTCTAAAGTGATATGGAAGCAAGCATACACCTCAAACCTGAGATGGTAAGTACACATACACCTCAAGTGTGATATGGTAAGCACACATACACCTCTAAAGTGATATGGAAGCAATCATACACCTCAAACCCGAGATGGTAAGCACACATACACCTCATACCTGATATGGTAAGCACACATACACCTCATACCCGATATGGTAAGCACAAATACACCTCTAAAGTGATATGGGTACCAAGCACACACCTCATACCCAAGATGGTGGAAGCACCTCAAAACCCATATGAAGGAAAGCACCTTAGATGCAATGTACTTGATGGAGTAACACATGAAGTGTCTTATATCAAGACATACATTTAGAGGTATGGATTTTAATGAATATTGATTAAGTAGGCTAATGTACCTTGAAGGAAAGGTTGAGCCAACTTAATAAAGTATGAAGTAATCAACATCCTAGTGAGGATGAGAGAGAAACTCATACTTCTGTGATAATCATGAAATGAGCATACATTGATACTCCTAATACGTGTGGAATATGAATTAGGGTTTTGATTCTTGATTAATGTACTTGAAAACCCTAGCTAGCTTTAAAATGGAAGCCTTAACCCTAATGAAGGGTAATGATGTGATTTGAAACTACAATTGGTTAATAAAGGGGAAACCTTAACCATATTGAAACCATGCTGATAGCATGAGATAATGAGCATAGCTAAGTATGAGCTATGATGTTTCATATAATACTAATTATATGGGCCTTGTGAGCCATGTGATTAGTTGTTACCTAGTGAGAGGTAACAAGATGTTTAGTGGGCCTTGTGAGACATGTGGTTAGTTGTTGCCTAGTGAGAGGTAACAAGATGTTTAATGGGCCTTGTGAGCCATGAGAATAATTGTTGCCTACTGAGAGGTAACAAGATGTTTATAAAAGTCTCATGTAAGAAATGATAATGTTCAAAATAAACTAGGAAATGGAAACTTAGTAATATAATTATAATAATAAATGGATACAATAATAATAATTAAACCATGATCATACATGCTTTAAGCTTATAGCCAAATAAGAGCTATGGTGTTTTGAATATGCTTAAAGGAAATAAGAGGAATACTTGTACTATATAAAGGATGTGAATAAGTATGATGGCTTGGCCAAGGTATAATGCCTAGTAAAGGTGATGTGGTATTTAGTGATGAGTTGTACAGGATTGGTATAGTCCAATTCCTGGAATAATTGCACATGATTGGCATAGTCCAATGCCTGGAATAGATGCACAGGATTGGCATAGTCCAATACCTGGAATAGATGCACATGATTGGCATAGTCCAATACCTGGAATAGTTGTACATGATTGGCATAGTCCAATACCTGGAATAGTTTCACAGGATTGGTCATAACCTAATACCTGGAATAATTGCACAGGATTGGTAATAACCCAATGCCTGGAATAATGTCAAAGGATTGGTCATAACCCAATACCTGGAATAATTACACAGGATTGGTAATAACCCAATGCCTAGAATAATGTCACAGGATTGGTAATAACCCAATACCTAGAATAATTGCACATGATTGGTAATAACCCAATGTCTGGAACAATGTCACAGGATTGGTAATAACCCAATACCTAGAATAATTGCACAGGATTGGTAATAACCCAATACCTGGAATAATGCCACAAGATTGGTCATAACCCAATACCTGGAATAATTGCACATGATTGGTAATAACCTAATGCCTGGAATAATGTCACAGGATTGGTCATAACCCAATACTTGGAATAATTGCACAAGATTGGTAATAACCCAATACTTGGAATAATGTCACAGGATTGGTCATAACCCAATACCTGAAATAATTGCACAGGATTGGTAATAACCCAATGCCTGGAATAATGTCACAGGATTGGTCATAACCCAATACTTGGAATAATTGCATAGGGTTGGTAATAACCCAATGCCTGGAATAATGTCACAGGATAGGTCGTAACCCAATACCTGGAATAATTGCACATGATTGGTAATAACCCAATGCCTGGAATAATGTCACAGGATTGGTAATAACCCAATACCTGGAATAATTGCACATGACTGGTAATAACCCAATGCCTAGAATAATGTCACAGGATTGGTAATAAGCCAATACATGGAATAAGTGCACATGATTGGTAATAACCCAATATCTGGAATAATGCCACAGGATTGGTCATAACCCAATACCTGGAATAATTGCACATGATTGGTAATAACCCACTGCCTAGAATAATGTCACTGGATTGGTCATAACCCAATACCTGGAATAATTGCACAAGATTGGTAATAACCCAATGCCTAGAATAATGTCACAGGATTGGTCATAACCCAATACCTAGAATAATTGCACATGATTGGTAATAACCCAATGCCTAGAATAATGTCACAGGATTGGTCATAACCCAATATTTGGAATAATTGTACAGGATTGGTAATAACCCAATGCCTGGAATAATGTCACAGGATTGGTCATAACCTAATGCCTGGAATAATTGCACATGATTGGTAATAACCCAATGCTTGGAATAATGTCACAAGATTGGTCATAACCCAATACCTGGAACAATTGCACAGTATTGGTAATAACCCAATGCCTGGAATAATGTCACAGGATTGGTCATAACCCGATACCTAGAATAATGTCACAGGATTGGTAATAACCCAATGTCTGGAATAATTGCACATGATTGGCATAGTCCAATACTTGGAATTGTTGCACAGGATTGGTATAGTCCAATACCTGGAATAGTTGCATAGGATTGGCTTATTTCAATACCTGGAATAGTTGCACATGATTGGCATAGTTCAATACTTGGAATAATCTCACAGGATTGGAAAAACCCAATACCTAGACAGAATATGATGATGTATATTCACATGACTGGTACAATCCAACACTTGGCTAGCAGATTGGCTGAGGCCAACAGATAGAAATGAGAATGATTCATGGATGACATACAATGATAATGAGTATCACAGGATAAGCTTGAGATGTTGATATAGTATAATGGGTAAATGATATACATGTTCTTCATATTCGTTATAAAGTGAATAGATGATTTACTGCTCTATCATAGATAGTTGCAATGCTTTAAAAGATGAGAATGTTCTAAACTACTTATCCTCTGCTCAGTTTAATACTATTTAACTGTGATAATAACATTGTTGGTGGAGAGTTATATCTCTCGCTGGGACAATTGTATCACCCCGTGGGATCCACATTTTTTTAGGTGGACGTGTACGAGGGGGGTTGAAACCATTCTGTAGAGGGAGAACATCAGCAGTAAGGACAGCAGTGACATCTCAGGTTGAGTATATTGTCTGTCGTGTCTTGTAGATAGAAGTCATATGTGTCATCTCTGTACTCGCAGGTCCTTGGATTTAGTATGTGTTGTACTACTACAGAACAGGCCTTTAGCGTCAGTTAATTAAGGGCTTTAGTGTCGGTTTCCAAGTGACACCTAAGTGGGCGACGCTAAAGGTGGACCCCTTCGGCGTCGGTTCCCAACCGACGCCAAAACGCTTCCCGCCACTGAAAACACGCCAGAAAAGGGACTATAGGCATCAGTTTTTAAGAAAACTAACACTATAGAATGGTTATAGACGTCGGTTATTAAAAGAACTGACGTCAAAATGCTTCCCGCCACCGAAAAACGCACCAGAAAAGGGCCTATAGGTGTCGGTTTTGAAAGATAACTGACGCCATATCAGCTGAACCGACGTCAGTTTTGTGCTAATAACTGACGCCATATCCCCTGCCTGCCACCACGGTCGTGCTTCCCAGCACGGCCGTGGTTCCTGGCCACATAGACGTCGGTTTTTTATCAAAAACCGCCGCCGTATGTCTTTGGTGTCGGTTTTGTTCAAATAATCGATGCCTATGTTATGATTTTTTTTTCTTATCAGTTTGTAGACCTGTTGTATGGCTGGTCAGCAGGATGAGAACATGCAGTTCAGTTCTGAACTGCAGGTTTATGACATCCATTGATATCAGCCAATAACAGCCCACAAACCTACAAAATTAACAAGATGGACAATATTATATATATGTGATTCACACACATGTATAAGCACATTTAATTCATATTATTTTTTCATCACACACATGTAGAAACCAATAGCAACTTGCAGTTCCATTCATTTCATCTCTTTTCACATTCAGACACATGTAGAAACATTTATGTATTGATCATCTTCACACACATATGACAATTCATAAAAATTCATTCACATTCACACAAAAATAATTATGAGAACAAAGTTATTCTTTATTCATCATTGTCATCGTTGTCAATAAAATTATATCTAAAAATTCCCACTCTTTATAGGGCTTTTGCCCATTCTTCTCTTACATCATCTAATTCATCTCTCATATAGGGAGCATGTACATCGAAATGCTTTCCACCTGTGCTGAAGTCAGCAGTTTTAAAGTCCTGCAAAGAGAATGATGTATATATATAATTAATAATATATAATAAGATTGATATATTTCATATTATCTAATGAGACTATGTATAATACATGTTGTATCTTATCGATTTCCATTACAACATGTTTGATGATTAGGTCCATAAATAGCATCACATAGTAGGCACATGCCCAGCCGTTGTCTTATGTAGCACACTATAAATTGAAACATACAAAATATTCAAAAATACAAATAAGCACAGTTCACATAAATAATATATACATTGGAGTCAGGAAATTATTTTCACATTCTCCCAAATTAGTGACAGATCCTTTTTCCTGGGGACATTTCCTCCAGCTTTTTGTACTCTTGTAAAGCCCTACATATGTTAATGTAACCCATTAAATTACATAATTAAATAGTAATGTAGTAACATATGTTAACAGATAAAAAACATGAAATATTTCTCACGAGAATAATGGCCTTTTAATTGCATGTCCATATAATGTATCCAACTCATTCTTCACAAGATCTAGATAATAGACAGTGAACGTCTTGGGGACAATAACTAGTAACTCCTAATGCCTACCACTACAGGTAAGAAAGTTAAAAATTAATAACTCAAAATCCACAATAAAAATGTAATTTTCTTAAGTCCAAATTATAAGCAAAGTAAACTTATTCGACATTGAATGGAGATATTATCATCGTCTTCTTATTTTTACCCAAGTATTTAAAAGCATCACAGTAGTATGAAGTAACTGAAGAAGGGTCTATATCTACAAGACTAATCAAAGATGGAACCAAAAATCCCACATGGGAAAACCCAAAATCTATACATATCTTGTGTAAGTGGTTGCAAACATGTATTACGTATGCATTAATATATAAGAAACCAGATCATCGTATATAAAACAAGGTATATGTATGTATAAATAAGATCTCACCATATCCACAACTCTATCATAGATGTATTCAACCATTCATAACTAAACAACTCCAAAATATCTTGTATAAATATCTTGTTTTCGTATGATTGACCTGCATTAATACCTATGCATTAATACGTACGTATGCAGGACTTGTATTACATATGCATTAATACGTATGCTAAACTTGTATAAATAGATTGTTATCGTATAATTTACCTACAGCATCCTCCGAAATAGTAACAATTATAGGGCAATTTGGATCATGTTCGCCGATCCATACTGCCACACCCCTACAATAAGGACCTATCGAGGCGTGTAGGTCCCTCGGAAGCCAACTTAGTAGTTGAGGAGGTGGAGGCCGAGATGTAGCAGGTCTCGTCTTTTTGACATGTATATATAATTTTAGATCAATTGGCTCATATATACACACTAACTGATTAAAGTAATGGAAATTTATCATACAATATCAGTATAGAGGACATCTGCTTCGGGCCACAGTATCACTCCGCCTACTGCCTCACCAAGTGTTTCAACATCTGGGTGTGCATGAGGCAGTGCAAGATCTGTCCAGTCGGAGAGTACATGTATCAGGCTCACACGTACCACACCATCTGGTACTGGATACTCATGAAACATGCACCCTTTAAGGGGTGGGTAAGCCGACGCCTCTGCAACGATATATTCTTGACTTTTTAGTCGGCATGGCTTCAACCCCTATAAATTTACGTAAAGAATGTTATATGCATATATACACAAACATATCATCTTGAACAAACTAGCTATTATGTCATAAAAATACTTACAGAGGACGTGCTAGGTGGTGGGTCTATAGGATTACTCCCAACCTCTACAGTACGAGCAGTAGGAGAAGAGCGGCCCACCACAGGTACTGTCTGAGTGGCAGTCTGAGATGCTTTCCACTTGCTAATTGCTTCATGGAGTCTCTTATCAAGTACTTCCTTGACTCTCCTATCAATTAACGAATCTACCTATACATGGATAAAAGAAAGACTAGCTTTTGATTATTGAATTCTCTTTCACAATAACATTCTAAAATAAGAATAGGCTACCTCATCTTGTGAAAGTTTCGCTTTTGGGACATGTTTACGCTGGGATGGCCCAAAGAACTCTTTGATGCCCACACCAGCGCCTGCACCCCTAACACGTCCAGGATGCTCTGGGTTACCCAGAGCAACTGTCAGTTCATCCCTTGTACCCTGAGGGATGAACTTGCCTTCCTTCCTCTGCTCATGTAGCTCCCGCTAATCACTATCAACAAAAAATAGTAAGTAAACATAATAATAATCAAGATTGATCGATTGCTCTAAGAGTTAATTTTTACCATTCTTGCAGCTGCCTCAGCAGTTGCGGGCTTCGATATGTCTCCCTTCTTGTTTTGCCTCCCAGCTATCCACATAGCATGGTGAGGCAGAGGTGCGGGAGCAGTAGTAGAGGACTATGCAGTCTCCTGAGTAGTAGTAGGCTGAGCAGATTTAGTTTGTAGTCTTTGGCGAACGCCTACATATCCTCTTGGACCCATTGTGTGGTCATGCACATTCAGTGCACACCTTGATCGTTGACATCACTTAATACCTAAAGGTTAATCTTGAATAGGTGAATACATAAAAATGTATATTAATTAAATTGGGAGTGGCGCTTAATACCTTGAATTCATCTGTTTTTCTTTGGGTAACAAATGCCTCACAGTCTTCGGGGTCCAAGTAGTTCCATTGTTGCGTGGCTTCCTTCTGCCTAAATTTATTTTTTAAAGAGAATACACAAAAAAAATATTAGTGTAGAGTTAGTGAAATAGTGATCAATGTTTAGAATTGGAAATCAATCAAGAACCTCTTATCAGCATCGCGTATGTAATCTCAGGTGAGATTGGTCCTATAGTTCCTTAGGACCCTCCCACAGCGTTGCATCACACATTTACGATGCATCTTTTCATCCAGATCAAATATGCTCTGCAAATTAAATATAATTGTTATTAACTAGTATCCTAAAAATTAGTAATCTACACAAATAGAATTACAAATAATAATAACTCACACATAGTTCCTTTCATATGTGGTCTTTCTTCCCCTTAGGAACTTTATGCCAAGATTCTAGGATAGGACTGCAATGGCTACGAGTAAGAACCCCAAGATATGAAACAAATGAGTTGCGGTTCACTCCATATGGATTTCCTGCATGATCGAAATCCACAGCCAATTTGGGTCCATTGCCCCTTTGTTGTATTAACTTGTTCATCATTGTGATGCCCCTCACTTTCTCAATTTTCTTTTGCTGCTCATCAAGTGCTATAATTTCTTCAGGGGGTACATCACCAACCTAAAATTTGATAAAAAACACACTTACATGATATAATTATAAATGAACATATAGATAGAAACCTCAGGGATATATTCTTAAAACTTACATTGTCAGGCAACGCAAGCACGTCCTCACCCTCACGGTGATCATCAGCACAGTCATCATGGGAATGATCAGCCATCTGAAAGTTCACATTCAAATTATAAATTTTACATTGTAAGGTAACACTAATTATAAAGTTCACATTGTAAAGTACACATTCACATTGTAAAGTAATACACATTGTAAAGTTAACATTCACATTGTAAAATAATTCACATTGTAAAGTTCACATTCACATTATAAAGTAATTCACATTGTAAAGTCCACATTCACATTGTAAAGTTCACATTCAGAAAAAATGAAACATATAAAAAATATAAACATTCATGCCTCTAATATTGTGATCTTTTATCAATTAACAATCCTTCATTGTGATCCCCGCAAATCTAATAAACTGGTCAACACCAGAAATAAACTCAGGGGTGCAACGATTTGGAATGGACATCCATAATCTATCCATTCTATGATCAAAGAGAAAACAAGTATATATTAGAACAAGATTAGGGTCTAGGGTTAAAAGATTAGGGTTTATGGTTAAAACTTTAGGGTTTAAGGTCTTATATATAATTAATGGTTAAAACATCCTAAGTGAGATTAGGTGTTCAAGAACAGTCCCAAACCGGGGACTATCTAAGATTTACTCCTAATGAGTAAATCTTGGATGGGTTTCTAGGCCAACAAATACATGTGTTGTCATTCTTATATATAATAAATGTGTACCACCTATCCCATTCTTGAACACCTAATCTCACTAGTAAGTGTATAATGTGTATTGGGTTTTCAAGAAAATTTCACCAACATTTCCCTGTTGTTCTCCAAGTACATATGTATTTAGAGAACAAACGGGGAAATGCTACCGAAATTTTCTTGAAAACCCAATACACATTATACGCTTACATCCTAAGTGAGATTAGGTGTTCAAGAACAGTCCCAAACTGGGGACTATCCAAGATTTACTCCTAATGAGTAAATCTTGGACAGGTTTCTAGGCCAACAAATACATGTGTTGTCATTCTATAACATTGATTTCAACATTTCGAGTGTCCATGCATGTTCATCATCAAGATAAAGATTACACATAAATTAGTTTGACCTAGGGATGGAGAGATTCATAGTTGATTTCAAAATTTCAAACTAGCTCATGCATTATCATCAATCTACATCATACAACAGGGATTCATGTAGATGTTAGGGTGACACATCACTATAAAATCAGAGATTTAACATTAGGGTTTTAATATCTTAGATAGATTGATCACAAGATTTTAGCAATATAGTTAATTCAAGATTATGGTGAAATGTGTATTAGGGTTTTAATATCTTAATTCAACATGCATCAAAATTTACTAAATTAGGTCAAGCATTAGTATTCAATTGCAAATGTATCTTCTTCTTCCTACTCCCTCCTTACCAAATGGATAAAAGCAAGGCTACGACCGTGTGGGCTGGCCACAGCCATGGTCGTGTCCAGCTCACAGGTCACGCGTGCCTTGATTTTATCCATTTGGTAAGGAGGGAGTAGGAAGAAGAAGAGGTGGAGGAAGAAGAAGGAGTGGAGGAAGAAGAAGAGGCAGCGGCCTACCTGTCAACGGCATGGAGGAAGAAGAGAGAAGCTAGGCATCCCTGTCATCGGCGGCGGCGGTGTGAGGAGTTAGCGGGCGGGAGGAAGAAGACAGTAGGGGGCAGCGGCGGTGTGAGGAGCAGCGGGCGGCGGCTTGATCAGGCGGCGGTGACGAGCAGGGGGCAACAGCTTCGGGCGGGGGCTATTTCGCGATGAAATAGAGAGAATGGGAAGAGTCTGTTTCTCGATCGATCGGGGGTTATTAAGTCAACAAAGGTGTCGGTTATTTAAAAAACCAACACCTAATATCCATCAGCGTCGGTTGCCAGAAAAAACTGACGTCCATTGGACAATCTTAACCCTAAAATTTTTCACGGGGACGGCGCGTGAAACCTTATCAGCGTCGGTTTTTTTCACAAAAACCGACGATCGTTGGAGATAATTTTTTTTGACTTTAGGCGTCGGTTATTAGGTCAAACAACTGACACCGTTAGTGACACTTTGGGGGTAATTTTTTTTCGCTCGAAAAATTGGATTTGGCGGGCTATTTTAGGCGTCGGTTCATTATAGGGAGCCGACGCTAAATAAAAAGTGATACTCGTGTTTGGCCGGTTCAAATATAGATGTCAGTCTCTGTAATTAGCCGACGTTGTAGGGTTTAGGTGTCGGTTTTCGGTAAGAACTGATGCCTCTAAATGTGACGTTATAAGCTATTTCTGTAGTAATGTTGGTTTTCTGAACAATATGAGATTTTAGCTTGTATGCCTCGAGGTTTGATGTTGCGTTAAGTATATGTTTTGGGAAAGCAACGATTATATGTTATCCTCAAAAAGAGATGGTACAGTGTATGTACAATATGATCAATGATGAATATCAGGTTTTGGTTCTTCCATAAAGAGTTTTCCTAAAAATGGATCTCTTTGTAAAATGGTTTTAATTTTTGGTGATTTTTGTTAATCTGTTGCTTATGATTATTTCGCATAATTAGTAAAAACTTGGCTGTCGGTTTGATGGTGTTCGTTTCATATGTTCTCTAGGAGATCCCGTGGGAAAACCTGTTTCACCATTCAACAGCTACTGACGCTGATGGATCTATGGTCAGGGCACTACATGATGAGATTCCACTTGATTAATTAGGTGCATTACAATATCTTTTAGCATCAACCAAGTTTCAAACATGAATTATTATAAAATATTCTACAAAGAAAGGTGTAATACATCTATCAACTACTTTTCAAATCTTTGAAACACATATAACATTCATGATCTCAATCTCTTATCTCATTACTGGAAATTCTCATCCCTTAGCATTATCATCATCATCGTTCTGGGTATTCAAACTGTTAGTTCATCACTGAACACTGTTACCACTTATTAGGTAACTATTACCTCTAGATCCTCATACCAAAGTATACATGATACTTGTTGCACAAGCATCTCACATGGATCACAAGGCCCATTTAAATCTATATCACATAAAACATCATAGCTCATACCTAGCTATGCTCATCATCTCATGATACCTGCATGGTTAGTATTTCATGATAACAACCATATCAAATACATATCAACACCATTCAATACAAAGTAATACCACTATTCCATCATTAGGGTTAGGGTTTCCCTTTCTTATCAATTCGGGTTCTACATACATATCATCACCCTTCATTAGAGTTAGGGTTTCCCATTATTAACCATTTAGGGTTTCAAGATCATATTATCAAGAATCAAACCCTAATTCATACTCTACCCATATTAGGAATATTAATGAATTCTTATTACATGATTATCATAAAAGTATGAGTTTCTCTCTCATCGTCACTAGGATGTTGATTACTTCATACTTTATTAAGTTGGCTCAACCTTTCCTTTAAGGTACAATTGGCCTACTTAATCAATATTCATTAAACTCCATTCATCTTAATATATGACCAGATATAAGACACTTCATGTGTTACTCCATCAAGTACATTACATTTGAGGTACTTTCCTTCATATGGGTTTTGAGGTGCTTCCATCATATCGAGAAAGAGGTGTGTGCTTGCTACCCATATCACTTTAGAGGTGTATGTGTGCTTACCATATCGGGTATGAGGTGTATGCTTGCTTCCATATCACCTTAGAGGTGTATGTGTGCTTACCATATTGAGTATGAGGTGTATGCTTGCTTCCATATCACCTTAGAGGTGTATGTGTGCTTACCATATCGGGTATGAGGTGTATGCTTGCATCCATATCACCTTAGAAGTGTATGTGTGCTTACCATATCGGGTATAAGGTGTATGGTTGCTACCATATCACCTTAGAGGTGTATGTGTTCTTACCATATTGGGTATGAGGTGTATGCTTGCTTCCATATCACCTTAGAGGTGTATGTGTTCTTACCATATCGGGTATGAGGTGTGTGTGTGCTTCACACCATATCGGGTTAGACCCTTATGCTCATGCCTCTTAAAACCTTCATGGTATCGGCCTACCCTTCACCATGGGTTAAATGATAGGCTAGACAACTGGTTGAACCTTTTACAACCCATTGTATCAACCAATAGGGGTGTGAAGTTACAAGGTATATCGATTTTCATATGATATAAGGTTCCATCACCATATCGGGTTGGAGGTGTGTGCTTCAACCTGACACCACTTTACCCTTGATGATGTCATCACCATCAACCTATAGACTCTTGTTCTTATTGTTCTAAATCATGGACCATAGTCCCATTAAGCTTTTAGAACTCATAGGATCATCAATTATTCAAGAGAAATTGAATTTGCAAGTAGATCGAGAAGTATGACATAATTGAAGGTGCATAATAATATAATTGGGTTCAAGTTATATAACCCACCTCAAGAACAAATTCAAAGGTACAAGCTCCAAATATTCACATTCCTAAGTTTGAATATGAACTTATCAACTCCTATATATGCAAAGAATAACCATGGATAAGCATTTGATGAAGAAGAAAAGAAAGGAAGATCATAACCCTAGATTCATGCTTCAATCCAAGGTTGAAGATGATCATGGCCTCACCTTAGGGTTAAAACTTGAGCTCCTTCTTGCTCCTTAGCACCTTTAATGATAAATCATTACTAATGCACGATATTCCCTCACTTGTGGCCGATATCCCATTCACTTGTGGCCAAAATCACTCCACTATGGCCGATATCACCATGCTAGGCCGATACCACCTTGCTAGGCTGATATCAACTTGCTATGGCCGATACCCAAGGCCTATGCATGATACCACTTCACCTATGCATGATAAAAAGACTCTATGCATGATACCTTAGGGAGAGAGGGTGGTAAGATTCGAAAAATTTCACTAGTGGGTGAAAAGAAGGGTATATATACTTGAGGTTCATGAAAAAGTGTGTATATGAGGTGTCATCAATTTAAGCTACTAGGTGCCACGTGTCCATGCATGGTTGAAACGTGTACATGCATGCATTTACATTTATATTGACATGCTAAACACTTGAGGATAATTTAGAGATCAAATTTCGTCCATTACTTGTCTCTTTGAATAAGATATATCAACTAAATCACCACTTTATTCACAACCCGGAAAAACTTTTCTAAGGAAGTTGTAAACCGATATCCTTCACCTCCTTAAGGTGCTTTTCTCATCATGGAATTTTACACGAGTCCACAAAATGATATGAGACTTCCCCTATGGCTCCTTGGCCGATAGGCACTCATATATAATCTTTTCAACTCAATACAACTCAAGTTAGGGTTTCACATTCAACCCCTTTATTGGTCTTTTCATCTCCAAGAGTATCATCACTCATAATTGATTCAAACATGGTGTATCCTTATTTATCTCTCCTCTAAATGATACTAGGAGGGATTAGGGGCACTCTAGAGGTGGTAATTTGCATATCAACCCTACATTTTGGGTAAATTACAATTTGTACCAAAATTGGTGCACAATGCACTAACATTATTCAAACAAGTTTCAACTTGAAATCTAGGCTTTCCACAAGCCATCCTTCAGCATCATTTTCTATCTTATGATTCTAAAACACATTAGGTACATTCAACATGTGACATTTTGCATTATAGCCCTTCATATTGTGTAAATTGCACTTTATACCCAAACTATCATATAATGCACAAATAGTTTGCAAATAAGCTCAAACTTGGAATTTAAATTCTATAAGAGTCTTAATTACTTTTCAAAAGATCAAAACAAGTTTGTAAATAACTTACTTAAGCAAAACTTCTAGGGTTAAGCCAAAACCCAGGTCAGGGATATTACAATTATCAACCCCTAATAGGGATTTCGTCCCCGAAATCTCAAGAGAAAAGAGAAGGGTAATTCCTCCTCATCTCCTTATCTAGCTCCCATGTGGCTTCTTCAATGCCATGGTGATGCCATAGAACTTTCACAAGAACTATGTCTTTCTTTTTCAACTTCTTGATCCTTCTGTCAAGAATCATCATTGGACGTTTCACATAGGATATATCCTCATTTAATTCTACCTCTACAGGTTGCAACACAAACTCTGTATCAGGATGAAATTTTATCAGCATAGATACATGAAATACTAGATGTAGTCTATGTAGCTCAGATGGCAACTCCAATCTATAAGCTACCTTTCCAATCCGTGTTGTTACTGGTAAGGTCCCATAAAACTAGAAGCTAACTTACCCTTTTCCCCAAATATAAGAAGACCTTTCCAAGGAGAGACTTTGAGATACACCCTGTCTCCAACTTGGAATTCTAAAGGTGTACGACGCTTATCAACATAAGACTTCTGTCTATCTTGTGCAGCTTTCAACTGTTGTTGTATTACTTTAATCTTCTCAGTTGTCTGTTGCACTAACTCAGGACCCAGAAGTTGGTATTCTCCTGTTTCATACCAACATAATGGAGATCTACACTGTCTGCCATATAATGCTTCATATGGTGCCATATCAATACTAGTATGGTAACTGTTGTTGTAGGCAAACTCTATCAATCTCAAGTGTATGTCCCAACTTCCTACAAACTGAAGAACACATGCTCTAAGCAAGTCTTCTAAAGTCTGTATAGTTCTTTCAGATTGTCCATCTGTCTGATGGTGAAAAGTTGTGCTAAACTTCAACTGAGTACCCAAGGTTTTATGTAGTCATTCCCAAAAATGACCTATATCAGATACAATTGTAGTTGGAACCCCGTGTAATCACACTATCTCATCTATATAGATCTGTGCAAGTTCCTCAGCAGTATTGGTTGTTTTGACAGGAAGAAAATGTGCTGACTTAGTCAACCTATCAACTATCACCCAAATGGAATCATGATTTTTGGCTGTTCTAGGTAAACCAACCACAAAGTCCATTGTCACGTGATCCCATTTCCATTGTGGTATAGGTAAAGGTTGTAATGTTCCTGTGGGCTTTTGATGTTCATCTTTAACCTACTGACATATTGGACACCGCATAAAAAACTCAGCTACATCCTTTTTCAAACTAGGCCACCAATACATATCTTTTAAGTTATGATACATTTTGGTACTCCCCGGATGCATTGCATACATGGATGAATGAGCTTCCTCCATGACTAGCTTCCTTAAGTCATTGGCATCAGGTACTACCATCCTACCATGGTAACAAACTACCTCATATTCTGATTCATGAAAACCGTCTTGTTTCTCACTGCCATACTCTGACTTGATCTGTTGAATCACAATATCAACATGTTGTGCCTCTTTGATCTATTGTTTCAGAGTAGGTTTCACATGCATCTCAGCTAACAATCCAGCTAACATGGATACTTTAAGATGTACATTGTTTTGCCTTAAAGAGACTAACATATCCCGTCTAAATCACACTAAAGAGTTCAACTGTGCTTTATCTATGGGTGGCGATGAAGATTTTCTACTTAGTGCATCTGCCACTACATTAGCCTTTCCTGGATGATAATCAATTCTACAATCGTAGTCCTTGATTAATTCCATCCAGCGGCATTGTCTCATATTCAACTCGTGTGGTGAGAAGATGTACTTTTGTTCTTATGGTTTGTGAAAATCTAACATGTTTCTCCATAGAGATAATGTCTCCAGATCTTGAACACGTGAACCGTTGTAGCTAATTCTAGATCATGTGTCGGATAATTCTCCTCGTGTTTTTGAAGTTCTGCCATCTCAGATGGCACCATCCTATAAGGTATTTGAGCTATAGGTTACATACCCGGAATTAGATTAATCTCGAAATCAATCTCACGAGGTGGAGGAATGTCTGGAAATTCTTTAGGAAACACATCATCGAATTCCCTAACAACAGGAACTTCAGAAAGACTAGGACTCTCTGCTCTGGTATCTACCACATATGCCAAGAATGCTTCACAGCCTTGTTGCATCAGTTTCTCAGGTACCATTGCTGATACTAGACAGGTTGGAAGAATCTTTTTGTCCCCCTGTAAGACCCATGTCTCACCATTTTCTGTGAATATAGCTTGCTTGGAACCACAATCTAAAACAACCTTATACTTTTCTAGGGTGTCCATCCCAAGAATTATGTCAAACCAATGCATCTCAAGTGGTATAAGATCCACCTAAATGTTGTGTTCTAAAAAGGAAAGAACACAGGGAGTACATACCTCCCGCAACACCACAGATCCGACTAACGGAGTTTCTAATAACAATTTATCTACTCTACGACTGACGGTCATATTGCAGTCATGAATCACTTCTTGAGTGATAAAGGAATGTGTAGCACCCTGATCAATCAAAACAGATACGAAGCAGGATGAAGACATATCGGAATGAAATAATTCCATCTAACCTGTCACGACTCGTGGGTTGACTACTGCTTCTGGCTGATTCATAGCATAGAATCTCGCCATTATTGGTTGCCAACTACGTGTCCTATTGTTGGGTGCAGATGAACCAGTTTGGGACGCCTGTGCACGTCCTCGTGTGCCAGTGCTAAACTGTTGCCTCTGCCTCAATGGTTGGGTTACATTCCTGTCTCTAACTGGACAATCCCTCATCAGATGTCCTAGTTGCCCACACTTATAACAATTTTGTTTTCCCATTGTGGCCTAGATGGTCTTGTTATTGACATGGATGCCATGCTATGGGCTCCACTTGGTGGAAAACTACGGCCTCTACCCTTTTTGGATGTCCATTGTGTCTAAGCACGAACCTCTGTGGTGCTATTGGTGCAGGAAACCTTGGTTTCTTAAAACTTTCAGACCTTTGTCCTTAGAACTGTGCATGCACTTTCCTACTGTTGGCCTCACGTTTCTCAGTCACAGACCTTTCTATTCGCCTAACTGACTCCATAAAGGTGGCAAACCTCTCTCTATTCTCTAGAACAAATACATGTGTGGTTAACTCAGCATTCAGACCCTTCTCAAAATGTCGAATTCTCTCCTCATCTGTAGTAGCCATGTGTGGACAAAACCGTAGAAGCTCCATAAACTTAGCTTCATACTCACTAATGTTCATTGGTATCTGCCTAATCCACTCAAACTGTGAGATTTTCTCATCCATATTAGTCTTGGGAAAGTATCTACTGACGAACTCACGTCGGAACTATCCCCATTCGACTTCAACACCTGGTTGTTTCTCTTCCTCAATGTCCCATCAGTGGCCAACACTTCCTTTTAACAGGTACACAACACGCCTAACTTTCTTAGTTTCTGGAATGTTGAGGATTCTAAAGGCTTTCTCCAACTCAGTGAGCCATGAATCTACGTCTACTGGGTCAGTTGTACCAGCATATTTGGTGGCTCCTACCCGACGTAACCACTCAAAGGTTTTACCAGATCCACGTCCCTCATTGGGAACTGGTGCCCTAGGTGTTGGTAATGGCATCCGATCTGCCATATGCGTCATCGTTTTCATAAACTGCCCAAACAGAGCATGAAAAGTTGGGTTTCCTATCATAGCATGGTCAAGCTAGGGATTCTCAGGTACTAATTCCTCTCTAGCATGATTCCTTACACCTCCTCCTGATGCAGCAACACTACTTTCAGTAGCATGTTCTTTGTGTGATCCAACCATCTTTAAGCTTTACTTCTTCTCCTATATGAGCAGAAGTCACTATTAGATAAACTGGAGGACACTAGAACAGACTCAACAACCTTAATCCTATGTCTCTGTAGACTCAACGAACCTTAGGCTCTGATACCAAAAAATCTGACACGATCCAACAGCAAATCAAACTGTCACCAGTAAATAATTGTGGAATAACCATAAGCAGCAGATTAACAAAAATCACTAAAAATTAAAACCATTTTGCAAAGAGATCCATTTCTAGGAAACTCTTAAGAAGAGAACCAAAGTACTACACACATCATGGTTCACATTGTACGTACACAGTACCATCTCATCTTGAGGATAACATATAACAGTTGCTTTGCCAAAACTATACATAAGCAACATAAACCTCAAGGCATACAAGCCAAAATCTCAGATCGTCCATAAAACTGTTACGTACTGACTCCAAGGACCTGAGAGTACAGAGACGACACATAGGACTTATATCTACACGACACGACAGACAGTACACTCAACCTGAGATGCTACTACTGCCCCTAATGTTGTTGTCCTCCCTCTGCAATATGGTCCCTACCTCCTCGTACGTGTCCACCTAAAAATGTTGGTGACCAACGGGGTGAGACCCATGTCCCAACGAGAGATATAACTCTCTGCCAACAATATTATTATCATAGATAGACAGTATAAAACTAAGTAGAGGATTCTTTTACATTAATAAGTAGGATTTAATCATTGTTTAAGCATAGTAGAGCAATATCATCTTTTGAAGCATTACAAATATATATGATAAAACAATAAATCATCGATTCATTTTATAAGGAATATGAAGAACATGTATAACATCTATCCATTTAAGATGCATAAAAGAAATGTAACATCAACCAGTATTTTTCGTATTCAATCCTTAAGAAAATACACTACACGGCTAATTACATATTTACAATCACACTTATGCCCTGAGGAGATGAGGTATACCGCTCATGCTCCAACTGACCACTGCAAAGTCAAAATCGGTACCATACAAGGTCAATGGAAGAGCTGGCTGCCATGACCTCTGCCATCTCGATCAGTGCAAGACCACAAGCATGACATCTTGTGTCAACTGCAACTAGCTTGCCAGGGTATACTGGTATCTTCGCTAAAGAGCTACAGCTGCAACATGCACTCTCTTCAGGGAGATTTCAGTTATCCATCCCTGACATTCATCATCATCAGGAGATTCATGATACATCCATCCCAACATTTATAATGAAGGAGATCTCACATCAATCCCTCATTAGGACGTCTGGATATTGGCGCCCATCACCCCCGCATATTCAAAAATATGTGCTCTAGGAGATCCCATGGGAAAACTTGTTTCACCATTCAGCAACTACTGATGTTGATGGATCTATGGTTAGGGCACTACATGATGAGATTCCACTTGTTTAATTAGGTGCATTACAATATCTTTTAGCATCAACCAAGTTTCAAACATGAATTATTATAACAGGTGCTACAAAGAAAGGTGTAATACATCTATCAACTACTTTTCTAATCTTTGAAACACATATAACATTCAAGATCTCAATCTCCTATCTCATTACTAGAAATTCTCATCCCTTAGCATTATCATCATCATGTTTACTAGATCTGGGTATTCAAACCCTTAGTTCATCACTAAACATTGTTACCACTTATCAGGTAACTATTACCTTTAGGTCCTTAGACCAAGGTATACATGATACTTATTGCACAAGCATCTCACATGGCTCACAAGGCCCATTTAAATCTATATCACATAAAACAACATGGCTCATACCTAGCTATGCTCATCATCTCACGATACCTGCATGGTTAGTATTGCATGATAACAACCATATCAAATACATATCAACACCATGAAATACAAGGGTAATACCACTATTCCATCATTAGGGTTAGGGTTTCCCTTTCTTATCGATTAGGGTTCCACATACATATCATCACCCTTCATTAGGGTTAGGGTTTCCCATTATTAACCATTTAGGGTTTCAAGATCATACTATCAAGAATCAAACCCTAATTCATACTCTACTCCTATTAGGAATAGGCTTAGTAGGATACTACCAGAGGTTTATAATAAACTTCAGTGTGATAGCGTTGCCACTAACCAGGTTGACCAAGAAGGATGTACCTTTTATTTGGGATAGTCAGTGTCAGCAAGCTTTTCATAGTTTGAAGGAGAAGCTGACAAGTGCTCCAGTGTTAGTGTTTCCAGAATAAGGGAAAGGTTATGTTATTTTCTGTGATGCTTCCAAGAAGGGCTTAGGTTGTGTGTTGATGCAGGAAGATCATGTGGTTTCTTTTGCTTCTCGACAACTTACAAACATGAGGAAAGCTATCTGACACATGATTTGGAGTTGGCAGCGGTGGTTCATTCGTTGAAGATATGGAGACACTATCTTTATGGGAAAGTGTACCAGATCTTTATGAATCACAAGAACTTGAAGTACATCTTCTCACAGAATGAGCTGAACATGCATCAGTGGCGCTGGATGAAGTTAATCAGTGATTATGATTACACCATCGAGTATCACTCAGGTAAGGCGAACGTGGTAGCAGATGTGCTAAGCAAGAAGTCTTCTTCTCTTCCCACGAGGAAGGCACAGTTGAGCTCTTTGATATGCCATAGGTAGGATATGTTTGTCTCTTTGCGGCAGATGAATGTACAGTTGAAAGTCTCTTTGTTGGCATGATTGTTAGCATAGATGCAAGTAAAGCCTACGTTGAGACAATAGATCAAAGAAGCACAACAAGTACATGCTACAGTGCAGGTGATCTGATCAGAGTTCGGCAGTGAGAAGCACGATGGTTTCCATGAGTTTGAGGATGGGCTAGTCTGTTATCATAATAGGATGATGGTTCCCGATGTTGATAATCTAAGGAAGTTAGTGCTCGAGGAAGCGCACACGTCTATGTATGCTATGCATCCAGGTGTCACCAAGATGTATCACAATTTAAAGGATCTGTATTGGTGGCCCAGTTTGAAGAAAGGTGTAGCTGAGGATGGGCTAGTATGTTATCATAACAGGATGATGGTTCTCGATGTTGATAATCTAAGGAAGTTAGTGCTCGAGGAAGCGCACACGTCTATGTATGCTATGCATCCAGGTGTCACCAAGATGTATCACAATTTGAAGGATCTGTATTGGTGGCCCAGTTTGAAGAAAGGTGTAGCTGAGTTCATGGAAAAATGTGTAGTATGTCAGCAAGTTAAGGCAGAACATCAGAAGTTGGCAGGTATGTTGCAACCCATGCCGATACCACAGTGGAAGTGGGATCATGTAACCATGGATTTCATAGTTGGTCTTCCGAGGATAGCTAGGAATGATGATACCATCCAGGTGATAGTGGACAGATTGACGAAGTCTGCACATTTCATACCTGTGAAGACAACCTATACAGTAGAGAAGCATGCTCAGGTATATGTAGATGAGATAGTGTGTTTGCACGGTGTGCCAGCAATGATAGTCTTTGACAGAGGCCCTCAATTCACAACTCATTTATGGTAACAGTTGCATAAGGCGTTGGGAATGTAGTTGAGGTTCAGTACTGCTTTTCATCTATAGACAGATGGACAGTCTGAAAGGACTATTCAGACTTTGGAATATCTTCTAAGAGCTTGTATTATACAGTTCCTAGGAAGGTGGGATGTGCATCTCAGTATGATAGAGTTTGCTTACAACAACAGCTACCAGTGAAGTATCGACATGGCACCTTATGAAGCATTGTATGGTAGAAAGTGTAGATCTCCTTTATGTTGGTACGAGTCTGGCGAGTATCAGCTTATGGGTCCTGAGTTAGTGCAGTAGACGGTAGAGAAGATCAGGGTGATACAACAACAATTGAAAGCGGAATAAGACAGACAAAAGTCTTATGCAGATAATCGTCGCTGACCTTTAGAGTTCTAGGTGGGAGATAAGGTGTATCTCAAAGTCTCTCCATGGAAAGGCGTGCTAAGGTTTGGAAGGAAAGGAAAGTTGGCTCCCATGTATATGGGACCATATCCAGTGATAGCACGTGTTGGAAAAGTGGCTTATAAGTTGGAGTTACCACCAGAGCTGCACAAGTTGCATCCAGTGTTCCATGTTAGTATGCTAAAGAAAAGTCATCTGGGAACATAGACAGTGATACAACCAGTTGAGGTCGAGCTTGGTGAAGATGTGACCTATGAGGAAGGTCCAGTGTTGATACTTGACAGGTGAGTGAATAAGATGAAGAGGAAAGACTTTGTGCTTGTAAAGGTTCTCTGGCATCACTGTGGCATTGAGGAGGCCACGTGGGAGCTTGAGGAAGAGATGCAGAGGAAGTATCCATCACTTTTCTCTTCGGATTTCGTGAGTGAAATCCTTTTGTAGGGATTTATGGCTTGTAAGGACCCTGACCTTTGTTTTAGGCTTACCCTGTTTGATTTGCCTAAACCTTGTGTTTAGAGGCTTGCCTAATCACCTGAGGTGTTATTAGTGTTTGTTATGTTTTGTTGTGAGGTTGAGGTGCAACTTGCAATTTACCCAATTTCTAGGGTTTCCATGCAAGTTTGCCACCTTGAGAGATCTCTTTGTATCTCTTTACATCCTCTAGGGTTGACTGGATGAGTTGGGCACCTTGCTTGAGTTGTTTTGGGCCTCATTTGAGCTTATTTAATCTTGGGCTTGAAGCCCTTCCTCCTTGCTTGGTGTATCGGGCAAGAGGTGCTTGGGTGTGTCAGCCAGGAGGTGTATCGGCCAAGTCGGTGCTGGTGGGTGTGTCTTTTTTTTTTTTTTTTTTGGTTAAGCCAGGGGGAATTCTATTCATCCCGCCCCCCTCACGCAGGCAAATCAATCAAACGTACAAGTCCTGCTTATAAACCGCAGGTATCATCCCCATCATTAAGAACCACATAAGGAACCTTTCTCTTCTCAAGAGCCAGCATCCCCCGTATCCTACAAGGAACATTATGACCATCCGTAGTGATGATAAAATCATCCACTCGTGTACTCCATCTACCAAACTGTCTAGGGATAGAGTTCACCATCTTATGAACTAACGATCCCATGATGTTATTATCTCTCAACTCCTCTCTAATCTCCTTCAACACCTTCCTTGCCCTCCAAGGTCCCTTCTCATCTCTCCAAAGAATGTCATGGACACCTTTGTCATCAATCTCCATACATGAGATTTGCATCATCTGGTCTCTGGCAATCTTCATACCAATCACACAAGCCTGTAAGTACGCCATCATGAACTCCGGATGCGTGAGCCATGCAAAGAACATCATGCACACATCTGCATTGTGATTTCTGACCAAACCAGCTCCCCATCTTCTATAGCTGCCGTCTTCACACTTGTTTCTGCCCACCGTAATGTTCATCTTAAGATTGTAAACATCAGGTCTCTCCCATCTCATCAGTTTGATCTCCCTCATTCTCGTCCTTGGCTCACGAAAACCCCCCGCAGCCATTCTTCTATAGATATCCGATCCACTCATCACATGAAACGAAATCTTCAACAACTTATTATTCACTCCTTCCACAATCCTCTTCCATTCCTTCTCGCACATCCTTACCTTGCCATCAAACCTGGTAGCACACCTGATCCTCCAAACACTAATCGGAATGGCCACCGCAATCATGCCAGATAACCAATCTGCAAGGTTTCTAGATAACCCCAACAAACAGGTATGCAGCAAAGTCATATTGTCTGTCGGCCTATCCTTTCCAGTAAGCTCCGAGAATCTCCTCCAAAAGAACGACGCCACTTGTCCATGAAAGAAAAGGTGTGACGTCTCCTCTTCTTGTGGAACATCACAACAGTCGCATCGTGATGCCATCTGAATGCAACATTTGTATTTGATATTATCATCGGTAGGTAGCGCCTGTCTAAGCATCTTCCACACTATCGAAGCAGCTCTCGGCATGTTAATCTTCCACAACTTACCTAAGTCCACCGGCCCCTGAAGACATGGCGTCCATAACAAATTCTTGGCTGATCTCATAGTAAAGCGTCCATCATGTTCCATGGTCCATATGAGTTCATCATTGTCATCCGAAATCCAGCAATCCGCTCTAGCAATAAGATCAATTCCCTCATCCCCGACCAGCTGATAGATGGATTCCCAATCCCATCCATTATCATCCTGCCACAGATCATTGACTCTGATCGGGTATCTCCTGTCACTGGCAAAGACGGCATATTCTCTAAGCCTCTCATCGCACCATCTCGCATCCCAAAAAGAAACATCACCTTTTCCAATCAGCCATCTACACTGAGGGAACATCTTGGGGAACATCTCCCATACTCTCTTCCAGAAAGGAGAAGGAGTACTGCTAATTCTGAGAAACTCAGGATAATCGCCTGATCTTCCTCTCTTTGAATTTGCATATTTGTTTCTACAAAAACATGCCCAAAGAGACTCACCTTGCAGCACCTCCCAACAAGCTTTGGCCACAAACGATTCATTCACCATCTTCAAAGAAGTAATACCGAGACCCCCATCAAGCATAGGTGACGCAACACCTTTCCAACCAATCCATGCCTTTCTGTGATGACCAGCCCGATCAGCCCATAAGAACTCAGATAATTTTTTCTCAATTCTGTCAACGATCCCTGCCGGGATACCAAGTGCAGCCGCCGTGTACACCGATACAGCCGAAAGAACATGTGCAATCAGAAGTCTCCTCCCTGCAAAAGACAGAAGTCTCGTCTTCCAGGATGCCATCTTCTTGTTCACCTTCTCTATCAGAAAATCATATTCATGTAATTTCAATCTACCTTTGGAAATCGGCACGCCCAAGTAAGTGAAGGATTGAGACGCAGTTCCAACCCCCAACCTTGTGGCAATGGCCCTTGGACACACACCCCTACACCCCTACACCCCTACACCTAACATCATTTGTGTCACCCCCTCTTAGACACATGGTGCTCGCTGCTAGCAAGTGGCAAGTCATGGACAAGTGGTATTTGGGGTGTTAGCTTGTGGCATGGCCCTTGGACAAGTGTACCTAGGTCGAGTGCTACCTTGCCTTGCTCCTTTACCCTTTTATATATATACCACACACCTTGCCTGCTAGTAGTCCCTTTAGTTCCTTAGTTGTTGCTCTTCCCTTGTTGGCCGAGAACGAGAAGAAGAGAAGGAGAGGAGGTAGTCGATATACCTTGTTGATGCTTTCTTCTTCCTTAGTGGTGGCCGATACATCCTACTGTTCTTGCTGCTTTTGCTTTCTTCTTCTCCAGTTGGTGGTGTTGTGGAGCTTGGAGCTTGGAGAAGCTTGTGCTTAAGGCGGGTTACATAACTTCTAACCTAGCTATACTATCTCCCTTATATAATGTTTTGATATGTTTTCTTGTTCATCTATACATGTCTTGCTAGTAGTTGGTTATGCTTAGTTGGTAATGTTGTTGCCCTATGTGCTCCCTAGATCATGTTGGGAGATATGATGTAGCTACCCTTGTGTTGTCCGATCCTTTGGGTTGTAGAACCTCAAGCAACACCCCTCTCTCATTTAGTTGAGAGGTGAGCTTAGGGTTTCTTAACCCGAGGAGGTATGGTAGTGTGTCCTTGAGGCAATACCCCTCTCTCACTTAGTTGTTGAGAGGTGAGCTTATGATGTTGGGTGATAAGGTCAGTTGGTTTGTCCGATAAAGGTATTGACCTTAGTTCTACCCTAGTTGCATTTTATGTTCTTGTTGGTACCTTGGGCGACATAAGTGGCCATGCCTTTGAGGGTGGGCTTTGAGCAACACCCCTCCTTCCTTGAGTTGTGAGGTGAGCTCTAGCTCTTACCTGATATGCTTGAGTTTGGCAATACCCCTCAATCAACTTAGTTGTTGCGAGGTGAGCTAACACTCTTATTGACCTTGGGTGATATGGTGTGGTTTCCTAATATCTCTCTCCCCCTTGAGTTAGGGTTTGGGCGTTAGGGTGTTGTGTTGGATGACATGGTGTTGCCTCTGTTTGGCACGATACCCTATTGGGTAGTGTTGTCCGATACCCCATGTAAGTGTGTTGTCTGATATGGTATCCTGATGGGCGTCATGATCCTTGTACGTTAAGGTTGATCCTTGGTTTGGGTGTGGCCCGATATGATGTTTAGGGTGCATGCTTCTCTTGGGCATTAGGGTTGTCTTTCATTGGGCATTGCACTTCTTAGGTTGCTACCCAATAGCCTTGTTTGTAATCTTCCTGGTGTCCTTTGTTGGTCTTGTCCGATTCAGGGAGATGATGTTGAGGTGTTACACGATAAGGTGTTTGCTCGACATGACACTGCATTGATCTAGATGGACGATAGGGTCTGTCGCTTGGGCAAAACAGGTTGCACATTATGGTGTTGCACGATAACAGCTTGCTTAAGGCTTGCCCGATATGGGTGTTAGCCGATATGGTGGGTTGCGTTTGTTGAGGTGTTGCATGTTAGCCGACACCCGTAGGGTATGGTTGTAATCGATACCTTTGGTGAGGGCCATTGTACCTTTGGTGAGAGACGTGGTACCTTTTGGTGAGGGTTATCCCTTACCCGATATGTTGTTGTGAAGGTTATGCTTGAAACCCTAATGTCGTTTGGAATGTGTATATGTGAGTACTATGTATATGCACGTTCATCTAATGTTGTACAACAATATCTCAATGATGAAGTGTTTATCTACTCATGAGCATACTAAATATGCAGGTTCATCGATTGAGATGTGTAATCAGGTATGGACCATGATGATGTCATTAATGACATTTGCTTCATGTTCAAATAATGAGGAACACTATGTGCTATGTGAACTATGATGGTGCATGATGTGTGTTGCCTATGAGATCGTAACATGTTCTTGATGATGGGATGGAATCCCTATGATGATTAGATCCTTGTGATGGATCTTAATGATTGGTAAGAGGCCAAGTGGCAACATGTCATGTTGAATCCTTGAGATGGATTATGATGATGTTGATGGCATTAAGCATGGCAGTAACTGTATGATACAAGATAATGGAATCTATGTTGTTTACTCTTGTTTATGGTTTGCATAATATAACTTGGTTGACCCTAACAATCCACTTAAAATGTATGAATTAATTATAGATGAACCTTTCATGTAGTTTTCCCTGGCCATAGATCCATCATCGTCAGTAGTTAGTGATGGTGAAACGGGTTATCCTATGGGTTAACCTAGAGTGCATATTGTTGAGTATGCGGGGTTTCTCCTAGCCAAAAATAGGAGGATTGGAGTAAAACTCTTGTTGTAGACTCAGGATATGTATAAGAGCATGGTGAACAGGCCCATGGCTCAGTGTGATAGAGCATGAATACGTTCATGGCTCAGGAGCACGGTGAATAGGCATGTGGCTCAAGGTATGCTAGCGTGGAGACCTGTACCAAGGCAGGCTAGAGGAAAGGGGTAGCCTGTGGGAGCTAACCCTGTGACTAAGGTCACTTAAGCAAGAGATTGCCGTCTTGCTTTGGATATCGTGCACTGACCAAGAAGAGGTTGAGGTCATGGAGTCTGGCTCTTCCATTGACCTTGTTTGGCACCTATATTGGGTTTTGCAACTGAATGTTGGATTTGAGCAGTACGGCCCAAATCCTCAGGGCATAATAAATGGTAATCCAGCCGTATAGTATATTTGCTTAGGGCAAACACGGAACATTGGTTGAGTCCTTGCATGATGTATGATTGTCTTATATACATTCTCTAAGTATTTCTTGCAGTTAGTTATATGTCTGTCAGATATCATGGTATGATGTAACATGTATAATCTTATTTTTCATATTTCATATATGACCTGGTTATCTGCTACATGCTTTATCTGCTCTAGCTTTTCTGAGGTTTATAGTTCGGTGGGGTTTTATGTTTCTCATTGGGACAGTGTGTCTCACCCCGCTGGTTTCAATCTTTTTAGGTGATCGAGCTAGACGTGGTGGTGATCGTAGTGTTGCGGCTGAGCAGCAAGAAGATCAGTAGAAGGCAAGGTTGGATATGTTGCTATTGTGGTTGTTTTGTAGTAGAGTCTTAGAGTCTTCCATGTACTCTCAGGTCCTTGGAGGTGTTTTGATGAGGTTTCACGATGTATGATCTTAGTATGGTTTCTTGTATCCTGTTGGTGGCCCTGGTAAATCCTGTTATGTATATAAACAGGTGATGTATCCTTGATGGATATGAAATAGATGGATCCTATGTGTTGGTGGACATATATCATGCTTATATACATAACACGTTCTTTGTAGGATGTGGATATGGTTGTGATAGTTCCTTTCTTATGATGCTTTCCACAATCGGTTTTAATTAACCCGTGTTTTTGGTAATATGTTGTTTATGGTGGTTCTGCACGTTTTCACGTGGTGTTTCACTACCTTTGTGATGGCGAGATGTCACATATACCTTATCCTTTTTCACACAGATAGAAGAAATTGTAAAGCATTTAAAAGATTACTGAACAAAATGTAAGTCCTCATCTTCCTTATGTCCTCATAGGACTAGTTAAAGGAAGCTCAATAACAACTACTTTTCTTATATATACCAGATAGAATCATGAAACGACATATCAGAATGATACTATTTCATCTGACCTGTCTCAACTCGTGGATTGTTTACTACCTCAGGCTGATTCTTTTCATAGAATCTTATCATTGTCTGATCCCAACATCGTGCTCTATTTCTTGGTACTGGTGAACCTACTTGGGACATCTGTCTATGTCCTCGTATGCCACTACAAGACCATTGCCTTTAAGAGTCTTGCTGACTTTGCCTCGGCGGTTGAGTCATTTCCTCCTTCCTTTTTAGACAAGAGGATCTAATATGCCCAATCTGATTACACTTATAACACATCTTATAAGCATTCTCCGGCCTTGTCGGCCTTATAACTGATGTAGAGGCCAAACCAAGAGTTCTAACTGGTGGAACATCAGGTCCTTTGCCCTTTCTTGGTGACCATATCCCTGGTGCATTAGACATTGGTTGCACTGGTGTTACCAAAATCTTTTCCTTTTTGGAACTACTAGGCCTCTGCTCCCGAGTTTGGATAGGCCTTTTCTTAATCCCTACCTTATTATCCTCTTCTGGACAGTCTTTTATGAGATGTCTTGGTTGCCTACACCTGTAGCAAACCCTGATTTTGGGTTGTAACCTATTTCTTTCGACATTTTCCATTGCTCCAACATGTTGATGTTGATCAAGAATCCTATTGGAGTCCAAAACTTCATCATTGGGGGTTGGTAACCTGGGTTGTGTTGCTAATACCCAGTCCACTATACACATCATTGTTGTCCTAACTTGCCCAATAGTGATATCAAAGGAAGGATCCCTTATCATAGATGGATCATCTTGGGGATTCTCAGGCAGTCATTCTTCTCTCGCCTGCTCCCTTGCACCTTCTCCTGGTGTAACAACATTGCTTTCAGCAATGTACTCCTTGTGTTCTCCAGACATCTTTAAGCTTCACTCTATCTTCTGCATAAGAAGAAGTAACTATAAGATATACTGGAGGACACTAGAACAGACTCAACACATTAGTCCTATGTCTCTGTAAACTCAGTGAACCTTAAGCTCTGATACCAAATTTGTAGTGATTGTCATCAAACCGACAAAAACATCATTACTAACTAAGCAGAATAAAGATAATCAACAGATTAACAAAAAATCACTAAAATTTTAAAACCATTTTGCAAGGAGATCCTTGATCAGAAAACTTTTACTGAAGGATCCAAAACCCATACATATCTTGATTTACATTATAGAATATTGTTTCATCTCATCTTGAGGACAACATATATTAGTTGTTATATCAAAATATATACTGGAGCAACATAAAACCTCACAGCATACAAGCCAAAATCTCATATTGTTCATGAAACCATTAAGAACCAACTCCAAGGACCTAAGAGTACAGAGACGACACATAGGACTTCTATCTACAAGACACGACAGATAGTACACTCAACCTGAGCTATCACTACTGCCTCAGCTGTTATTCCTCCTCTATAGAAAGGTCTCCACTGCCTCGTGCACGTCCACCTAAAAATTGTGGATCCCACAGGGTGAGACAATTGTCCCAGCGAGAGATATAACTCTTTGTCGACCATATTATTATTATAGATAAACATTATAAAAATTGAGCAGGGGTTCCTTTTATATTAACAGGATGGATTAATCATTGTATGAATAGAATAAGATAATCTCCTTTCTTAAGGAGAACATTGCATCTACCCATGGTAGATTTATAAATCATCTATTTGTTTTGCAAGGAATGTAAAGGAACATAAATAACATCTATCAACTAAGATGTATAACTGAATTGCGCATCAAACAATGTTTTCCATATTTGATCCTTAAGTAGATATGCTACACGGCTGAACATATTTTACAATCACACTTATGCCCTGAGGAGATGAAGCATACCCCGTTCATCTCCAACTAACCACAAACTTCTCACAAGTCAGTACCATACAAGGTCAATGGAAGAGTCAGTTGCCATGACCTCCCTTCTCTCGGTCAGTATGAGACCACTTAGGCTTAGCAGGACATCTTGTGTCAACTACAATATAGTTGTGTCAGGGTACATAGGCATCCTCACTTAGAGCTACAGCTTCAACTGTGCTCTCTTAGGGGAACAACTACTAACAACTGTCCCCAGTTATTGAGTTATGGTCACTTAGGCACCATACTCTAAGCTATGGTCACATAGGCACCATGCTCTTGAGCCATGGTCACATAAGCACCATGCTCTGAGCCATGGGTCAGTTCACCATTCTCAATTGAGTCATTCTTATGAAATTATTGAGTCATGGTCACTTAAGTACCATGCTCTCACATATTCAAAAATATGCATTCTGGGTTATGCCGCGGGAAACTCGTTTCACCATTCAACAAATTATGATGCTGATGGATCTATGGTTAGGGCAATGTTTTATGGTTTCTAATGATATATTACGTGCATTACAGCATTCTTTTAGCATCAAACAAGTTATCATTATTAATCACAACAAATGTTACAAAGAAAGTGTAATACATCTATCATGTACTTTTCAAGTCTTTAAAACACACTTAGATACTTGGTGCTTGGGATCTCAGTCCCTTATCACATTACTGGGAATCCACATCCCTTCATATCATTGTCATCATGATTACTGGACCTGGGTATTCAAACCCTTTAGATCATCACACAGCATTGTTACCTCTGTAACAAGACTATTACCTCTAGGTCCTCAGACCAATGTATTCATTTCACTTGTTGTACAAGTATTTCACATAGCTCACATAGTTTGATTAATCATTTTGTCACCTCTTACTAGGCAACAATTATTCACACTGGTTATTAAACATCTGGTCACCTCTCACTAGGCAACAATATTCACACAGGTTATTAAACGTCTTGTCACCTCTCATTAGGTAAAATATTCACATAGGTATTTAAACATCTTGTCACCTCTCACTAGGTAACAACTATTCATATGGCTCATAAGGCCATTAAACGTCATACTTATCATATAAGTATTTAACATGCCTCACAAGGCTTATGAAATAAGAGAAATACAACCTTCCCCATTATTAGGGTTAGGGTTTCCTTTCACAGCCAAATAGGGTTTCAAGTTCATATTATCAGTCCAGACCCTTATTCATTGCTCCACACATCCAGGAGCATATATTCATATCATAAGTATGCAATCATGCTTATCTATTCTCATCATTTATCATTTAAATGAATATTAACACAAAGTATGAGTTTCTCTCTTATCCTCTCTAGGATATTGATTACATCATACTTTTAGTTCTATCCTCCTCTTGAGGAATATTAGTTCATCATTAACAATTCTCATCATCTTTAAATTAAGACCACATTCAACATGTGTTACTCAATCAATCACATATGATTGAAGTGCCTCTACCATATTAGGTATCAAGATGTGTGTATGTTAACATATATTGCTTTAAGATACATTCTTATTTCACATAGTGTATCCATATTGGGCAGGAGGTATAACCACATCACCATATCATGTTTTAGGGTGTATCCCCTAATCATCCTATCATGTACCCATATCAAATTGAATATCACTTAATTCTTATCATCTCAAGACAACTTCATATTGGCTATGAACTAGGTGCTTGACCCCATATCAGGTATAAGCTATGTGCTTGGTGCCATATCATGCACAAGATGTGCCCCATATAGGGCATAAAACATATGTCTCATCCTATATCGTTTGAGTGATATACAAGATACTATATCAGTCTCCCTTCAGGATTTATTATATCGGGTATCCATGTCGGGTAACATATCGGCTTACCATCTTAGGTAGACCATGAAACTCATAACCCCTTCATTATTTCAAGTATCATCCTTATTATATAATTACTTAATCAAGATAGTTTATCTATTAAACTCTCATACCACAATCCCTTACACAAAGGGGTAGGGTATATTGGGTTTCAATACCTCATCTAGGGTTTTCCATCAATTTTGGGTAAATCATGCATATCGTGCATGAATTATAATTTGTTCCTCATATCGTCCACAAGGTAGGAGTAAATGCTATTCCTAACATCTACGGGATATCATTCATGTCATCCATGTGGTATCACTGACCACTTGTATCAGTTTACCCATCACCTAGGATTTCCAACTCTAGTTTATTTAGACTGCTCATTATTTCTCTATCGTGTAAGAGGTGTGATCTTTTTGGTCGGTAAAAAGTCATGTTTCTATTAATTGAAACCAAACTTTAGGTACAGAGAACTGTGCCCCTACAAAACTGGGATGATAAACATCTGAAACAAACCTAGAGAGTCCAGAAATGGACCTCCTGAAAGACCAAGAAAAAAGAGAAAACACAGACAACCAGCAACCAACTGACACCAGCTGACAACTGAAGAGGTCAGCAACCATGCCACCAACACTGATCACTAGCATTATGCACACCTTCAAAGAGTGACGTCTTTGGCTTCTGGAGGCTGAGTCAAGAGTTGTAGAAAAACATCAGCAGTGCTAGTTGCTAAGGCTCAGTTGCTTCTCAATCAACCTAAAATATACATCACAAGGCAGGAAAGTCACACAAGAATCCATCAAAATGTTGCACTGCACACTAGGATCCTGCGATTAGTCCACCTACTAGGCCTTCACTGGCAATAATGAGCACCCACAAATTTGTGAAGAACAGATAGATCTGTAACCCCATTCCTCCAGTCAGCAGCAAAATGGGTCTTTGAATCCAAGAGGACTAAACACCAGATCCTTGAATATCTATAGAAGTTGTTTGCACAATAACAAACAAAAACACCCACAGGTGTTCCCTGCACGCAGCAACAGAACGGGCAAAGAAGAACCCAGGAGAAAGCTCCTTTGAGCAAAAGGTCGAGCACCTTGAGGGTGCTCTACCTCACAGCAACAAGAGTCGGCCACACAGGAGCTCGAAGCCCCTGTTTGCACATGAGCAAACCATCGAGAAATCGGATGGCGTCCAAGTAGCTGCGTCAGATCGAAGACATACATGAGCGAGAACAAAGCAAGCTCCTCATAACCTGGACAACGGAGCAGTAGGGCCCTGTCACCAGAGTCGACCTACGCCCACACGTCGAGGACCAAGAACTGTGAGGCTAATCATTGCCTCCAGGGAACACCTGCAAGTTGATTTCTCGGACGACGAGGGAGAAGAGGGTAGCAGGAACGTCGTCGACAACCCCTTTGTGCCCCACCCTGCCCTGCCGCCAACCCTGTACCATGGCCAGTCCATGGTGCGGTCTGTTTTCAACAGCAACGATAGCCCCGTAATCATCATGCAGGCTCCCACTACTACGGGCTTCAACCCCGCTCCACCAACCACTTCCTACGCGTACGCCGCCCCGGCAGTGTCTGCTCCGGTCGTCATGGATCAACAAGCGCTGGCTCCAAGACGCCACTGCTATTGTGTCGGGGTCGGAACCCCTGAGTAGGGGGTACAGCCTGGAGACGGGGGGCGTCATCAGGGGAGACTTGGAGGAGTCCCGCAAGAGGTGTGATCTTAGACTTGTATTGTGCATAAAAGGTAAATGGGTATCTCCATATCATGTAAAAGGCATGACCCATATCATGTATGAGCTATCCTTTATCCCCATATCAGGTTAACCTCAACTTGGGTTTCATATTGGGTTGAGGTGTTTCAAGCATATCGAGTTACACATTATTCTTGAATCCATCCTGATATCGTGCAGAAGTGTTTTATTCAATTATTCATATTGTGCACCACATGTGTGCTTCATGATATTGTGCACAAGTGTATAGTTACAAGATCATATCAGGCAAGAGCACTTGATATTCTTCACTCATATCGGGTTACCCAAATTAGGGTTTCATATCAGCTTTCAAGTATACTTTAGATCTTATATCGTGCATAGGATCTATTCTTGACTTCATATCGTGCAAGCATGTCGTGCAGGCATGTCGTGTAAGTATGTCGTGCAAGCATATCGTGCACGCATATCATGCAAGCATATGTCTACACATACCCATATTGGGTTAGAGTTACTTGTGTGTATGCTTGAGCCAGATATCATTTCATAAAGTGATACCATCTTCTTCAAGCTCTAGTCCTTTGTTCTAACTATTATAATTCATGGAAATAGGTCTAAGCAATTACTAGAACTCATAATTTCATCAACTATTTTAGAAGATTTCAGAATTAAAAGTAGTTCATTTAAGCATAGAAATTTAGGTGATGAATAATAACATTGTTGAGTTCAAGTTATATAACTCGCCTTGTGAACAGCTTCAAAGCTCCAAGCTCTAAAGCTTCACGTCCTAAGGTTGATAGTTATATAACCCACCTTATAAACAGCTTCAAAGATCCAAGCTCCAAAGCTTCACATCCTAAGGTTGAAGAAGAACTTCTCCAAGGTCCAGGGCTCGTTCACAACTCCTCCATAGATAAGAAATCACCATAGTTAAGCACTTGGTGAAGAAGGAAAGAAAGGAGTATTCATAACCTGATATCCTATTTCAACCAAGGTTGATGATGACCAGAGCCTTACCTAAAGCTTGATGCTCGAGCTCTCCTAGCTCCTTCAGCTGCTTTGCATGATACCTAAGGGTCTTTGCATAATATCTCCAAGAGAGAAGGTTATGAGGATCGTAAACTTTCATCGGAATGGAGAATCGTAAACTTTCATAAGTTGGTGAATGGTGGAGTATATATATATACTTCGTTCATGAGATAAAGCATATAAGAGGTGTCTTCACCTCATACTACTAGATGACACGTGGTCATGCATGGTTGACATGTGGCCATGCATGCACACATCTATATCTTGTCATGCAAGAGTTTTGGGGATAACCTAGAGACAATATCTCAGCCCTTACTTATCTTGTTGGGCAAGTTATCTCATCTTTATCTCATTGAATAAGCAACCTGATACACTTTTTGTAAGGAACTTTGAAACCCATCATGGGCCACCTCCTTGAGGTACTCTTCCCATCATGGCCTTTTCCAAGGCTCAACAAACTGATAGGAGGATCTTACTTTGGCTCTGTGGCCGATAGGGCTCCTTATATCAAGTCTACAACTCGATACAACACATATAAGGCTCTTGCCTTCAACTCATTCATTACCAAGAGTATCACCACTCAAAGGTGATTCAAACATAGTGTATCCTTCTTTCTCTTTCCTCTAAAAGATACATAGAGTGAGTAAGGACACTCTAGAGGTGGTAATTTACATTTCAACCCCACATATTGGGTAAATTACAATTTGTTGGTGTACAAAGTACTAGCATTGTTCAAACAAGTTATAACTTGGTATTTAGGCTTTCCACAAGCCACCACTTAGCATCACTCTCTTTCTTATGATACTAAAACACTTAGTACACATTCCACATGTGACATTTTGCAATGTAACCCCTCAACTTGGGTAATTTGCACTTTTCACTCAAACTTTCATATAATGCACAAATAGTTTGCTAATAAGCTCAAACTTGAAAACAAACTTCACCAGAAGCCTTAATTAATTTTCAAAAGATTAGAATCAGCTGATAAGTAACTTTATTAAGCAAAACTTCTAGGGTTAAGCCATAACCCAGGTCAGGGATGTTACAACACCCACCTCTCAGTAGTATAAAATAGTCCTAACTTTTTTTATCATTCTCATAAATATTCCCAGATTTGGACTACAAACCTTTGTTCCTCAACACATTTCAGCCACCCTCATGGTCAAGGTAGTCTAGCTAAGGCACATCTCCTTACTCATGTGCATATCTTCTCAGATTATAAAAAGAGTAGAAATCATTTACACAAAGTGGCCAGCAAAGCATGTAAGAAGGAATCAACACTAATGAACCTTATAACAATGAAATAACTTGTATAATTTATGAAATTCATGTTTGATAGAGTTATGACATGGAAGTTACTCTCGCATGCCCAAAAAAAGGAGATCTACTCATCCAAAGCTATAGAAAGTAGATACAAGAAGTAGAGAATAGGGATAACCATCATCATAGAAGGAAATAAAGTTGGATGTCCATGGAAAAAGTAAGCAAGAGTCAAAACATAGATCAAGGAGTAAAAACTTTGTTCTTGATTCTAGAAACTCTCCAGAAAACTTCACTCCAGAGTAGAGAGAAGAGAACGTGGAGATCCCTCCGGTAATTTTTGGAGAAGAAGGAAGAAGAAGAATTTCTCTCCCAAAAAACCATCTTTTCTCCCTTAGAACTCCTTCAACTCTATGTGGCTTTGCCTTGCTTGAGTCCCGCTCCAAATGGTCTAAAATATTCCATGATAATTGTCCCAAGACGGCTTGGGGTCGTATATATAAGTGTGGAACAGTTACATTTATTTTTAAGTAAAATTTGAAGGTGACACGGCGTGTTGGATGGTCAACACTAAGGGTTAGTTGTGATAACTAAAGTCAAACAGCATCGATCAATGATGACACGGCGTGTTGCTGCAAGTTATGGAGTTCTAGAAAACTCTAGAATGAGGAAACACAGCATGTTGCTTGATGTTAGGGAATTCTCAACCAAGCTCTGCATTGAAACATGGTGTGTTGAAATCTCAACACGGTGTGTTGATTCTGAACACGGCGAGTTCATATCTGGACACGAAGTGTCATTGATAGTTTCAACAATATTGATTTTATGAATGTTTAGATGATTGGGGAATGTGTCGATGGATGATATGATAGTGTTTCTCTCCCAATTTTAATGTCAAAATTTAGTACCTATATGCAAACCAAAGAGCATGTAATGATAGCAATAAAGTGAGAAATTTAGCATGATTATAGGCGACATGTGGCAGAAAATGGGTAGAAAATGCTTGCAACAGTAGGGAAAAAAATACTATATAAATCAAACACATTAGTGCTACACATCATGTTACGGACGATCATTAGTGACGTCAACATATGATGCCTTATTATGATTCTGAACAAATTCATATTGGAGATAGGACATGCTTGTTGATCACCCATATTGGACACTCCATCATACCTTCTTACTGTCATCCACTCTATTTATCTCACATCTTACATGTTCCCGACATAATCAAATTCGTGTTATCTTTTTATCATTTTTCCAGTCATTACATAAGTGTTACTTTCAATTTTTTTCCATCTCACTTTTCCGTCCACTATCTCTTGACTCATTGGCCCCTCCTCCGAGGTCGAGTTAACAACAGCCTTTACGCCTTGCATGGATTGCCCTCTGCCCTCCTCAGCAATTGTGTCTCCTTTGAGCAAGGGCATCAAGGACTCGGTCACATGTGTCCTCACACCGTCTGCACTATCACACTAAGCATCAACTAATAATTTTTTCTTCCTCAGTGGAAAATGAATGTGAATCCTACTTGTTGAGAAAGACTTCCCCTATCAATCTCCCACCAACCAAATCATGTAGTCAAGCTATTTTAGATTAAATTTTTGTTGATGTATGGGGTCTTGCTCCCCTTGTTTCTTCATAAAGTCATTATTATTTTCTTCTCCTTGCTTATCATTTCTCCAAATCCACTTAGATTTATCCTTTATTTTGCAAATCTGATGTCTACCATGTGTTTGTGCAATTCCATAAACTTGTTGAACACCAATGTAACACATCCATCAAAGCCCTTCACATGGACGACGGTGATGAATTTTGTGCTCTCACGCATATCTGCACAGCCATGGCATCCATCAACGACTTATCATGCCCACATACACATAAATAAAATGGCGGTGTTGAACGTAAAATCCGCCACGTCGTTGACAACCCTCTCACACTTCGTGTGCATACCTATGTCCCTAAACGCTACTAACAATACACACTCCATACACTATTTATTAAATAACTGAAATCCCAACCATGTCCTCTCCCATAAGTCCCCATATTAAACACTCTAATGTCTATCGCCAGATTACAGTACCCTCAATTTTTGATTGTGCGGTGTACCCCCTCACTCCCCCATTCAATAAACACAAGTTTGATCTTCATACCAAATGTTGTGTGTTCCTTAGTTACCATCCCAGTCACCTTGGTTATTTGTGCCTTAGATCCAACCACAAATCGCATCTAGGTCTCTAGACATGCCCAGTTTAATGAAACTTTATTTCCCCTCCATTCTACCAGCTCAATTTTAGACCACCCCCCCCACCCTTAACCTACGTCAACTCCATTGTTGTGACTCTCCGTCACCTCCTCACCCACACTTACACTAGCCACTCCTACACATACATCCCTTCCAATATCCAACCCCACCAGTACAATATAAAACCTCACCAGTCTGCCCACCTCCAAACCATTATCCACTCTCTTCTTCCACTGTGACAACCACACCGCCCACCCCTCTCATTAACACGCCTCCACCGCACCAATTCCCTCCCAATAATACCTTATCTATTTCTCCAATGGTCCTACGTACCCATCCACCCATCAACTATCAAGCATTAGTCGGTATATATGTCCTACCAAACTCTGTAAATTACCACTCATCCGTTACCAATCACTTTACTCACCCAATCTTACTTGGAATCCTCTTCTTCTACAGAAGCAATAAACACCATTCATGACGTATTGTAATTAGTGATAAGATTGATGCACTTTTAATTAGTGAGACGTGGACTCTTGTTCAAAGCCAGCTATACATGAATATCATTGGCTTCAACTGGATCTACCATCACAAGTACAATCTTGATGGCTCTTTGGCCGGATATAAGGCTCGTTTTGTAGCCAAGGGGTATCATTAACAAGAGGAATTGGATTACACCGATGCCTTCAGCCTGATTATTAAGCATGCCACCATTTGTGTCATTTTATCCATTGCTACAACCTTCAAGTGGCCCAACCATCAAATTGGCATTCATGTTTTTTTTTCATGGAGATCTCCTTGAGGAGGCTTGTATGACCCAACTTCCCACGTCTGTTGATGCAAACTATCCCAATCACGTACGTCATCTTTGCAAGTCCATTTATGGACTCAAACAATCTCCACGCTCTTGGTTTCACAAGTTGAGTCATGCTTTGCATTTCTATGGTTTCACTTCTTCCAAAACTGACACCTCATTTTCATCTACAAATCTCAAAGCACAACCTTGTACGCTTTAGCTTATGTTGACGACATCAACATCACATGAAATCTTGCTACTAACATTCATACCTTTATTAAATTTTCAAACATTTGTTTTCCTGCCAAAGACCTTGGCCCGCTACATCATTTATTGGGAATTGAAGTCAAAGATACCTGACATGGTATTCTCCTATTTCAATGAAAATACATTCATGATCTCCTTCAAAAAATCCAAATAAATGCCACAAAACACATTTCCACCCCCTTGTGTACTAGCACTAAATTAACAAAAGTTGGTGATCTCATCTCGAACCGCAACATCATCGGAAATTTGTCGATGCCCTTCAATATCTTACCATGACACTCTTGACATTTTTTTGCGGTGAATAAAGTTTGTCATGTTATGAGCAACCCAACACGGGACTATTGGCAAGTTGTTAAACACATTTTTCGGTATCTCAAACAAATCATCATTTTGTCTTTATCCATTACTCACTCCCAACTCTTTGACCTACAATCCTTCTCGGATGCAGACCGGGTGGATGTGTTGATGATCAGAAGTCAACCGGTGGTTTTCTTATCTACTTTAGGGCAAATCTAGTCTCCTGGTTTGCACGCAAACAACAAACAGTAGCTCATTCACTCCACCAAATCGGAGTATCGAGCACTTACCAACACAACTACTAAAAATCATGTCTCCAATCCATTCTTCACGAACTGGGGCATCCACCTTGCTCAATCGCCTACTCTGCAACATTAGTGCCTCCTACCTTACTACAAGCCCAATGTTTCTCACACGCACAAAACATATTACAATTGACTTTCATTTTGTGCATGATCAAGTTGCGAAAGGCAGTCTCCACGTCTGTTTTATCACAACAAAAGATCAACTCACTGATATTATGACAAAAATTATAAAGCCACGGTTCATATCTCGCTTGCAGGAAAGTGTTAGAACTACCGAAGTCCAACATAGCAGCTCAACTGGTGCGCTTCGTCAACAAGCAGCACTAGAGACGTGGCACTCTGCCTGTGCAAGAAGCCATGCCGTAAATCAAGGCTGCAGTTGAAGATATCTCCAGCGACAGCTGACCCAACATGCAAACTGTCCGTCCGTTTTTCACATTACAGATCCGAATTAGGTGGATTGCATACCTGTAAACACGGTCTGTATATATCTGCAACTCATGCATTTTTAGTGTGTGGCAAGTTCATGTATCAATATAATTTAACAATGTAATGCCTAGAGACTCCGTCAGCTAGAAGGACCATATTGTAATGCCTAGGTGTGGTGGGAAGGCAGATTATGATCTTGCAGATAGGTGAGTTTCCGAAGTAGATGTTTGATGAGTGGAAATCGAGAGTAATGTTATCAGTTTCGAACCAGGCGGTGGTTCTTAAAACCCCCAGCCTTCCATCTCCTCTGCCATGTATTCAGTTTCCCATTTTGTTACGAAGCTCTACCACGTCAGCGTCCAATTATCACTAAGGCAGCGTTTGGTACACAGTTCTCATAGGATAACTTGTCGCGGGTAAATTGACCAGTGGCACATTAACCTTGTGTAAGTTGGCTGTTGTTTGGAACAACGATAAATAAACTTGATGGTAAGATGTCCTTTGTTTGGTACACATGTAACTAATTTTTCATTATATGGACAAAGTTTATTTTGCCCTACACATAAATGAAGTCGCATGTATTCAACAGTCCGGGTTATATGGAAAATAAACAACCACGGCAAATAAACATGTCTCGTGGCGCAAGGATTTCAAGCGGCAGATTATAAGGGGTTTTTCCGGTTAAGATATCTTGTGCGGCATCTTATTTGCTATTCAAACTACATAGCAAACATCAGTTTAAATGCCGGTTCATGTTTATTTGTCGTGCCGGTGGTGGGACGGCATCCCAAACGCAGCCTAAGGTACATAAAACAAAGAGAATCTACCACAATCCTACATCAAAGTTATCGCCATTCAATTACGAAATTATCTCGAGGAATCTGTTATAACAAAAACTGCTGCTCAGTGGAATAAATAAGCATCGCAGGTCCTCATTCAGACAATGCAGTGGCTGCTAAGGGTGAGGGTTACAAGAAAAAATCATGAACATTACTTAAATGTGTTAGCATGGAGAATATTAAACCTTGTTGAATTTTAGCATATCGCACACATATTTACACAAGGAGCACAACAAGGAGCTCAACGTAATAACTTCTGCTGGTTGCAGTGTTCCTGGTCTTGTATCTTTCAATACAAGATCTAGTTTCTCGCGGTAGCAATCAGTTGGTGCATCACTGTTGCGTACTGAACGGCAGTGTGTTGGGCACTATATCGATCCAACAGATCATAATCCGCGAAGTTGGATTCCATGTGCACAAAATGTCCGGGTAACGATTTCTTTGAAACTGTTTCTTGCCATATGTCAATAAAATCCTCCATGATGAGTCTTGCCCTCTCTAGTGACGAGATTGGGAGATAATCAACCTGCAAAAGATGCAGGACAGTTACTCATCTTGAATATATGATGACAAACAGAATACCACTATATGCAAATGTAACAAAACAAAAACAGAGTTTACGGTAGTTTTAGTTGTTTAGAAGAAAAAAATTTGTCCAAACCTGAAGTTGTCTAGTAATAAAAATATTCGAAAATCATTATATACCTATGAGCAAACAATTTATGGATATTGCCAAAAACATTACCACTTAGTTTAATGATCACCAACAGATATATTATAAAACCAGTGATTGCCCATCCACAAACTGGGAAAGTTGGAACGTAATGGACAGGACAAAAGGCATGGATAGAGCAAGTTGCCAGAGGTGACTAAGGGCCATGTTGATGCAAGTGGGCTGGAGTTCACTTCAACATACAGTGTGGTGGGATAACTCTGCGTTTATGGGAGTGGGCTCCTCTTAGACAACCCAGCGACCCACAAGGAAGGATCAAATAGCATGACAAAAGAATCATAAACATAACCCAAAAAACATCATTATTTTTTGCCTTGAGGTGGTGGGACTGAATAGTGAGCACCATCGGCATCTGTGTTGCCGTTGACTGAGGCAACAAAAGATAAGGCCCCCACATTCCCTGGAGCATCCTCGTCACCGCGAAGGCTCTAAGGGGACCTTTGCTCCTAAGGGCAGGGGCTGGATCATCTGAAACATAAAGAATTGCACCATAATGTATGTAAATTATAAATACTGGTGACGATTATTTTAGTGAGCTACTAGAGTCGTTAAACAGTTATTGTTATGAAATATTCTATAGAAACGAGCAACTATGGCACTCCAAGAATCGTACTAATGCAACCTAAAGAATTGAAGAGGAAATTGATGACAAGATCTTTAAGATTATATAAATTGTGCAATCCTTGGTAAAAAATGCTCTCATATAAGAGAGGAGCAATGAAAAAGTATGATCAACATCATGAGAGTTTGTGTGAAAAGGAAGGCAAATGAAAAGTTCATATTGTACTCTTTTGTTCCAATTTTGACCCATCAGGAGTTTATTGTGTCCTATGAGCCAAAGCAGGAAGCGAACTCTGGGAGAACAGTTAGTTTCCAGATTTTTTCATCAAAGATCGATATATACCGCAAGTAAAGAATCTGTATGCCCCAAAAAACCAAGTGTCTGACTCTCGAAGCCCAACTAATTCCCGGGAAGCACACAGACAGGAAAGTTTCAATATCAGAGTCAAGGTGGCGTTTTCGTTAAGTCTGTGATCTGTTAAGTGATGCTTCAGCTGGGTATCACATCTAGATTTAAGAAATCTGAAAATTTTGTGGACGCCTAGATGATTGAGTGTGTTCAGACTTCGGAATACGTGAGTATGGGGTCAGTAAGTTTGAACGCCCAAGAGATGACCAAGGGTCATGCCAGAACTTGATGTGCATGCACGCGGGGGAGATATAATGATTGACTTCAATGGTGTAACGTGAGGGCATCAGATATCTTTAAAAGCTTGAGCATTTAGAACGACTAACCTCTTAGATCATGGGTAATTATTGTGGTGGTATTTATTTTTTATGATAAGAGCTCCATGTGGTAGTCCAATAATTTCTTCAAGCATACATCAAGAGTGCAATGTTAAGTTCATGATACCCCATCCTCTATAGATTTTGGGTCGGCAGAGAGATGGGCAGAGTGGGCAGTTAAGGTGAATTTTCTTTTTGTCCTGGTTCTAATCACCCCAAAGAAGGGCACATCTAATTGTATCAACTTTTTTCTGTTACTTTAGGCAGTGTGTACATCTGATATCACATGAGGGTGATGTAGTCGGCGAGACTAAGACTGTGGTTGTTTCACAAAGCCAAAGAATGTTGCGCTTTACCAAAGATGGGGCGCCAAGCAGATGAAGTATGTGTGGTGAGAGAGACAATTCAAGGTCTTGCAAAGGAAGTTATCAGCTTTACAACGGATCATGTAGCAGAAGTCTTGTCATCATTGACATCTGTACCAAACAAGAAGAATTTATTGAAGTTGATCCTCCGTCCAGAAGGTGTTATAATGCCAAGTATCGCAAGATATTGAGAATGTTCCGGTCATCTGATATAATGAAGATGATGGTATCATCTGCAAATTCATAATATTTTGATCATCATCTTGAAGACCGTCGATATTTGTTTATAATAATGTTCCAACAGCCAGTTCGAGCATACTGGCTAGCATGAAAGTGACAATGATAAAAAGGCTACGAGATAAATGGCTGCGATGTCTGGAGATATCATGTCTGGGTGCATTCAAGCTTTTTGAAGTAGTTGAAACTTAAGATCTGAATCGTTGATGAGAATTGAAAAGTAGCATGAGCTAATACAACTACAAATCCAGTCAATCCCCTTTGCAGGAAAGTTCTATCCTCGAAGACAATCAATGAGGAACTTCCAGTTGATGTTGCCAAATGCCATTTCAAAGTGTAATTTGAGAGTGAGGAGAGGTGATCTATTGTGGTGGCAGGAATGAATGACCACCTGCCATTATGTAAGCGTCTTGGATACGTCTACCAGTGATGAAAGTCTAATGCTCTATGTTGATTATAGAGTCCACGTTAGATTTGAGCCTAGAGTTCAAAGCTTTAGTGATAATTTTGTATGTGCAATTGATCAAACGAATGGGTCAGAATTGGTTCATGTTGCTGGGATGATCTCTATTTCTGCAATGTGTCTCTGATTTACAAGAGCTATAAGAGATGAGGTGTTGTTACTTTAATGCAACTGCTCATAAATCTTGTATATATTGTCTTATACAATATCCAGCATAGTTGGAAGAAAGAGATGTCAAAGCCATCAGGATGTGGAGATCTATCCACACCAAGCTAAAGGCAGCCTTTTTATTTTGTCAATGGTGAAAGGAGCAAATCAGGATCAGAGAATTTATTTTGGCAAAGAGAGTCCCAATAGAGTTGGAAAAGATTAGAATATGTGTGTTTATGATTATATAGAGAGATTTTAAATCTTTACATGTTAATCAGAATGTGGTCTATAACAGAGCTGATTGGAAAGAAAGGATCCATGTAGCCGACCAGAATATGGTTGGGATTGAGGCTTAGATGCTATCATGTTGATAATGATTATATGTAGATTCGAAATGGTTTATTTTGTGATCAACGATGTGTAATCTAAAGCGGGATAACATTGTCAATATGAATGTATGATTGTACCTTTTTGCGCCCATTACACATTTAATGGAAAAAATTGTTGGAGGATCACCTTCCCGTAGAATTAAATGTCAATTTCCATTTGTATCTGATGGCCCAGAAACAGACATTTCTGGCCAAGATATCGATATTTACGGCCCTAACGATTTCGACAACCATATCATCGTCATCATCTAAGCCTAAATCTCAACCATGTTGGGGGGTGGTTCGATAACCATATAAGCGAATTAAATTACGAAATTTTACCAGGACGATTTAAACGTCAAGATCTACTCAAATATGCAATAATATTTCATATTGGACAAGTGGGGTAGGGGTCTCGCATATTTGTAAGTGAAGGAAGTTGAACAAAATGAAGGAATTAAGTTATGAAATTTTGCAAACACAATGTTCAGACATAAACACACTAGACTATATAATAAATTTATATATTTAGAGGTAAGGTGAGATCAATGTCTTGATGAGTGAGTACACAAATGAAAAGAAATGTCAAGTCTGCTAGACAGTAAGACTGTTGAAAACTTCAAGCTACAAACTTATGAACTACAACTTGTGTAAGTCTAGTGTTATCATTTAACTAGGTTACATTGGACATTTATACAATGATTCAAGAAAGAACTTTGTTATTTTCGAAGTATTTCTATAGATATCTATAGAAGAGTGTAGAAATCGATGAGGGTAATGTGTCGATGGACTAGGCTCAAGATTTATGAAATAGGCAAAACATAGCTTAGAATTAAGAAAAATATCCTCAAGAAGCAAGAGATTTAAAAAACTATTGCCAAAATACCAAAGATGTAATATTAGCAGACCTTGGAACAAATTTCTCAAAATGTAAGTTGTGTTTTTTCACGAAATTACGGCCCAAAGAGGGCTTTTTGTTATGAAATTTCACCTTGTTTGGCGAAATTTCGCACCTAGGGTCAAAATTTTTGCAAAATTATGTCTCATTCCCTGCATTTGTGTGTTTCGATGTCTAGTTGCACGTTTCGATGTCCGATAGCAAAAAAAATCGCAATTTCGATCGAGATTTTGTTCCATCCGCCTTCGTTGATCCATTTATTTTTTGGATCTTTGTTTCCGCATTATTTCTTGATCGAGCATAAACGTGTTAACTTATATTTGGTCAGCTCAATTTCAAAAAAAGTTGTGTTTTGGTTGTGAGTCCAATTGCAAGCAGTTTTTACCATATAATTCGTGGATTTTCTGGTTAAGGGTGCTATTTGTCACTATCTTTCCAAGTTAGGAGGAAATTTTGACATTTTTAGAGGTTGTTGTGCAGATTTTGTGTAGGCAAGATATGTGCCTCATCGACCCACAAGTTTGCTGTGTTGGAGAGAAGGTGTGGAAGGTTGCACCAAAATCATTCAAAGCGAAAGGGTTTTGGGCCCCAAGGAATGTAGTTGGTGTCTAGGAAGCATGGACACTTCTATACAGCTGTCGTCTGTGTCGGACACATTTCGGACACCGACACTTCCCGGCTAGGAAACACGGACACTTCTAGACAGCCCCCGTGTCCGTGTCGGACACGTTTTGGACACGGACACTTCCCGGACACAGCCCAAAACATTTTGGATACGGTTGGGACGTGTCCAGATCATTTTGGTCGTTATCTGCACCCTGGACACTGCCCAGACACATCCTGGATACATCACTGCAGCAGCTTCTGCTGCAATAGTCTATTCTAGAGTGCAAATGTCAACATATACAACTACTGTATATGTATTATTATGGTGAAAATGTAACATAGGAGCTGAGATCTGATCACAATTACAAACAAATATGTTGGAAAAAAGTACAATCTAAAGTCAAGCTGAATCAGATATTATGAAATAAATTATAGTCTGATAAATTGGTTATCAGTAATACAAACTCATACGTGTATTCTGTCGTATACTATTTGTACTACAAACACACGTTTCATTTTCTACTTCATGTTGTTTCTACTACACACACAAAGACACATCTATATGCATATAAGATTATACATTCATAGATACATTAATCTGGACAAATTTCAAGATAAATTTCAGTTCATACATAATAGTATAGTACACCAACGTATATGTATAAATAAATAAAAATATTTTCCCCTCATCTGATTCCGTGTTCGTGTCCTACATTTTAGAAATTTGCCCTATCCCGCGTCTGTGTCTGTGTCTGTGTCAGTGTCCGTGTCCGGAAACGTATCCGTGCTTCCTTGCTTCCCGGACACAGCCCAAAACATTTTGGACACGGCATAACACCGACACTTCCCGGATACAGCCCAAAACGTTTTGGACACGGCAATGCCGTGTCCTATCCATTTTGGACATTGTTTGCAGACCGGACACAGCTGGACACTTCCCGGACACTTTGTGCAGCAACCACTCCAATAGTAACCTTTTTTAGAGTGTAAATTCTGGAAATACAGCCACCTCTAAGTGTTCTTGTGATTGAAAACATATAAAACAACAAGATCTAATCAATATTACAAATAAAATCTCATAAAAAGAGTCCAAATGCAAAATCCAAGATGAGTTATAAATCATGAATCACATTTTGGTCTATTAAACTAATTAAATTAGTGTGAGGAACTCAGTTTTTCATTCTGGAAATCTGATGTAGTTACCTAAAAATGCAGCAGGTTTATTTGTCTACTTCATATTGTATGTACTACACACAAAGACACATATTTGCATTCATATTCATATAAAATTACACATACATGTATTACACACTCACATATGTATGTATTAGAAAAAAATAGCCCTCATCAACACCGTGTCCGTGTCCTATATTTTAGAAAATTGTCGTGTCCCGTGTCCGTATCCGTGTCCGTGTTTGTGTCTACATACATGTCCATGCTTCCTTGGTTGGCGTTGATGATAATAGGGAAGCTGATCATATGTGACACTATCAGCAAGAGATGAAGCTATGGAGAAGTGGTCATCCCATTCACAAGAGCAAAGGATTCTATCACAGAGTGTTGTTGTTCAAGAGCTGCCTCTATCACAAGATCAAGAATAAGTGTGTTGCTAACATTGCTATCTATGAGTTGTGTGGTGAGTTAATAAAGTCGTTAAAGTGTCTCATAGTTTGATTATTTCCTCGTGTATTATGATCGTTGGTCAATCATTCAAAACAAAAACGAGTTCAATTAAGTCATCCCTATAAGCCAAGGAAGATATCAGTTGGTGATAACAAGGTTATGAAGTTCTTCGCATGTGTTTTATTATGTGTAAATTCATCATAAGTGCCAGTGAAAACTCAAATGAAACTATCAATATGTGATTGGAATTTTGACAGTTCTAAATATGTGCCCATGAGCATACTGATATTAGCAACATGTCTGTAATCCCCACCAAGTAGACTCCCACTAAGACCCAAAGAAGGATGTTGAACCCATTCAGTAACCTTATTACCACCTGAATAAGATACGTGTCTATTAGTCAAGTGGGATTTGTTTCTTGAATAGAGATGGCACTTAATTTCTGCCTGCAAAACTATCTAATGGCAAATCTACGCTAAGTCGAGAAAGTACCGCAAACATTCCAAGAGGCAAAAATCATTTTAACATTGTTATGGGTGAAGAACAAGCGGATATTCATACAAAGATAGGTCTTTTAAATGAGCACAGCAAGTATGCTAGGTCTACAGTTTTGCCAACCAAGACTGTTTTCGAATTTAGTGAGGGCCTTGTTTGCATCCAGGTGATTATTAAAAACAAGACCTATTTTCTCAACAAATTTATGAGATTATAACTAGAAGAAGAAGAAATGTTATTTTCGATGGAGTCCAAATCTGAAGCATGTAGGGATTTATTCAATGCCAGTCAGAGAGAGTCAAAACTGATACCTGGAGCTATGTCCTCATCATTCTAGTGTAGTCTTTGTTTGGTGAAGCTTGATCAAAATGGTTGTGACTTTCCTCAAAATCCAGTCCTATCATCATGTAGGCACTGGTATCTTTGTTTTTATTTGTTTTGGGACTTTGGCTTTCGAGACACCTGACACAATCTTCTCTATGGCTCTCACTACAATGTCGTTCTTCTCTGTGCCTAGATTCTTACGCTGAGTTTTTCAGGAGCTGTGGCAAAACTAGGTTATTGTCTACTTGTGTGGTGGTGAACTCGGGAAAGTATCTTGACATGTATTGTTATTAGAGGCAGAGGTAATGAGCCTCTAAGGTGTCCCGGATCCTTTTTATGATTGGTAATTATTTGTCTTTATAGTTTATAGACACATTTCCTTTGGGATTGTGAATTGACAATGCTTGTTTGCGAATGGGAGCGGGGATGGCAGGTGAAGTTTACATCTGAGAGACAAGTAGACAACCATGTTAATGTTGAAGCAGATCCATGAAAGAGGTAGGAGCCTCATGAGATCCTTCAATAGTGTTCCAAATAATGTAGATGTTTAGACCCACACAAACACAAAGCTTGTTAGGCATATTGTTGAAGTGTGTCATTATGATTGGACATAATGCTTTGCTACAAGCAGTGGGCTGCAGTGTGTCCATGTGTATTTAAGCAATTGTGCACCAAGGGGCGAGTCTACAACATCACATAATTGTGACAAGAGAAGGGTGACAGACATCCAGTGTATCCCTCCTTTGTGTGACATGAGCGCACCTTTGCCTGGGAGCCACCTAGTCATAGAGGCTTGAGTGTGGTCATTGCCTGAAGCTATTGTGAGAGAGAAGCCAACAAGATGGTCTACCTCTACCTAGGTAGATTCTACGAGAGTGTGAGGAAGTTGTAGCGTAGAGTGGACTATTGGTCTAGTAATTGTTAACACCTAATAGGAGGTGATTAAGCGCTTGTGACCTCCAAAGTGCTCCTCTTGTTCACCTTTGGTGTCGGCAGAGAAGGAAATGTCACTAATATATCTAGTGTTATCCCATCTATATAGTTAAGGGTTAGGTGTTCTCTAAGAAAGTCATTGGGGCATTATAGTTGTTATTGAATGAAGAAAAGTGTAAAGTTGTGAGATAGGTAAGCTTCTCGGGTCTACAAAATTGTTGTTATATTTATATACATCGAGAGATAAGCCCTAGATGTGGTTGGGGAGAACGGGAGGCTCCGTGGCTGGTTAGATAGGATAGATGTAACGTGGAACGTAGAGCGGCTATTGTCCTGCATAAGACATGCATTTGTTTGTTTGTAACAAGCAAATCTCCAGGCGTTGCTTTGCATGTAATTTGGGAAGAGGGAACATGGGGACGTGTTGTCTTGTTGGCGTGTCAAGCTGTGTGGATATTCTTAGAGATTGACGTGATTGAGCAAATTCCATCGAGTTTATTACTTGTATTATGAAGTATGTTCCTCAGAGAATGATGGTTGGATCGTTGATGGGCCTTAGATGGGGCCACAGTAGATATATATATCTCCTTGTAACCAAATATGGAAGATATGTTCAATTTAATAAAATCTAAGTTATGTCTATTTTCTGTGTCATGAATAATAGAAGGATGGTATTATATGTATCTTAGTGTTAGGCAATTTAAACATTTTAGCTTTCGTGCAAGTGTAGTGCTTATAAGCATACTCTCCACAATGGTGATATCTAGAGGTGTATTTAGAAGACTTGTTTCTGTACGAAACATAAAACCCAATTCGTTTTATGAGACAAGGGTTTTAGAACTTTAGAAGCATAGAGTCACGAGATAAAGCTTGACATTTTAAATCTGAAAAGTTAATCATTGGAATTTGGCAATGGGTCCCCTATGTCCTTGTTAGCACCTTTGTTGGTGTGTGCAACGACTAGAGCGGTAGTGACATTGAAGCTTCCAACCACTTTGGAGCTTTTTGAAGTGAAGTAGATCACATCGAGCACAGTCTCCTCCTCCATCAGTTAATGTTGTTCAAAGATGATCGGCAGGGTGACACTTGGGTTGTCCCCTCTCATTGGAATTTGAAAATGGATCCCCTAATGTCCTTTTTAGCACCTTCAGTGGTGTGTACAGCAGCTGGAGTGGCAGTGACATCGGAGCTTCCAACCACTTTGGAGCCTTTTGAAGTAAAGTAGACCATATCCAGCATTGTCTCCTCCATCAGTTGTTGTTGTTCAAAGATGATCGGCAAGGTGAAACTTGGATTGTCCCCTCCTAGGAAGCATGGACACTTCCCGGAGGCCGTCGTGTCCGTGTCCAACACGGACACCTTGGGCACACGTAGCGGACACGTCTTCGGCGTGTCCACTTTGATTTCGTGCTGAACATGGCTTGGACACTCAGTGGACACATCCAAGACATGTCATCCCAACCCACTTAAGCTTATATCTATGGAAAAAAAAACCTAGGCCTTCTCCAAATCTTCGTCACTTGTCCTCCACTACTTCTTGCCTACTAACACCAGGTAGTTAAGCTTCAGCTATTATAGGTAAGTTGTCAACACTCTTTTTTAGCAATTGTAACAGAGTATTGTCCTCCCTACGCCTACTCTTTTTCTTGCTTCTCTACATCTCCATCTCCCCTCCTCTTCTCTTTCCTCTTCATCTTAAGTTACTCCTCAATGTATTCCTCCTTTTCTTCCCCTTCAACCTCCAAGACACCTTCATTTTCCATCTCCTCCACCACTAGCAATAACATGTTTCCTCACTCTATCCCCTTCCTCATCTTGATAGTAAATCTTGTTCACCATTACTTTCACGAACAAGAAAAAAACTATTGTCCCAATATTCTATTGCTCTTAATTTTTATAATTCCATATATTTTACTACAACAATATTATAATCAAACATCATAATATTTGCTATGATTATTCCATATTGTGACTTGTGGATATGATGTTATCTGTTAAACTTAAGTGCTTTGTTGGATTTCATGATGATTGTCCCTTTGGATAATCTATTTAGATCCTTTTGTGTGTTTATACATATAACATATATGTTCTACAAATGCATATATTTATTTATATATTAGTTGTGTCTGTGTCCTATATTTTTAGGAATCGTTGTATCCCGTGTCTGTGTCCGTGTCTACATCTATGTCAGCATCCGTGTCCGTGTATGTGCTTCCTAGGTCCCCTCCCAATGAAGGTGGCATCATCTTTAATGAGTTGGATGTACAGCCCATTGTGTTGTCCAAAGTAACATCGAGGGTCCAACAACATAAACATTGAGTTTATCCATAAGCTCCTTCCAGTCCAAAAGGGAGGTCGTGTACCAAAGTCATTCCAGTGGAACAAAATATAAGTGAGCTTGCTTCCAATTTGGATTCAGACCCATTGAGGCCTCTTAGAAAAGACGGCTACAAGTTGTATTGAATAGAAGAAACCCTGCTCCTATAAATAGGAGGACAGGGAAGCGTACAGACATAAGACTAACCTAATGGGCCAAGACACTTGGGCCCATATAATAAAGACACCAATAACAATAATAAACTGACTCTCTAACACTCCCCCTCAAGTTGAAGTTGGGAGATTCCCAAATCAGCTTGCAAACAGAGAGTCAGACTAGAAAACAAAGAAACAAAACAAAAGGATAAACCAAGCCCATACAAGAAATGTCTCCCCCTCGATTTTACAATTGAAGCACTCAAACACTCAGATACTCATACACTCCCCCTCAAGTAGATACTCCAAGCAAGCAGGCAAGCAGGTCACAGAAGCTTCTCGATCATCTGGAGCAAAAATAAGAAGCAACACAATCATCTGGAGCAAAAGATAAAATAGTTGATAGGCACCAAGGTTTTCATCAAAGTCGTCGTCATAGTAGCCAGAGAGTGTTGGGTCACAGTGGCAAGAGTAGCAGAGCCCAGAGAGTGTTGGATCACAGTAGCAGTAGTAGTCAACGCACAAATAAAGTACGGACGGGTCAACGTGCGAAACAGGGCACGGACGAGCCAGAGAATGCTGGCACACAGAAGTAGAAAGTCGACATGCAAATAAGGCACGGACATGCCAAAGAGTGTTAGCGCACAGCAGCAAAAGTCGACGACATAGGCAGATAGAAAACCAATAGGCAGAGTAGCAAGCAAATAAATAACTCCAGTAGACGAAGCTCCATGTAAAGTCAGCAATAAATGTATTCATCATCTTCCCTCTTCATAACGTATCCATCACAGTAGCAGACGTCAAAGTCCAGATAGTGTTGGTCCACAGAGTCCAGAGAGTGATGGTCCACAGAAGAAAGTCAACGTGCAAATAAAGCACAGACGGCAGCACAAAGCATCAAACAGAATGTGTTAATCATAGCACAAGTAGTAAGAACGACGTCCAAATATGTAACTTCATAGCAGTAGTTGAGGTAGATGATGAATAAGCAATAATAGCAGCAGCAAGCATCACATAGCAGCAGAAGAAACCATATATCAACAGTAAATGTGGCATGAAGTCCAATAGAATAGCAGAATAAAATTGAATAAAATTCTTCTTCTTCTCTCCATCTCATCTTTTCCCTCTATTCTCCCCCTCACGCCAAGCACGGAAGGAGTCAAAGAGTGGTTGGCGTGGAGAATCAAAACAATGGTAGAGGCAAGGTTTGTGTAGGCAAATATGTGGAGGAGGTAATCGATAACACGAGTCAAGGTAGAAAACGACCTAAATAGGCAGATCCGGATAGAAAAATAAGTAGATCTTTTGTTGACCCAAAAAGAGGATTTGTTTGGCCCGGTAGGGCAACAAATTCGGGGGTGCGAGGACGGAGCCCCGCGAAAAATCCAATTAGGCAAAAAATTGGATCCGATTAGCACAAAATGTAGAGTGTATATGAGGGGCAGCAAAAATATTGAGGGGAAATAAAATAAGTCTGTGGGGATGTTTGGTTTGCGGTGAAGAGCGTTGGCTAGCCGCAAATGGGTGGGGTGGTAGGACTCAACAATACGGAAGCAACAAGGTGGCAATGGTGTGAAGGCATGGCGGCGGCTTTAGGAGAAGCCATGAGTGGCAGGAAAAATAATAATAAGGAACCCGGCGGGCTGTGAAGCACCTGACGGCTTATTGTAGTGTCGGCGGGAAAGCGGACCATAGAAGGCGAAAATGGCGACTTATTGCAGCGGCAGCGGCAAGGCAGCAACATATGTTGGTGGTAGTAGACTCATGTGGTGGCAGCTTCGGGCGGAGATCAGCAGCCAGACTGAGCCAACAGCGACAGCAGTAAGGAGTCGGCGGCAGTTAGCAGTTACAAGCAGCAGTAGGGTGGCGTTCGGCAGTAGGTGGAGTTGGCAGTCGTGGTTTGTGGTGGCTAGTAGGAGAAAGGGGAAGCAGCAGTAGCGGGTAGGTGATGATAACAACATGACAGAGAGTAGGTGCTTTTGGCGGCAGCATAGCAATGGAGAAATCAGCAAGACTAGCGGTTGGGCATCATGTAGCAGCGGCAAGGTTTGGCTGAGAGTCGGGCAGCAATATAGATGTTGTGACAAAGATCGTCGTTAGAAAGTTCCATGCAGGCAGCCAAGAACCGCAAAGGGCGGCGGCCGCCTGCAAGGGGTTGTTTTCCTTTTCTTTCTCTCTCTCACTTAGGGCGGCGCAGGATCGGTAGCTGCTCTGATACCATCTTAGAAAAGACGGCTACAAGTTGTATTGCATAGAAGAAACCATGCTCCTATAAATAGGAGGACAAGGAACCATACAGACATAAGACTAACCCTAATGGGCCAAGACACTTGGACCCATATAACAAAGACACTAATAACAATAATAAACCGACTCTCTAACAGGGCCTAATTTGAAGTTGTTGATCTCAACACATGGGGAGAGGGATGTGGCTCAAAAGGCTAATTTCACGTTATAGCTAACTCCAAGGTTGTCAGGCATGGCAGCAACTTTGCATCAAAACATAGATGGGGTATTTGGGTTCACCACGAGTGAAGTTGTTATTGATTTGGAGTACAGTGACGTTGTGGACGATGATGTTGCATGGATATCTGGGGTTTATATATAGATGGGAGTGTTCCTATCACTGCCTGACTATGTTTATTGCAGATCTAGGAGATTAAGCTCCATATCTGTAGTTAAATGCCAGTGTGCATGAAGGTCTAGTAGTAAATTTGGGGTCTTTGGATTTGTCATTTGAACACGACTTTTTAATGTGGTTTTAATTTTTTGATGATGTAAGGGGAGATAAATGAAGAGGGTATAGTAGTCAGTGTATAGAGATACCTTGGATCCATTCAATTGAAACTCCACCAACAGAGTTTCCTTGTTTCTCCAAACCTAGCAACAGCACGAATGCTTGAATGGCAATATGTCTAGTGGTATACCACCGCATACCAGAAAAATCAAAAACTAGTCCTTGTGGTGGAACAATTAGCACCGGTATCCACAATATGGACAATTGGCTAAACAACAATCACAACATTATGAAATTTGAGTGAATCGACATGCACGCTTGAATTGTACCAGTTCATGTTGTTACCCATACATTCCACTGATATGACAAAATCTCCTTGTTGAGGAGAAAGGTGAACTTCATATAAAAATCTAGATGTGACGTTGTCAAGCATGATCCGGCCATGTCTACATCTATGAGCTTACTCTTACTTCTAGCAAAGCAAAATATTTGTAGGCATCATGGAATTGTGGGAAGTAACTATCTAGGGGCTGACCACTACATGGCAGTGACAAAGAAGCCAAACCATCAAAAAGGCAAACAATCAAATAGGCCTTTGTAACTCATATTGGGGAACAAGCACATCTTCTGTGAAAAGAAAGTCAAGTCGGTCATTTTACTGCAACCGCTTTCTTCAGTTTACTCTTTTGGTTTTTCCTTTACTATCATTCCTAACGGAAGAAGCTCCTACATGTCATCACAGCAAATTAATCTGATAATGGACAATGGGCCACAGCTACAAAGACAATAACTTATTGTTGGCAATCTTGTAAACAATTTTGATTGTTGCGTACGGAGTTAAGAATGCATTATTTTATCCAAAAATTGTTGCTTAGGAGTTATTCGATTAAACCTTCTATGGATAATCACTATCTATTAAGGGATTGGGTTGAGGGGATTTTGTAGGCTATAACTCCTATGCGGTTGATTCGGAGATATAGAACCTGGATAACAAGAATTGAGTTGAAGAATGTGTTGGAACTTAATGAACATGGTGCTAAGTTGACAACTGGGAGGTCAATATTTTGGACTGTGCTACCAGTATTGCAGTGGGACTAAAGTTTTTACAGGATCTAGGTTAGCATTGTCATCTCAACAAGAAGCTAAAATAATGTCTACTTGAAATAGTGAATATATGGTATATGCCATTTGGTTTGAAAGTGAGGAGTAATGAAGAAGACTGAATTGTGTCAAAAGCACATGCAATCTTAATCAAGTAGACAAAATCATGCAATAAAAGCGTGGAGAAAAATAAACTAGCGGGTAAAACGGGAGAATTCGTAGAATATGGTTTGCACTCAGATAACCCTGAAGACATGTTGAATAATGCAGGAGATTTTTCAGCAGTGCAAATATTCAGGAAAATCGACATGGGTGTATTATTTTGCGGCATCACTGACAACTAAACAAGGAAGCACATGAGTGGCAGCTGGAGCTGAAACTAGAAATTGGATGTGGTTCTCTTCATGGCTAACAGCAAGGATCTCATAGGGGGAAGAGGTGGCCCGTCCTTTATTCTACCTTTATAGATGGAGGCATTCAGTTCTTTTAGATGTGTCATGCGAAACATCGCTCTAGGTGGAGGTGGAGTGTTGGGAATTGCAGTAGGATCATGTTGAACATGCAGCAATTCAAAAACTGTGTGGCCATCAGGAATCAATGAGTCAACAAAAAGATAGGTAGCAAGGTGGAAGTAGAGCTGGAGACGATATGCCATGATACAAAAACTAACAGAGGGAAATAATCGATGAATCTAATTAGCCTAAGATTGTGTCTGGCTGGCATATTCCTAACTCCTACTAGTTCGTGTGTTAAATGTGACATGGACGGCAGTCAGCAGCAGCAGCCTCAAGCCAGAGGGGTGAGTCCACCAGCATTTGCATGACAATGCCTATCCAAAAAAAAATTGAAATGGAGCAGATGGTGGCAGATACAAAGCCTGCCAAATATGTGTTTAGTACTATATTTGCAATAAACAAAATTCAGCACAGTACTTGTTATCTGTAGCATGTATCATGCTTAATCCAGAAACTACTAGAATTTCCATATCCTTTGAACCGGAGAATGACGGTGCAACTCCACTGAGTGAAGTTCTTCTCACTGAGTTTCCAATTCATAACGACTTGATTGCGGATAAAGGACGGATGGTTGTGGAGTGGGAACCACTGTTTCTTTCTTCTCAATCCTGATGGAGAGTGAATTTGATCAAAATCCCATGTGTAGACAATACATGAAAGTGATGTTAGTACACAGTCTACTTTAAGAGTACACAACGTGTGGAAAAGTGTTGATGATGGACAGACTTTTGGAGACACGACGTGTAGTTCGGGTACACGAGGTGTGGACAATTGCTGATTTTTGGAGACACGATGTGTAGTTCAGGTACACGAGGCGTGGACAATTGCTGACTTTTGGAGATACGACGTGTACTTCGGGTACATGGCATGTGGAAAATTGTTGATAATGGACAAGCTTTTAGAGACATGTTGTGTCTTTATTGGACTTGGTGTGTGTTGGTCGCACGATGTGTGAATGACTTACACGTCGTGTAGGTTGTCAAGGATGAGGACCTCCGCCGCAAAGGAAAGTACATGGCATGTAGAAAAATGTTACACACACGGTGTCTCCTAGAGAGATTTGACTAGGAGTCAAAGCCAACACCAGTGCCACAAGCCAAGGAACTTCTACCTTGTGTCAGAGAGCAAATCTGGAGATAAGGGCAACCCTGGAGACGACGATTTAAGACAGAGATGAGAACAAACTACCGTCTGGATTTGGATGGCTTTCCTTTTCGGTCATGAAGATCACAATTGATGCTCGATGAAGATGACGGAGATTGTCATTGTGAAGCAGATGGTCATCGAGGCAGGGAGATGACATCCTCCATGAAGATAACTAAGACGGTCGTCAGAGTTGGTGGAGATGACTTCCACCGTAGAGATGACGACAACCACGGGAAACTATTGTGGAGAACGATCGTGTCGGCAGCTGATACGACTGCAATACTCAGGAGTGAATATTGTTTGATTTCTTTTAGAATTAGGGTTATAATCTGCTCTACTTGATACAGTGTTAACTAAGAGAATTTGAAGGCAGAGCAACTTGTGTGTTTATATAATGGACAAAGCGTGCCGATATATATAAACTTGGGTGGCAGCCAACAGCCCAATTACTTGACATGGGACTAATCCCATATATGGAGAGGATTGGAATTGAAAATAAGGAATGAATACACATTATTCTAACATATGCAATGCTAAAATCCATAAATAAAGATAAAATATATGCTCAGAAAATGCTAGAACGAAATTTTAAGTACCTGCCAAAGAACCCTATGGCACCTAGTCTTCACGCCTTACCGCCTTAACAAGTATACTCTATTCCACACATCTACATAGAAGTGGTGTGTGGTTCATTAGCTCCCCACTCAATAATCCGGTGTCTCAACAAAGATTTTATGAGTGCGCAATCTACTTGTGATTGCTTTCCCCTGTTTAGACAATGAATACATTGACTATGATCATGCTCTTTTCGACCGCACTCACTTCATAACCTTAAGATGTGACGTGATGGGGTTGAATGTTTTGTTTAGGCTTCTACAAATTTCAAGCAAATCAATAGCGGTTTGGTTCAGTTTATGGATTATCTTACGAAAAGAAACGGTAGCATGTATGTATATATATTATTAAGGGTTAATTTTATAATAACACGTGGCATTTACATTTTAACAAATATATCATGACATTTAAAAAATTACAAAGGTATAAAAGTTTTACCAACAATGTTAACAAATACATCATGACGCCATACAAATTAACAAACTACCATTATCTATTGATTTTTACCCCTTTTGGCGAGCATTACACACACAATAGAGAAATAAATCAGCCTACATCATTAACACAAACACAATATACATACATGGAACTACATATTCACTATATTTTGTTGTACATATAACTACTTATACATTGTATAAAAAAATCATATAATATTATCATCATCATCATCTAAGCCTCAGACATCCCAACTATGTTGGGGTCGGCTACATAGATCCTTCGTTTCCATTAAGCTCTATCATGGGCCATATTTTGGTTGAGATGTAGAGATTTAAAATCTCTCTTTATAAGCTCATCCCATGTTAATTTATGCCTTCCTCTTCTTCTATTTATTGTGCTTGACTCAATAGATTTGCTTCGTATAGGCAAAAAAAATCATATAATACTATATACCATTAATAATCCACGTTTAGACTTTTTTATTGTATAAATGTGGATAAAAACAATTACTAGCAACTAAACATTAACGTATATGTTCATGATCTATTTCTTACTGAGTTTAATAAACCAAGTAGTAATTTGTTGTTTTTAAAACATCAAGTTGTGTATGTGACAGCAAAGAAACGCCCTGCCTTTTTATGAAATTTATCTTATTATTAAATACTAAGCATATATATAAATCAAGTATAACTATGTTATCAACTCCTAACTTGAAGTTTATGTTGTTCTTCTCCAAAATAGAAAGATAGTGTGATTCTATTACCAATTATGAATGTTAAAGAGTCTATATTAGCCTATTTAGTTAATAGGCTAATTAGTTAGTGAGCTTTTGTATTTCAGCCCGTTTAGATTACTTGCGTCCTAAGTCTTAGGGTGACTCCTCTCTCCTATATAAAGGAGAGGGCGTCCAGTCTTGTATTCATCCCATTGCATTCAATCCAATCTTATTTTTCACATGGTATCAGAGTGGTGAACAGTAACTCCGGCGGTGAACAGCGCTTTGCGTGAACAGTAACTCCGGTGGTGAACAGTACTGCGGAGTGAACAGTAATTCCTGCGTGAACCGAGCACGTTCGCTCCTGAGGGAAACCTAGCCGCCGCCCCTCCTCCCTCTCCTTTCCGGTGAGCATGCAGTCCTAGCCGCTATCGCTTGTCTTTTCCAGAGAGCAACCGATGGAAGAACCCCCGCATGCGGGCGGCCGCCGCCGTCTTCATGGCTTAGGTCGGCTGCCCGCTAGGCATCTCCCGACCTCCATGGCATATCTTTCTCTTTCTCAAACGATTTAGTTTTCTTTTCGTGCGTCGGCACCATCACCTTCCTGGCGCCATCATCATCCTTCTCATGCAAACGCCGCCACCAGCAACAGACAGAACCGCCACCACGCCTCTATCCCGCGCAATCAGTGCTGCCATCCGCTAGCGACAACAGCCGCCAGGCGCCATCTCCGTCAGCAGCACGCCGCAACCGGCGATCACCCAACCATCATTCCAAGCGGCCAGTAAAAAGCAGCCACCATCCGCATCCGTCGACGCCATCGCACTCGCATTATTCAGCAACCATCTACCGCTGCATCGCCCTGATGTCCTCAGCTCCATCCTTCGCCGTCTCATAAGGAGAGGCTCCGCACTTGACTCTGCATGCAGCCTCATGGCATGGAATATCTCCGGAGCCGTGCAGGAGACCAGTATCATCTCTTTCGTTGCGGCCAAGTGCTACATCATCCGAGCAACACAATCATCGTCATCTGTCATGTTGTTGTGTTGCTGCCATATCATCCAGCAACCATATCCCCAACCGTCGATCACACCATTCAGCCGTCGTCATCATCCATGCCCCTGGTCGCTGCTCCACTGCTGCTCTCCCCATCTCGTCGTTGCTGCCACAACGTTTTCGCCTATCCTTAGTTGAAGCACGGTCACCCATCACTCTCCACCGCTACCAAACAACCCTATTATTGCCCCCATATACCAGATGCTTATTGATATTCGGATCCTTAATCGGATCTGCCCTTGGCTAATCGGATCCAACTTTAAACCTAATCGGATTTTTCCAAACAAATCCCTTTTCGGGTCAGGATTAGATCCATTTAATTTTCTACCCGGATCTTACATTGACCCATTTAGCACATTCTCTCCTATTATCGGTTTCATTATCCACATATTACACCTTTATATCACAAATTTCTCTCAAATCCACCAATTCCTTTCCCACCCACCCATCATGTGTGTATCCGTTTCCACAGTACGGGGGGTCATATATCCTTTTCTCCACACCAAACATCATACTTGTCAAGGCGCGCGCCTAGGCGGCCGCCTAGGCGTCAAGGCGCCCCCAATGAAAGAGATATCGACGATATCGTCGATATGTCGACCGGTATACCGATATCGACGGCATCGGTCATCGGTTCACACAAACGTATCGCTGGGATTGCAAATATCGGTATATCGATGGTATACCGCCAAATATCGACAAATATCGCCAAATACCGCCAAATATCGCCAAATTTCGACGAAATGTACTGATATACCGACAGAAATACCGATTTTTTGTGTGCTTGAGTCAGTTTCTGTTGTTTGAGAGGAGGAAATGTTGGAGCAAAGGGATCTCGACAACTAGGGCTCAGATAAGTCTAATCTAAGGTATGCCTTTATGTTTTCTACCATTTCTCTCATTTACACCATCTATCTCAATTAAATGTAAATTCATACCAAAATGCCTTAAATTGGCAAAGATCTCACCATCTGCTTTTTTATGTCCTCCTGATTGTATGTGTTCTTAGATCCACAACACTTTCTCATAATCTACATTATAATCATAGTTATATAGCTAAATAATTCACAAAATATCAGTATAATTTGCTATCATTTTTAGTAGTAAGCTCATTTGTATACATATGTTCTTCTTACTAGTATTTTTATCATACAAAGTAAGAAAATGTACTACTTCGCAACATAACAAACAAATATTGTAAAAAATATAGATTTTGTAATTTTCTAGTCTTATATTTGTTGATATATGACACTTGCTACATATATCGTACAACATGGACATGGTTGACATATTAACTACACTTTTATATTATCGCATCCCCACGATATGCATATAATGGGCATGGTAATAATGGCTTTTATACTTATCCCTCTATTGTGCATAATCCATGGAGAATCTCACTACCGCACATCAAGATCATGTGGTACAAACAACAGCGGAGAAAAGGTGTCACAATAGTGATAGTGCTTAACTTCCTTGACAATCATGAAGTTAATTGTCAAAGTCACACATTGAAGAAGAGCAATAGAAAGCCCTTGTGTATATTTTCTTTCAGAATCTAATATGATGCATATGGAGACATAGTACTGTAAAATTCTAAAACATATCGTGTTTAATTACATAATACGAATGAGTATTATACACTTATATAGTATTGTACATGACGTGTCTGAGCAACACGTAACTTCATATCAACAAACTTACATAATGTACATGTCATGGGAGCAATATGTCAACCATATCAACTCAATCTTGTATGGATAATCAGTGTGTAACTCGACATACAATTGATATGAGTTAGTAAGTTACCATGTTATTCATGTGTTGTAAATTGGATATTATTGCATAAGTGTGTGTGTTTATGTTTATGGATTGTGCTAGTAAAATTCCAAATCTTAATTGTACACGTGTCTGAGCAACATGTAACTTCATATCACCAACCTTACATAATGTACATGTCAGGGGAGCAATAAGTCAACCATATCAACTAAATCTTGTATGGATAATCAGTGTGTAACTCGACATACAACTGATATGAGTTAGTAAGTTACTATGTTATTCATGTGTTGTAAATTGGATATTATTGCATAAGTATGAGTGTTTATGTTTATGGATTGTGCTAGTAAATTTCCAAATCTTGATTCCAATATTTTGTCATCGAAATCTGCAGAAAACAGGACAGGTTCCCTACCTCCCACATGATGGACAACCCCCCCCCCACATACCCAATATAGAATTTTATTGCATAAAACGTTGCATCTAGGTGTTGAGACCACGCCTGTAAAATTTCATGATTTAATTCGTTCATTTTGGCGTCGGTATGGCCAGGATTGCATCTGTCGATATTTCCGTCGGTATACCTGTAAATATCTATACCCAAGCTGTCGAAACGGCGTCGGTATCGGTCATTTAATTCCTTGGGCGCCCCAGGGCTACACCAAGGCGAGGACGCTTTATTATAATGCTACATTGACCTAGTTTTATGGGTCTAGTTGTATATTTATTTATTTTAATGTTTGATATGGCTACACCAATGCTCAAAATTAATAGTGGTGCCTATTTTATGTGCCAAATATCACTTTTTAATTGGATCTAATACTCTTTTTTGGGTTTGACCGGATCTAATACTCTTTTTTGTTTGACTGGATCTAATACTCTTAGTACACATTTGATTTTTCTTAGTTTGCACCTTCAATTCAGATTGTACTAAGTAGCTATGCTATGAAGGATAGTGATTACATTGCTTAATATTTGTAGCTATGTATGACAATAAATATATATTTATATGTTGATCACCCTTACATTCTTTACAATAATTCTTTTCGTGTCCTTGACATTATTGTCAAATGATAATATATTAGAAATGTAATTGGTTATTTTTTCATACAATAAAATATATATATATGGAGAGATCGACTATAAATATGTAGATAACTACATATATAACTACACAATGTGTGTATATGAGTGGGGAAAAACCATGACACATGTATATATACATAAAATATATACATAAATTATTATTTTTAAAGGTCGCCTAGGCACAAGGCTTCCGGCCCCAACGCCGTGTCGCCTTGCCGCCTTAACAAGTATGCCAAACACTCACTCTCGTCGTATTTGGTGTGCGGGGGATAGAGAGGAGAGAAAGAGATGAGAACAGAGAGAGAGAGAGTGAGAGAATATGTATGAGAGAGAGTATGAGAAGAGATAATATATGTATTCAGGCTATATATGTTCCAGGCTATTATCTTCATGGAGTTTCACATTGTTCAGCACATTCGTTCTCTACTTCCAGACAGCATTGAAGGATCTTCATTCAACACCGAGCTATCCGCGTTCGTACCGCGTTATGTATGTCAGGTGATGGTGTACTTCAACTGCATTCACATGAGACAGAGGGTGCTTCTTTAGATTTTCAAAAGCTCAGCAAGCCTGCCAATCTACTTCTGCAAGATTGATTCATCCAGTTTATCTTCACCGAGCTGCTTCATCACGTCTTCTCCGAGCCGCATCTGCTAGTTCGATATCACCTGTTGTTGATCTACTTGGGACTTTCCTTGATGGATGATATCTCCTTTCCTGTCAAGCCCCCAAGGTTCACGCGACAGAGTTATGGTGCCTACATCGTATCACCAGCATATCATCTGTTCGTGTTCGTGTCAAGTTATGCACGTCTTCTCAGACAATTCGAAGATTCCGCTACTGCTACATCGACATTGGGCATTCGCGTTTGTGTCACGTTAAGTACGTAATCCAATGAAGTTTTCATAGTCGTGGTATTGATGATCGTCTGCTCCAAGTGGCAAATTACTGTTGCAGTACTCAGGTTCCGTTTCAGATGTTCTTCATTCTAGATGCACTCCAAAAGACCTTCATCAAAGCTCGAGGATCTCCAGCCTGCATAATACAATTTCAAGCAAAAGAGGCGCCATCATATGATTCAGGGGGAGTTTTGTTTAATGGGGAGTATCCATCTTTTGTATGGGGAGTGATATTTATATTTTATCTTTCATTTATCATTTCTTTTACCGTTTTATCGAGCCTTGTAACCTCCAAGCTTTGGACATGTGTTTCACCCATGCTCCAGCTTGAGGGGGAGTGTTAAAGAGTCTATATTAGCCTATTTAGTTAATAGGTTAATTAGTTAGTGGGCTTTTGTATTTCAGCCCGTTTAGATTACTTGCGTCCTAAGTCTTAGGGCGTCTCCCCTCTCCTATATAAAGGAGAGGGCGTCCAATCTTGTATTCATCCCATTGCATTCAATCCAATCTTATTTTTCACAATGAATATATGCGTGAAAAATAAGATGGGAGGCTAATGGGATATTTTCTTATTGATAGATGGCATCACTCCTCTCCTGTATATAAGAAAGGAGAGAAGTACAAGGGAAGCAAACTTAACCCTTATGGGCCAAGACAATTAGCCCATATGATATAATAAACTAAATAACAATAATTCTAACACTCACCCTCAAATTTTGAGTATGGGTGGAACAAGACTCAATTAGACGATACGACAAATAAAAATCACTCCCCATACAACATTTTCACTCCCCCGTAAACATGACTCTCCGACAAATTAAATATTTGACGACGCCTCTTTCGAATTGTGTTCTACAATCTAGAAATACTCGAGATTTGGAGAAGGTCTCTTAAAGTGCATCTGGAATAAAAAATCTGTAAATGGAATCCAAACGCCACAGCAAAAAACTCGCCACCGTCAATATGGAGCAGACGATCAAAAACACCATCACTATGATGTTTCACTGGAGAGGAATGTGTGTGTGATATAAGCGCAGACAACATCATCCCATCATACATAACGCAGTACGATTGGAGACACAATGTCGATGTAGTAATAGAGGTATCTTCAAATTATCTGAGAAGTGTAGCCAACTGGAATTAGTGCAGAAGACCACAGACATAGTTAATATGACTCAAACACGAACTAGACAAGGTGTTGATGACTTCCATACTAGTTCCATAAATCTGGCACATTAATCTCAAGGGCTAGATAGGAATGAAAGGCACCATCAAGGATAAACCCAAGTAGATCAACAAAAGTGGCATCTCAACACTTAGAAACAACAGAGCAACTCGGAGAAGATATGACTAAAGTAGCTCAGTGAAGATAAAGTATAGATAAAACATCAACCCTGTAGATACAAAATTTGCAGGCTAGAAATTGATAAACTTCTTGGAAGTCTGATGTGAAGAAGCAACCATCCATCTCATGACAATGTAGGGAGAATGATCAATTGAAACATCATTAACACCAGAGGGACCAAGAGGCGGGAATAAGCACAACAAGCTCCGTCCTGATGTACATAAAGTCGTACGAGCATGAAGGCTTGGTGTTAATGTTGCAACAGAGATCACTCAATGCATGAAAGTGGAAGCGCAGAAAGCCAACCGATACACATATCATGACATGAACGTGAAAAAGCATAGTGTCATTGGTAAAGAGATCCACGAATGATGCACTGGAAACACAATGCTTAGTGTGAATAAAGCACCACAAAATTATAGGAAAAACGGATGTGTTGAAGAACAAGAAGCTCTATGGAGATCAAAATAGCCTAGACCGGCACATATAATCTCTCTTATACTATTTCTCCTTATACCTTTGCTCTCCTCTATCCCCCCTGCACGCCAATTACAAAGTGATTAAATAGTTGGTGTAGGAAAGAAACAATACCGCTTGCACATGGAAATTGAAGCCCAGATGAGGGGTGGTAGCGAAGGGATATTTTAGAATGGAGAGGAAGAAGAAAAAAAATACAATGCCCATTTTTTGGTGGTTTGTAAACTAGCACGAGTCTTTTGTTTGCCAATAGGTCGTAGATATAACCGATAACGGGAGTCAATGTACTAAATGACATGATTAGACAGATTCGGATAGAAAAAATAAATGGATCTTTTTGCGACCCAGAAAGGAGATTTGTCCCGCCCTTAGGCCGACAAATCTGGGGTCCGGGGCAGAACCTTTGCGGTATAAAAAAGATTGGATTTTTATAACTGAACAAGAGAAGAGAAGACCAAGGAGGTCGAGACGATGATTGGCGGGCGGTCAAGCCAAGAAGAGACGGCGTCCGCCGGTGGGCAGAGGCTCTCTCTTTTTCTCCCTTAAGTTAGGATCAATGCTCGATACCATGTCGAAAATAAGATGGAAGGCTAATGGAATCTTTTCTTATTAAGAGATGCCAGCACTCCTCTCCTATATATAAGAAAGGAGGCAAGTACAAAGGAAGTAGACTTAACCCTAATGAGCCAAGACAAATAGACCGATATGACATAATAAACTAAATTACAATATTTTTGATAATGTGTTTTATGGCTTGATATCTGAATTTGAAAAGCGAACTGCTACAATCTTATTCAATCACGTCTATACATGCATTGTTCCAAAACAAACCAAACCAGACAATATAATAGCGATTAGTTTGGTTGGAAAATTGCTCGATTGGTATGATTGTTTTGTTTTCGAGTTTTATTAGGCCCGTGCCAAGCTCATATTAAAAATCAGATCGCAAGACGGGTTTTGGCCCGATTAATATTTGAAATATATGGCCCAAATCTTATTTGTATTACAAATACGGGTCCAGCCAGTACTGGGTATCCCAATAATCTACAAAAAGTACAAATGTGTTCGATCATACATGTAGATACATACATTTTAATAAAGAAAGTCAAATCTTTCTTAAACAAATATAATCTAGAAAGTTTGTAGTCAACTTTTTTAAAACAAGCATATTTGATATAAATTTGTTTTGATATGCATGTAATCTGCAAAAAATCAGGGTATCTGGGTTTTGAGGTATGGCTTTTTTCAAGCATGAGCCTATGTTGTATGAACGCCCGTCTGGGTGCCGCCTAGGTGTGCCTGGGCACCCTAGGCGGCCACCCAGCCCCCCAAACTCATGTTCCCAACCTCTTTGGGCGTTTGGGGGTCCAAGCAGCCCGACTAGGTGAATTACGGGCCTATCTAGTTGGCCTTTTAAAAAAAGTAAAAAAGAGAAAAAATAGCTTGATGTTCAAGTTACTCATTTTTCCATGTCTTACATGGGACGCACGCAGTCCAGCACTCTCCTAACGACAACAAGTGTTTTAAAAATCGCACTAAGCAGCCACTTAATCGTCAACAGGTCATGTCTGCACCTTAAGCGCTGCTTAAGCAAATTTGAGAAAAGCGGCCGCTTTTTGCCCGCTTGACCCGCTTTTTTCGCGCCTTTAAAAAAAATTGTTGTAAGCATATAACATTATGTACATTATATGCCCCAATTAGTATTGACTATAATATATTAAACTAGCATACATTAAATATTCTATGATATACCTAGTTCTAATTTAGAATGCATACTTTGTATGTAAGTTGTAATGGTATGGTACTTTTATGATGTATCCAAGTAAATTATAGGTAACTATTATCTAATTTAGAATGCATACTTTGATTAAATATACTGTTGTAATGTATGACTATTTGATGATGTGCAAATGTAACAATCATAGTAACAAAAAGCGTCGAATATTCGTAAAATTTGGCGATTATTCGCACTTTTTTATGCCGCCGAATGTTACGCCTAAATAAAACGGGGATCGCCGAATATTCACGTTTTTTCGCAATTTTTCGCGATTTTTCGTGATTTTTACGAACTTTGGTTTTTTTTCGCGATTTTTTTTCCCGAATTTTCGGGTTTCAGTCGCCAGGCCTGAACCCGCTGCTGGGCCGGCTTCGGCCCACTACGGCTCCCAGCCTCCCACAACACCCCCACCCCCGACATTTCCCGACTCTGCCCTATCTATTCCCCCCCGACAGTTCCACGGCACGCGACGAACGCGGCGCTTGGAGCCCACGACACCGACGATTCGAGGTAGACCTTCGAGGCGGAGTTCACGGCGGCGCTTGGCAGTAGCGGCGGCGGCGCTTGGCAGCAGCGGCGGCGGTTCTCCAGCGACGGTGACAGGGTCTCCAGCGGCGCAGCTCCTCCATTCCAGCGGCTCAGGTACTTCTTCCTCTCTTCTTCCTCCCATGGGTTCCCTTCCCTTCCTCCGCCATCCCCCCTATTTCTCTGTGGAAGCAGCAACGTTGCTGCCCAATCTGTTGTGTCGTCACCTTCTCTCCCTCTTTTCTTTGATTCCCCCTTGCTGAGCCATTCCTTTGATTCTCCCTTGCTGCTCCTAATTTTTCCCTTCCCATAGCTGCGTCATACATGTATTCCCTCCCCGCTAACCCCATGTTTCCCCTCCTTAATCCCCTGTTGTTGCTCCTCAATCCCTACGATTCCTCCCTCCCCCATTGCTGTGAGGCTGTGACGTGATGCAAAAATGTCTAATCCCCCTCTTTACTGTTGCACCATTCCTCTATTCCCCCACCTCTTCTCTCAATTTTCTGTATCCCTACTGATATGTTGAATTCTCTACTACTATGATTCTCTACTCCCCCCCTGTTTATTTTCTTTTGCTTGATACAAGTACAAATACAAATAACTGACGGTCCATGTCTCCTCCCTCTTTCTATGTTCTAATTAACAGAGTTTTGAGCATCTAAACTCTCAAGCTCGCAAGACCCAGGCCGGTCTTCTCCTATATTCCCAACTCCCAAGACATCAACTACTACTCTATAATCAGGTATTTCCGTTGTTCACTTGTTTTAATTGTATTGCTGAAATTTTTCCTACTTACTGATTTGATTGTCTATTTGCTTGCTTTTGTGATATGCTTGTAATTGTATTGGTAAAATTATCCTGTTTACTAATTTGATTAGCTATTTGCTATATGTTTTTATGTATTTGCATTTGCATTTGCTGTTTGTTGGCTTGTTGCTCATATTGTGTTATGTATGTTTCTTAATGAAATAGGAGAACAATGCCTAAAGCAAAAGATGCATTGTGGGAGTATGTTGAACCAGTAGATAACAAACTGAAATGCAAGTTTTGTCATGAATCTTTCTCTGCCTCCATTACACGTTTTAGATTCCATTTGGCAAGAGTTACTTGCAAGGACATTAAGCCATGTCCAACAGTCACTGATGCTGTTAGGGACATTGCAGTGAAGTCTGTAGGTGACCTTCAAGCAAAAGCCACTAGTAAACGTCAAAAGATTGCAGATTTTTTATCTAGTGGCAGTATGCCTAGCTCTAACTCAGTAGTATGTCCTGCTCAATCTAGTAACAATGGTGTGATTGATCTAGACAAATATGATGCTAATGTCCCTGGCCAAAGAACTCTTCATTCACTAACAAGAAAAGAAGAGAAAAAGATTGCTGACAAAGCTATTATGAAATGCATAGTAGCAAACAACTTGCCTTTCCATATCTTGCGAACTCCTGAATTTCGTGAAGCCGTGTTGGCTATTGGACAGGCTGGGCCAGGTTATCAAGCACCTAGTAGTGAAACAGCGAGGACTGTACTTTTGGCGGACTTGAAAGTGGATGTGGATGGATATCTCAATACCATGAGGGCCAGTTGGGAATTCTCTGGATGCACACTTATGAGTGATGGTTGGCAAGACGGACGAGGACGACCCCATATCAATCTTTTGGTTGCATGTCCCAAAGGGGTGTGGTTCTACAAGTCTATCTGTGTTGTTGACCATGTCAAAGATGGTCCATTTTTGTTTGACTTTATTTCTAAATGCATTGATGAAATAGGTCCCAAAAATGTGTGCCAATTCATTGCTGATAATGCATCTAACTATGGTGTCGCAGGGAAAATGATTGAGAACAAATATCCTCACATTGTCAAGGCCAATTGTGTTGCTCATTGTATAAATCTAATGTTCAAAGACATTGATGAGTTTGAACATGTCAAACCAACAATTTCAAATGCTAGATTGATTGTAAAATTCATGTATAGGTATCAACATGTTTTAGATTTGATGAGGAAGCACACAGATGGTAAGGAGTTAAAACGGCCAGGGGCAACCCGGTTTGCAACTAACTTTCTGTGTTTATTCTCCATTTTATCTCAAGAGCAGGCCTTGAGATTTATGATTGCTTCTTCTGAATGGAGAGAACTCTCTCAATCTAAAAGTGAGGAGGGTGTCCAAATTTCAGAGATTATCCAGGGACATGAGTTTTGGGCTATAGGTAAATCAATTATCAGTGCTATTGAGCCAATTGTGAGAGTGTTGAGGCTAACTGACGGTGATGGCTCTACTACTGGTTATATCTATGAGGCATTGGACAGAGCTAAGGAATGTATTAAAGTAGTGTTCAATAGTGAAGCAGATTTGTATACACCTTACTGGAAAGTTATAGATGAAAGGTGGACACATATGTTACATAATCCAATTCATGTTGTTGCTGCTTATCTTAATCCCAAACTCCATTATGAAAAAAGAATCAGAATGGATTCAGAGATAAAGCAAGGGTTGAACACAATTATCCAGAGAATGCTTGATGTGTTTGAAAGGTCCAAGGTTACACACGAGCTTCGTGATTACCACTCCATGGATTCTGACGTTTTCAACCAACTTGCTATTGATTCACTTTCTAATACACATCCAAGTAAGAAATATTTCACTGTTTAATTTCATCAGTACTACTAATATACTATTTATTTCTAATACACTTTTCTCTCAATAGGAATTTGGTGGGATATGTATGGTGGGGAACTCCCTACTTTACAGAAATTGGCTATTCGACTACTTAGTCAACCATGTAGTGCTTCTGCATGTGAAAGAAACTGGAGTGCTTTTGATGCGGCCGATACTAAAAAAAGAAACTGGCTTGAACCTAAGAAATTGCATGACTTGGTCTATGTTAGAATGAATTTGCATCTAATGAAGACCACTGCTGCAAAAGAAAAGGCCGATTCAAAGCCCATAGAACTTGATAAGATCAATGCTTTTGATAATGATTTCACTTACGAATATGGAAGTGTTCAACACGAGGAAGTTGATGATGAAGAAGAGACTGAAGATGAAGACAATGGAGTTACAAATGAGGCTATAGAGGACTTCACTGCAGGCCTAGACTCATACTATCTTCCTTCCATTCTTGAATAGGAAAAGCTGATATATTTTGGTCGTGTAATGAATTGATATACTCTTGCATCATTTTGTGGTTTACATTGTGTATTGTGTATGATCTCTAGTATTTGCAATCATTGATATTATGTGGTGGTTGTTGAAAATTTGGAATGCAAGTTACTTCCTTAATTCCTCCATCTTGAATTGTAAACGATTCTACTCTACAATTTGCATGTATGTATATAATGTGTTTATATATATATATATATATATATATATATATATATATATTGCCAATTTATTCCCGATTTATTCTGAATAGTTGACCGAACTTTGACCGAATTTTATCGATCTTTTCCCGATTTTTTCCGAATTCCGATTTTTTTCGGCCAGCCGAAAAGTTGTGGAATGTCGAATGTGTTACTATGGCAACAATATGTCTGTAAGCTAGCTATGATAGGTCTATTGTTTACTGTTTAGCTATGTAAACATGTGATACAAAATTGTTGTTGCATCTTGTATATACACTTGTTATTTTATGTGTAGGGTGCTTTATCTATGACATGTATATTATTTTGTATATTGTATAAATACAATCATAGTAACAAATTCGGCATTCGGCAACTTTTCGGCTGGCCGGAAAAAATCGTGAAAAATTGGGAAAAGATCGATAAAATTCGGTCAAAGTTCGGTCAACTATTCGGAATAAATCGGCAATATATATATATATATATATATATATATATATATATATATATATATATATATAAAACACATTGATATACATACATGCAAATTGTAGAGTAGAATTGTTTACAATTCAAGATGGAGGAATTAAGGAAGTAACTTGCATTCCAAATTTTCAACAACCACCACATAATATCAATGTTTGCAAATACTAGAGATCATACACAATACACAATGTAAACCACAAAATGATGCAAGAGTATATCAATTCATTACACGACCAAAATAGATCAGTTTTTCCTATTCAAGAATGGAAGGAAGATATTATGAGTCTAGGCCTGCAGTGAAGTCCTGTATAGTCTCATTTGTAACTCCATTGTCTTCATCTTCAGTCTCTTCTTCATCATCAACTTCCTCGTGTTCAACACTTCCATATTCATAAGTGAAATCATTATCAAAAGCATTGATCTTATCAAGTTCTATGGGCTTTGAATCGGCCTTTTCTTTTGCAGCAGTGGTCTTCATTAGATGCAAATTCATTCTAACATAGACCAAGTCATGCAATTTCTTAGGTTCAAGCCGGTTTCTTTTTTTAGTATGGGCCGCATCAAAAGCACTCCAGTTTCTTTCACATGCAGAAGCACTACATGGTTGACGAAGTAGTCGAATAGCCAATTTCTGTAAAGTAGGGAGTTCCCCACCATACATATCCCACCAAATTCCTATTGAGAGAAAAGTGTATTAGAAATAAATAGTACATTAGTAGTACTGATGAAATCAAATAGTGAAATATTTCTTACTTGGATGTGTGTGAGAAAGTGAATCAATAGCAAGTTGGTTGAAAACGTCAGAATCCATGGAGTGGTAATCACGAAGCTCGTGTGTAACCTTGGACCTTTCAAACACATCAAGCATTCTCTGGATAATTGTGTTCAACCCTTGCTTTATCTCTGAATCCATTCTGATTCTTTTTTCATAATGGAGTTTGGATTAAGATAAGCAGCAGCAGCATGAATTGGATTATGTAACATATATGTCCACCTTTCATCTATAACTTTCCATTAAGGTGTATACAAATCTACTTCACCATTGAACACTACTTTAATACATTCCTTAGCTCTGTCCAATGCCTCATTAGATATAACCAGTAGTAGAGCCATCACCGTCAGTTAGCCTCAACACTCTCACAATTGGCTCAATAGCACTGATAATTGATTTACCTATAGCCCAAAACTCATGTCCCTGGATAATCTCTGAAATTTGGACACCCTCCTCACTTTTAGATTGAGAGAGTTCTCTCCATTCAGAAGAAGCAATCATAAATCTCAAGGCCTGCTCTTGAGATAAAATGGAGAATAAACACAGAAAGTTAGTTGCAAACCGGGTTGCCCCTGGCCGTTTTAACTCCTTACCATCTGTGTGCTTCCTCATCAAATCTAAAACATGTTGATACCTATACATGAATTTTACAATCAATCTAGCATTTGAAATTGTTGGTTTGACATGTTCAAACTCATCAATGTCTTTGAACATTAGATTTATACAATGAGCAGCACAATTGGCCTTGACAATGTGAGGATATTTGTTCTCAATCATTTTCCCTGCGACACCATAGTTAGATGCATTATCAGCAATGAATTGGATCACATTTTTGGGACCTATTTCATCAATGCATTTAGAAATAAAGTCAAACAAAAATGGACCATCTTTGACATGGTCAACAACACAGATAGACTTGTAGAACCACACCCCTTTGGGACATGCAACCAAAAGATTGATATGGGGTCGTCCTCGTCCGTCTTGCCAACCATCACTCATAAGTGTGCATCCAGAGAATTCCCAACTGGCCCTCATGGTATTGAGATATCCATCCACATCCACTTTCAAGTCCGCCAAAAGTACAGTCCTCGCTGTTTCACTACTAGGTGCTTGATAACCTGGCCCAGCCTGTCCAATAGCCATCACGAAATTCAGGAGTTCACAAGATATGGAAAGGCAAGTTGTTTGCTACTATGCATTTCATAATAGCTTTGTCAGCAATCTTTTTCTCTTCTTTTCTTGTTAGTGAATGAAGAGTTCTTTGGCCAGGGACATTAGCATCATATTTGTCTAGATCAATCACACCATTGTTACTAGATTGAGCAGGACATACTACTGAGTTAGAGCTAGGCATACTGCCACTAGATAAAAAATCTGCAATCTTTTGACGTTTACTAGTGGCTTTTGCTTGAAGGTCACCTACAGACTTCACTGCAATGTCCCTAACAGCATCAGTGACTATTGGACACTGATCATAGGAATTACAAAAAAAGGGGTCTTTCATATACTTATAGCTATTCGATTCTTTCATTTTGATAGTTTCTTCGATTCCATGGATTATCCCTATTTGCACAAATACCTCAAGGATTCCTGCTCGTTAATACATAGAGTCCAATAAGCGGTAAGTCAAACACTTTCCTGCTTAAAAGAAAGAGTTTCACTGTCCGGGTCTTTGCTTGACTTCTATACTAGGTAGGCTGCTTTGCTGCTTTCTGTGCTTCTTCCTATTCCCAGTGGCAGTCACAAGTTCAGCCAACAGGTCAGAGTGTGCAAGACTGAAAGGAGGCTACAATGCATTGCAAGCAAATAGAGCTGAGAGCTGACCCTCTGTTTCTCTCCGAGTCGCGAGCTTGTTGTAGTCGGTCCTAAAGGGACATCGCTTGGGCCCCTCCCCGCGTCCTTGCACGACTCGCTCGTTCTTCCGCTTCTCCCTTACCCCTCTCCCCAGTCCATATGGAGTATAGCCAAGTGGTAAGGCATCGGTTTTTGGTACCGGCATGCAAAGGTTCGAATCCTTTTACTCCATCTCCTCCGATCGGATCTGTCAAGAACGACTCCAGCGGCTGCCCTTTCCATCAATGGCCCCTGAGTCCTGTAGCAAGCCAAAAGTTTGACTTGAACCTCCGGAGCGGAGAGAAGAGAGAAAGGGGAAGACAAACTCCTTTAGGACGCGGTTCGCGCGGGCGCTCAGTCCGTTGCTTGTTTGCGCGTCTGAACAGTTCTGGCCAAATCCTGAAGAAAGTTGACAAAGCGCTGTTTGATGAGCCCACGTAGTATTAGGTAGTTGGTTAGGTAAAGGCTGACCAAGCCAATGATGCTTAGCTGGTCTTTTTGGATGATCAGCCATACTGGGACTGAGACACGGCCCGGACTCCCTTGGGGGGCAGCAGTGGGGAATCTTGGACAATGGGCGCAAGCCCGATCCAGCAATCTCGCTGAGTGAAGAAGGGCAATGTCGCTTGTCAAGCTCTTTTGTCGAGTGCGCGATCATGACAGGACTCGAGGAAGTAGCCCCGGCTAACTCCATGCCAGCAGCCGCGGTAAGACGGGGGGGGGCTAGTATTCTTCGGAATGACTAGGCGTCAAGGGCACGTAGGCGGTTCATCGGGTTGAAAGTGAAAGTCGCCAAAAAGTGGCGGAATGCTCTCGAAACCAATGAACTTGAGTGAGACAGAGGAGAGTGGAATTTCATGTGTAGGGGTGAAATCCTGAGATCTACGAAGGAAGGCCAAAAGCGAAGGCAGCTCTCTGGGTCCCTACCGACGCTGAGGTGTGAAAGCATGGGGAGCGAACAGGATTAGATACCCTGGTAGTCCATGTCGTAAACGATGAGTCTTCGCCCTTGGTCCACGCAGATCAGGGGCTATATATATATATAGACAAGTTAAAACAGTACAGTAATACTAATTAGTAGATAAATAAATAAAATAGTAGATAATAAATACAAATTGTAGATAAGTAAATACTAAGCAGTAAATAAATAAATACAAATCAGTAGATAGGTAAATACAAATCAGTAGATAAAAAATTCAAAACATTATATAAGTAAATACAAATTAGTACCTAAATAAATACAAAGCATTAGATAAGTAAATACAAATCAGTAGATAAAAAAATTCAAAGCGTTAGATAAGTAAACTCAAAGCATTAAATAAATAAATACTAATCAGTAGATAAACAAATATAAAGCATTAGATAAAAAAGTACAACTCAGTTGATAAACAAATATAAATCAGTAGATTTTAAAAGTAGATGAACAAATACAAAGCCCTAAATTTAAATAATGTCATGAATCAAAAATCAGTAGATGAACAAATCAGTAGATAAGTAAACACAAATCAGTAGATACATAAATACAAATCAGTAGATACATAAATTCAAATCAGTAGATAAGTAAATTCAAATCAGTAGATAAGTAAATACAAATCAGTAGAAACAAATACAAATCAATAGATACATAAATTCAAATCAGTAGATAAGTAAAGTCAAATCAGTAAATAAGTAAATACAAATCAGTAAATAAGTAAATACAAATCAGTGGATACATAAATACAAATCAGTAGATAAGTAAATACAAATCAGTTGATAGAAAACAGTAAGATTAGAAGCTTAGTTACGTGTATTACTTCTGGGCGCCCAGATTAGGGCGGGGCTTGGGCCGCCTGGGTGCCCGCCTGTACAACACGATGACTAGGAGGAAATCGCATACCCTAACTGCATGTTCGCATTGCTTTGCAGCAGGGCTACTCCCAATACCAGTGCTAGACCTCTGTTGTTTGGTAAGATCTCTGGGGTTACTAATCGAAGACCCATGGATGGACACATGTTGCCTTCTCCTCGTGAGGTGTGCTCTTAGGAAAGTAAAGAAGCAAAAGATAAGAGCCGATGAGGAGATAGCATTGTGGTTCTATGAGGTTGGTCTTCGATGCAATGTTGCCAACAGCAGTCAATATGAGATTATATTTGAGGATGATGTTCGAGTTGGGAGAGATTTCAAACCTCCCAAGTACCAAGTCCTAAGGACACGTTTGTTAGAGGCCCTATATGAGAAGACCAGGAACTTGCGGGATGGGTATCTAGAGGCGTGGAAGATATATGGTTGCACACTTATGTCAGATGGATAGTCAGATAGACGAAGAAGAAGTCTAATAAATTTCTTGGTCAATTCACCTCGTGGTACTTTTTTCATGGACTACACATAGGCATATAGGTGAATTTCTATTTAACTTTTGGATGAGGTCACAGAGAAGATTGGATCGGTGAATATGTTACTCAAGTTGTCACTGATAATGCCATGAACTTTGATCTAGCTGGGAAGTTGTTGCAAGGAAAGAGGCTACATATATTCCAAACATTGTGGATTGTGAATTTGCATTGACCACATGTTTGGACATTGCATGGTTGCCTCAGTACGCAGGAATAATAATAAAAAGGTAGGGAAGTTGACATCCTTCATTTATCTACATAAACTTCTATACAATGCCTTTTTGCTTTTTTTAGATGGGAAAGAAGTGACGAGATGTTCAGTCACTCGCTTTGCAACAGTTGTTCTTTACTCTTTGGGGCTTGCATAATGCTAGGAATGCTTTGTGTTTCTATCTGACTTGTGACAAAAAGCAAATGGGTTAAAACTAATCTTGGGGCTAAGGTTGCCAGGATTGTGTTCTCATTAGTTCTACTACGCAGTGGATAGTCTGAGACAAGGAAGAAAATGTTCGATTTTGATGTCGTCTTGATGGCCACAGAAACATAAATTTACTGCAATTTTGACAGAAATTTCGAAAAATGTGTTCTTGAGGTTTCAACAACAAAATTAACGAATTAATTTATGAAATTTTACTAGAATTATCTACTAGTAAAAATGTACTCAAATATGCAATAATATTTCATATTGGACATGTAGGAGTGGGGTCTCCTCGTTTGTGAATGAAGGACCTTGAACTATTTCGATGGGGATGTCGAGGGAGAATTTTGAGTTTGATTTTCAATTGTTAAGTAAATGAATTAAGTCATTATAGTTTGCAAGAACGATATATAGACTTAAAGACACAAAACTCTGCAAAAACAATATGCTCTAGGTAGCCCATAACTGCATATAATACATTAAGTAGAAAGAACAATTTTGATGGTCAGTGCATTTCGACACTGCATTTCGATGTCAACATGGCCATGTATGGAAATAATTGCCGAAATTTCAACAATTTCGCCGAAATTTTAAAGTATGATCTGAGATCCACAAGGCCACTTGAACAACTTCTAAGAATGGTTGATTCTGATGTTACGCCAAGTATGGAATACATCACCTTGGCACTCAACAAAGTAGTTTACGAGATTTAGTCAGATTTTGACTGTGATGAGAAACAGTATGATCCCGTTTTAACTGTTGTTTATGACCGCTGCAAAGATCAGATGTGTATTGTATTGCATGATGCAACTTTCTTCCTCAGGCATAATGTAGTGATGGGTGGTTTACTGCTACAAAATTCGCCCTCGTAATGATAAGTATGACTCTGACATAAACATAGTTCAAGCAGCTTTCATGGAATGCTTTCAGAGAACTGTGGAAGATCTTTCTTTGATTGACAAAGTAGTTGCAGTTGTAGACGCTTACAAAAATTGTGGCTTGTTATTCGCCAAAGGAGCATCATGTCACCAAGTAAGCCACTACATAAACTTCATGTATCATTATTATAATCGAATTTTGCATGTATTATTAATTGATTATAATACCTTTTGCTTTAAAGTGTCTTAGTGGGAGCTATATGGCGTAGGGAATTCTACCATAAAGAAGTTGGCTTTGCGATTCCTGAGTCTTTGTTGCACCTCCGAATGGAAGTAAAATTGGAGCACATTTGAGTTTGTAAGTGTTCTCTTAATTAACATGTTAACTATTTTTGAAACATGTCAGATATGAAGACTTTTTTTATATATAATATTCTTTGATCTTGAAGATACAAAGCGAATGAACGTTTGTCATGTAAGCAGTTGGATAAAGTAGTGTTCATTCAATACAACCGCAGATTGGAGCGCTTTCAAAGAATGAGGGAGAAGAATGATAAAAGTGAATTTAATGTCGTTGCACACGATGAGTCGCAGTGGAGCAGTGAGTGGATGATGGGGATTCTTGATGATGCTATAGTTCTAAATCAGGATGGTCTCACTTAGAGACTTGTAGATCAGGCTATGGAAGCAGCTGAAGAGGTGGCTAGGCCTAAGAGGAAAGCAACTGCAAGTGCAACTACATCTAAGGTTGTTGACAAGAGAAAAGGAAATATTAACACCTACTCTCGTAAGAGAAAAGCTACATAATGCCCTAAAACCAAACCGCCACAGACAAAGACAACAAATGATGTTGTAATCAAAGAGAAAAAAGTTCATATTGAAGACCCATTTGATGAATCTAATGAGTTTGATATTGAGGACACTCGGGAGGAAAAAGAAGAGGAAATTGTTGAGACAAGATGACGATGATGATGATATGGCTGGTTTCAGTGATTATGTGATGATTTTGAATCTTATGTATCATAAGCATATGCGGGCAAGCTGCCATTGTGTCTTTGCGGGCAAGTTGCCATTGTGTCTTTCTCTTCATGATGATTGATGTTCATGCATGTTAATATATCTCTTTATATTCTATTATTTGTAATTTCTATTTATTATTGGACCTCTATGTAATTTCTCCATGTTTCTATTAATAAAAGGGTGAGGGGTCATGAACCCTCACGCAGGCCGCATAGCACATTGCTTTGTGGCACTCACTTCTACATGGTATCACTATCAGAGCAAGGCTGCTCCTAGGGTTCCTCCAAGCTGCCGCCCCCCCCCTCTCCTCTCTCCTCTCTTCTCCTCCTTCTCCAGGTCGTCGCCGGCCACCTAGGCTGATCCTTGGGACGTAAGAAGAGGGTGGCAGCCGACGTCGTCGGCTAGGAGCGGCAGCAGCAGCCGCCAGCCAAGGGCGGGCGTCGTCGTCCCAGGGTGGGCGCACTGCCGCCTCCAGCAGGTCCTTCCACCGGTCGATTCTAAAAGCAGTGGCGTATTAAAAAGTTCATACCGGAGGGTCCGTCCATACGTAGGAAATTCCTAATCACATTAGGGAATTTTTTGTTTGGGGGTTGTGGATGTGTCAGACACTCATCTAATTTTTTGACATGACATGTATCTCCCTGTCACTCAATCCTTCCGGTGACGTGTATCTCTCTGTCACCCTCAACTCTTTCTGTGACGTGTATCTCTCCGTCACCCTATCTCTCCGTTGAATCATGGAGGACACCAAGGCATCTACTATCTACAACGAGATGTCACCTACCCCCTCCATCAAGCTGAATGGGAGGAATTATCTCTTGTGGATGAATGTCGTCCATACAGTGTTAAAATCCCAAGATAAGGCAAGGCATGTTGATTCTGATCCTCCTGCTTCTACTGATAAAGGCTATGCTGAATGGAAGCGTCATAATAGTCTGGTGAAGACATGGCTATGAGGGAGCATGGAACCTGGTATTGCTGCTAGGTTCATGTTCTATACTACTGCCAAAGACATATGGGATGCAGTGAAGAAGCATTACTCCCAAGAAAAGAATGCTCTTCGTCAGTTTATGATTTATGATCGCCTCTTTGTAGAACGACAGGGAGACAAGCCTTTAAAAGAATATTTTAGAGTGAGCCAAGGTATTGCTCAAGAGCTGAGCTTCTATCATCTGGTGACTGTCCAAGAACAAGTCAAAGACAGAGATGACTTGATTACTGCAAAGTTCCTATCTGGCCTGGGTGTTTCATGCAGTTCAGTCCGCAGTGTCATCCTCGCCTCAGACAAACTTCCCAGTCTGGAAGAAGCTTACTCAAGGATTTTACAATCAAATTTTGAACCAGTTTATCCTACCACAATCTCGCCTTCTGGAGATTCTCATGCATCTGTAGTCGTTGTAGTTAGAGGAGGTCGTACAGGTATGGGCCGAGGACGTAGAGCACGTCCTAAGTGCACCTTCTGTGACAAACCTAGACACACTGTTGAGAAATGCTGGAAAAAGCATGGTAGACCTACCGCACCACCTGTTGGGGCAGCAAACTATGCGAGAACTTCTGAGTCTTCTGAGTCGTCTGCATCAAATTCTGGTTCTTCTGGCATCACACTCACAAAGGAAGAATATGATAGATTTATTCTGGCTACACAGCATCTGAGTGTGGGATCTTCTTCCTCAACAAATCTAGCATCTACCACTGGTAATCCGGCTACCTCTTTACTGGCTTCTGATTCAACTTCTTCATGGGTGGTTGATTCTAGAGTGGCACAGCATATGACTGGTATGAGGAGACTACTTCATTCCATTGACTCACATATTCCTCACAAATCTGTGACCATAGCAAATGGTATAGTGAGGAGAGTGTTAGCAAGTGGATCTGTTTCTCTGAATCCTAAAATTGATCTTAAAAATGTTCACTATGTGCCTGCATTTCCTTTTAACCTTCTCCTTGTTGCAAAATTAATTGATATTGTGAACTATACAATGACATTTGGGCCTTCTTGCTTTGTATTACAGGATCTCAAGAGTATGAGGACGATTGGTGGGGGGGGCTAGGAAAGGTGATCTCTACCTCTTCAATGGTGACAGTTTACCTTACAAAGTATCTGCTCCTGCTCTGGCTATCCTTTTGAGCGGTTCTCCCTTACTGTGGCAGTACAGATATGGGCATCCTTCATTGGAGAGCTGGAGAAAGTTAGAAACATGAGTTATCCCAAGTGTCTTAGAGTGTCAATCCTATCAACTGGGAAAACATCATAGAATGTCTTATCCCAGTCGTGTCAATAAACGAGCATCTTGTCCCTTTGAGTTAATCCACAGTGATGTTTGGGGTCATGTAAAAGAACAATAGCTATAATGGTTTTCGCTATTTTATTTCCTTTGTGGATGATTTTTCTCACATGACATGGATATATTTGTTGAAAAGTCGAGAGTCTGTGTTATGCATTGTCAAGCATTTTCATCAAGAAATAAAAGTTCAATATGATTGCAATATTAAAATTCTTCAATCTGATAATGCCTTGGAATATGTTCAAAGTGCTATGGCTGAGTTTTGTAGTTCCGTTGGGATGATTCATCGTACGTCTTGTCCTCACACCCCTCAATAAATTGGGGTAGTTGAGAGGAAAAACCATCACCTTCTTGATATTACCAGGACCATTATGTTTCAATCCAATGTTCCTAAGAGATTCTGGTCCAATGCTTTACTTACTACTTCTTTCCTTATCAACAGACAACCCTCTTCCGTGCTTGAAGGACGTACTTCGTTCTCTGTCTTACGTCCCAAGGATCAACCTTTCCTTGTTCCTCTCAAAGTGTTTGGTTGTACGTCTTTTGTCGACAATTTTGATCCTAAGGCTGATAAGTTATCCCGTAGGTCTATTAGGACTCTTTTTCTTGGGTACTCCAACACTAGCAAAGGATACAAGTGCTATTGTCCTAGTCTCCGTCGTATGTTTGTGTCTAGGGATGTGACTTTCTATGAATCCACACCATACTTCTCTAGTGTTCCCAGTAAGGGGGAGCAATTGTGTGAAAGTGAGAGAGTGTCACCATTAGACATCAGTGAAAGAGTGCCACCTATCATTCCTAACTATACTGTAATTCAGGAAGAGCAGTCGGCAAGTGATACTTTAATTCAACAATATTTGCATGTTTACAGCAGACGAGGCAGACATGATCCAGAGGAGGTAGCGACTCCAGTCTCTGAGCCTTCCTCATCTTCCTCTACTCAAGAGATTTCTGAAGAACCATCTGACCTTGATGTTCCCATTATTGTTCGCAAAGGTACTCGTTCCTATACTATTCGACATCCTATTGCAAATGTATGTTGTTTGTCATATTTATCTAAGCAGGCCCGGTCATTTGCTCTTGCGATTGATTTTGTGGTCATTCCAAGAAATCATCTTGATGCTATGAAAGATATTGGCTGGAAACAGGCAATCCATACGGAAATGTCTACTCTTCTACAAAACAACACATGGGAACTTATTGACTTACCTTTAGGTAAAAATGTTGTGGGTTGTAGATGGGTATTTACAGTTAAACATAATCCAGATGGTTCAGTTGAGAGGTTGAAGGCTAGACTGGTGGCAAAGGGCTACACTCAGACATATGGAGTTGATTTCTTTGAGACCTTTTCACCAGTGGCTTGTCTGAATTCAATGCGGATTCTTATTTCTCTAGCTACTACTTTTGACTGACCTCTATTTCAGCTTGATGTCAAAAATGCCTTTCTCCATAGTGATCTACAAGAAGAGGTGTACATGCAGCAACCTCCTGATTTTGTTGCTCAGGGGGAGTGTCAGAAGGAGTGTAGACTGAAGAAAGCCATCTATGGATTGAAACAATCTCCTAGAGCTTGGTTTGATAAGTTCAGTGATGTTGTACTAAAGATGGGTTTCTCTCGTTCTATGACTGATCACTCCTTATTTTACTCTAACTCTTCTGCTGGATCCATCATTATTGTTGTATATATTGATGATATAGTTATCACAGGCAGTGATTCTACAGGCATATCACATGTGAAGGAATGATTGCAGGGGCACTTTTATACAAAGGATCTGGGCAAGCTGAGATATTTTCTGGGCATTGAAATACTTAGATGTCATGCAGGTACTAATTTGTCTCAGAGGAAATATGTGCTAGATTTACTATAGGAAACTGGCCTGAGTGAATCCAAGTCGGTATCTACTCCTATGGACTATCATGTGAAGGAGATGATTGATGATACTGATTATCCAGATCCAGGATACTACAAGAAAATATATCTGACAGTTACTCGCCCTGACATTTCTTTTGGAGTGGTGGGTCAGCATATGAGCTCACCACGACAGTCACACTGGATGGCAGTCTGTCGTATTCTGAGATATCTGAAGGGTGCACCTGGTAAGGGGATCACCTACTATAGAGCCAAGACTCCTGTGTCTACTCTTGTTCTTACTGGTTATGCAGATGCAGACTAGGCTGGTAATATGAATGACAGGATGTCTACTTCTGGGTATTGCATGTTTCTAGGAAATCATCTTATCACCTGGAAAAGCAAAAAGCAGAATGTTGTGGCTAGATCAAGCACGGAGGCTGAGTATCGAGCAATGGCTCATGCCTGTTGCGAGTTGGAGTTGGTTCAATATGTGTTTTTAGAGTTAAAGATTTATGTTTCGTCTCCCATAGAGCTCAGATGTGACAATCAGGCTGCTATCTACATTGCCAAGAATCCAGTCTTCCATGAATGCACTAAGCATATAGAGGTTGACTGCTACTTCATTAGAGATCAGATCAAGAATGTCATTGTTGTGACTCCGCACGTCAAATCCGAAGATCAACTTGCAGATGTTCTCAGAAAGTCATTGAGTCCAGCAACATTTCAAAACTTTTGCAACAAGTTGGGCATACACAATGTGTACACTCCAGCTTGAGGGGGATTGTTAATATATCTATTTATATTCTATTACTTGTAATTTCTATATATTGTTTGACCTCTATGTAATTTCTCCATGTTTCTATTAATAAAAGGGTGAGGGTCATGAACCCTCACGCAAGCCGCATAGCACGTTGCTTTGTAGCACTCACTTCTACAATGCACAATCTTTTTTTGCTACGAACATTGTCCGTTTTTTTTATTATATGGTGTGGTCAATGTCCATTGCAGGCTAAAACAGATTCAAGGTCAACATTAGTACTACCAACTAGCCAACTAAGCTCAACAACAGAAGAAGACACATTAAACTAGAAAGAAGAGAGTGTTTTACTAGTGAGTCTGCTGTAGTGTTCTTGGTACGTGGTATGTGACTAATACCAGCTGCATTGACACTTGCTCATCGGATTCCAGGCTTTGAGGACAACAGGTTTGAACTTGATCTGATCGGTGGTTCTAGCATGTAACATAGCTACAGCTTGTCATGAGCTAGAAAGAATTAGAACTTTTTGCCAATTGTTCTCGTAATAAAGCTCAAGGGTTTTGAGGATAGCTTGAATTTCAGACTCTAGGACAGAGTTGGAGGTAGTAGGATGGCCAGTGCCCAAAAAGCAATTGCCAAGTGTGTCAACTGCATGTATGCCAATGTCGACTTGCTTTGTGCTTGCTTGGAAGGAAATGTCGGCAAAGATGAAGAGATTGGAGTCTCGGTCAGAGCTGGTGGGCGTGTAAAACTACCCTTTACACTGTGAACTTGGGCTAGGCAACTGTTGAATTGTGGAGGCTTGAGCTCTGATAATTTATACAATTATACCTTGGAAGCTGTGGACTTTACTACCCCTTGGTGAATATGTTCACTTCTGCAATTCCAAATGTGCCAGCATGCAACATGATGGATGAATCAGTGTTCTTTCCTATATTGTTGATGATTTGAGGATATCCAGTCATCTTCCTGAGGTATGAATTGCTATTTACCCAATTGAAGGTCAAGCCATATAGATTTTCTATACTTGCAATCTCGCAAGGCATGTAGACTGGTATCCTTACCATTATTGCAGAGAGGGCAATCATCACTGACATCAATATGTCGGTGTTGTTTTTCAGTATCGGTCAAGAGGGCTTTATGTTGCGAGAGCCATAAGAAGACACAAATGGATGAATCAGTGTTCTTTCCTAGATTGTTGATGATTCGAGGATATCCAGTCATCTTCCTGAAGTATGAACTGCTCGTTACCCGATTAAAGCCAGGTGAAGCCATATAGGTTTTCAATACTTGCAATTCATGCAGACTGGTATCCTTACCGTTATTGCAAAGAGGGCAGTCATCACTAACATCAATATGTTGGGTCAGTCGGCATTGTTTTTCAGAATTGATCAGGAGGGTTTTGTGTTGCAGGAGCCATAAGAAGACACCAATTATAGAAGGTAGATTAGATTGCCAAATAAATTTCCAATTTCCGGCCACATGAACTTCTTTATTTTCTCTAACCCATCGGTATACTGACTGGGAAGTAATGTTGCCATTTTGCATTTATTTGTTTTAAGTGTACCATAGATTTCTTTTTTTTCCTCCTATATAGCTGTGTACTCTCAAGGACGTCAACGTCAAATAAGCACGGAGCTGTAAGGACCTGAAGCTAACATGTAAGCAGACTTCTGAATAACCTTTAACATGGACATTTTCAGGGGGAATTTCGGATGAAGTGAATGAGTATGTGGATGTTAAAAACCAGTAAGTCTGTTGTGTGATGCTCTTTTAATTCTCCTGATAAATGTTCCTATGATGTCCTTTCTACTTTCAGGATAAGAATAAACATGCTGCCAGCAAAAAGGTCTTCACCATGATCGCATGGATCAGTTTCTCGGTTTCCAAGAAAAACTCCAGGGACGTCCCCACTGTCTCCATACCAATACATTTAAGGGGTGGAGTGCAGCACGAGGTCCATATATCCCCTGGGAAGTCATTGGTCAGTTCCCCAGTAGAGCAAAGGCTTCCTGCTTTTGAGTCATGGAACTCACACAAGTTGAAAGCCAACTTAAGTACTTATTTCTTCACTCCCCCGCCCAATCCCCCAAACAACAACATAAAAGAAACTGCCGTTTCAAATGATACCGATTTGTTCTGTACTGATAGCATAATTTCTAGAATAATGGATATGTTTTGGAGTATCTTTAAGTGTTTCTGAAGTTGTAATGTACATATTGCACTGGCAGTAGTTGTTTGACCTGAAATCTCTCTTAGACTTGACTATATTGGATCAGGTCCCAAAGAATACATAGGGAAAAGTTTCAAGATGCTAATATTTAGAGGTAACCTGATCTTCAGAATAGATGAAAAGAGCGCCCAGAATCAGTGGTTATGTTTCTATACTGTTTGCTGGTCCTAGTCTCAGGCTGAGTCAATTGTTTATTATTCATAGACAGCAGCCTAAAGAAACAAAGAGTTTCCATATATAGCTGAGTGATATTTGCATTACTGTGGCGAACGAGTTATGTGATGGATTCAAGAGAATGGGAAGTTTGTATGGTATTCAATCTGTTGTATATTAGGCTATTGTATCATCATTTCAGTTCCATTGATGAATATGCCTCATCTGTGGCATATTCTTTCTGTAGTATGGAACGCAGACTCACAGAACCGATGAAGTTCCATGCAAATGGTCTCTCTTATATCAGTCGACTAAGTGCTGCGAGTTGAAAGGGAATGCTCCAGACAAAGGTCTCCTCTATGAATATCCTAGTGAGAAGACTATCATAGTCTCTAGATACTTTGTTACTGCTTAGGCTGGCGATGCTCAAGATCACGATCTAGATACGGATTCTACATTTTACTTGGCAAACATCCTGTCACATGAAGGAGCAACAAACAGACAGTAGTCACTAGGTAAAGCGCAGAGGCAGAATAGAGGACAATGGCACACGCCCTTAGTTATCACGGCGCCCGCCTAGGCGCTAAACTAGGCGCCCAGCCGATTAAGTGTATTAAGTGGCGTCTAAGGCCTTTTAGGCCCATACTAAGCCATTTAAAGGCTAAATTAGCATGAATTGAGTGTGGATTTGGTCAAAGTAGATCATCTCAATTCATTTTATGGTTGAAACATGTCTGAGTTAGGCCAAATCAAGTCAAATTTTGACAAATTAGGTTTAAGGATATTAGGCTTGATTTGGCCAAAATGGAACTCATTTAGGTATATATAGGGTAAATTAGGGAAAATTAAGGTCTACAAAGATTATGCTATGCAAAATTAGGTTAGATATCAGTCAAATTAGGTTGGATTAGGTCCAATTTAGATCAAGATAGGTCAAATTACGGCCAATCAGATCTACTTACGTCATGTTAAGTGATTTGGGTCAAATATAAATTACATGTACTGCTGCTATGTCCATGTTTCTTATTTCATAGGCTAAAATTCAGACATATCCTACAACTCCTGCCCCCACATCTACTGTAGTACTAGTACTACTATTTGCATATATTCTTTTTCTGACTTCTTCTTGCTCCTACATTTCGAACAACTACTGCTGTTTGCATGTTTGCAATAAAATTTCTTGATCTCTTCTTCCTCACCCTAAGTCTCCTTTCTCACCTCGTGCACTGCTGCTTTTTATTTTGATTTTCTAACTTTGTCTTCCTACTTCACATCTCCTCTCCTGCTGTTGTATATTGCTTTTCTGAATTCTTCACGTCATTTGCATTTTCCCATTTTCTCTCTCCTTCAATTCCAAATTGTCTTCCTCCTACTGTTTTTTCTTTTTTCTTCCTTTTAATTATCCTCTTGATCCTCCCAACAGTTCTCAATGCAAGCCAGACATATAACACTATTTTAATAAACATATATTTACAAAATAGTATGCAGTATCATATGTATAGATATACATTTATGTAACTGAAAAAATAAAAACGCCTAGAAAAGCTTAGGCACCCGCCCAGGCGCCTAGGTGGCTAGGCACCCATGGGGTGGGACTCACTGCCTAGTCGCCCACACAAGTATGCACACGCCCATTATGATCTACAATGGGTCATAACAATACTTTCAATGTTAGAAGTCCCTATCCCATCTTTCTCTACTCTCCAAAGCGACAACCAAGAAACCATTCACATTGTCAACAACCCGGTATTTTATGAGCATATAAAACATAGGTTAATGTCACTTTGTTCGCCATCTCGTCAAAGCAAAGAAGATTGTCACACCACATGTGAAGACTGGTGACCAAGTAGTGATTCCTACTTTGTTCCAACACTAGTTACAACTTACAAATTGGGACAATATTTTGTGCACTCTCCAGCTTGAGGGGGGATGGTAGCAGTATTGCTTCTTTTGTATAGCACTTAGCCCAATTATGCTCTCTCTATTTTACTTTACTACTCTTAGTATCCTTAAGTAGGCTCCAGTTTACCACTTATCCTTACATCTCCTCTCCCTCCTATATATAGGAGCTTCGTATAATCTCTTATTAAGTGGATGAAAAATCTCTCTTAACCTCTCCACAATCCAAAAGTTGAGAAAATGTTAAACTTGATATAGCAATAAGATCTACATTAAACATATTAAAATCAAAAACTCAACCCTAACAATTTGGAAGATAAATTATACTGTACATTTTACTTGGCAATTGTAAAGAGATGAATTCATATGTAGAAACTAGATGAACAGGAAATCCAGTAAAGAACTACCTCCATCATTATCCCTCTTAAGCTTTCAGAGTTAGAAGGAACGACCTTCCCGACCCTAATCACAAAATCTCCAACTCGATATTGCAAACCCTGCATAGGCAATCAGACTGATGGATGTTAACAGAATGATCGGCACTAACGAAGACCGAATACTAAAATTACACAAAGACATCAGTTTTACAGACCTCAAAGTTGAGTGAAACTCGGTTCACGTAGGATTGGAGCTTCTCCATGATGGACACAATACTGGAATCTGCCTCAACAACAACCTTTGGGCCTCGAAGAATGAAGTAGTACTTGTTGGGATGCTCGTGCAATGACAGTCCCAGAAGGTCACGAGGGTATTCTGAGGTAGTCTGTTCAGAAGCGGCTGTCGAAATGGGTATGCCCAGAAGCCAGTTCAGGCTTAGCAAAAGGTACTTTAGTTTATTATTATAAATAAAGCGATGAACGGGAATCAACGATTCGTCGGGAAAAAGAAAATATCAGATCAACTGAGAAGGGGAAGCTAATTTCGTGTCTTACGTCGGAGCATGGGGCGATAGAACGTGAGCGCGGATTTCCACCGGCCGTCCTTGACGCCGTTGATGCTCTCAGCGCACTGCCACACCTCAGATAGGATCTGGCTGTTCACCGTCGTTCCGGGGTTGGGCTGCCAGTGCATTATCCTGCGTGCCCAGAAAATCTATTCAGGAAAGCAGCAAAACAGTTTTATGTAAATGCTAGGAAGGGGGAGCGTGCCATTTCACAGTCATGGCTTTTGAGGTCGTGGTCGTAGCCGGCAGAGTATGAGGCTGGGTTGGAAGTGCTGGATGGAGAGGCAGAGGGAGTGCGCTAAACCCTGGTTCGCGGTTCCGTTCAGGCCCGACGGCCCCGACCCCTTCTGTTTGGCAGTATAGTTTAAGATTAGCATTTAATGTACCGATATGTCTATATTCCCGTGGAAGGTTTTCTCCATGATATTTTTCTTCAGTTCTTTCATTACAACGTAGTCCTTGTATTCTAAATTATATTTTTGAAAAAATATAAGGTGTTCTATTCTTTAATAAGTCAGAATAGCCATGGACGGATTTTCGTTAAAAAAAAAACTTTAACATTTAAAATTAGAAATCAATCTTTACATGTTTTATTAAGGTTATATAAAATTCATAGGTGGGATCTAATTCACTTTTATCTTTAGTTTTTCAAATGACATATTGGGCTTGTCTTGTTGTGTGTGAAAGGTTGTAGGAAAATTATATATATTTTTGCTTTTAATAAAACTTGTATATACCCCATAGTGGGAGCTCACTCAACCATTCTCCACACTTGTGTTGTCCTTTAGCAATAACTAGAGTCAGAAGTGTGGCGCAACGAAATTCGGAACAATTGGAGGATGGGATCGCTCAACATACTGGAAAAGATACTTGCGGCGACGTTGCCAATATTGGGAATTATTATTATTATTATTATTATTATTATTATTATTATTATTATTATTATTATTTCTCTTTTTGGTGATATCTTCTTTTTTTTACATTATGTCTAGCATGACATCAGCTGAAATATGTTTCAATATACGTCTTTTCCTTTCGGTCTACCTTACTCACAACATAATTGTATTTTAATTTTAATCTTATTTTTTTTAGCTAAACAACGTGATGCAACACCTTTCAAATCCATAAAATACACAAAAATCTAGTGGAGGGTTTTCTATGTAATTATTTTCATTTTTATAAATTATGAATTGTCTGTGTATTCTATTCTATACTATATAGGAAAGTGTGTAGAATATATTATATGCATGCCTTTATATTATAATAACAAATTGGTTCATATTCTAATAAAGTAGTTGTGCGAGATCACAACATTTTTTTTGTTTTAGTTATTTTAATTACAAATTATTCCTAATGTTTTCTAATAATGCTATATGAATGGTTATAGGAGGAGTTGAATTTTTTTACTTCAATTTTAAAATTGCATATCAGTCCTTATCTTACTACATATGAAAGGTCGTAAGAAAGGTTGCATTCTTACAATTTTTTGAGTTGCTAGTTGGCCTTTGTATATTTTAATAAAGCTATATGTATTGCTTTTTTTGCAGTAGGTGAGGTTGTGTGGCACAACCAAGGTTGAGAGGAGTTGGAGGAAGTGATAAGTCTGATGTGACAAAGGGAAGATGTGTGCATTGGTGTTGTTGACCCTACAAAGTGTCTGTTATTAGTTTTATCCATTATTTTGTCTTGTAATGAACTTGTTATTTTTCTTTAACATTGTGTTTGGTGTGACATTAGTGGAAATAAGTTCAATCTATACTTTTTGCCTTCTACCTAACTTACTGATATTGTAATTACGTATTAACCCTTATCTCAACTCTCTCTTTTCTTTAGTTAATAAGATGATGCAACACCGCCTATGGTATTTACATAATTTAATGTCATTGCACTCGTGCAATGCACAACTTATATACCTAGATATTTAAAAAAAAAGTCCGTTGAGGTTCTTTCGATAATTTTTTTTCTTTTATTTCTAAAATTACAATGTAGTCCTTGTATTCTAATTGTTGCTATATAGGAAAGAGTGTGAGAGGTATTGTGTACGGATTATTTTATAGTTTTAGTTCTAAAATAGTTTCTATTCAAATAATCAAGTCATGCAACATCATAAAATATGTTGGATGTAAATTTTCCTTTAGTTTCTAAAGTTAAATTTGGTCCTTGTGCATTCTAATAAGGTTTTGTGGAAGTCCACATGAGGGTTTGAAAGTAACTTCTGTATTTTTTTCATACCACATATTGGCCCTTGTCTTACTATATATGAAAGGTAATGTGAAGGGTTGCATGTTGTAACACCCCTCCATTAGACATATATTATAATTGAGCGGAAGCTTTTATCTTAGAGGAGGAATGTCACATTTATGAAATCATAACAAATAAATATATAAATCACCATTGAGATTCATACATTTTCTTTACATAGGAAACTATGGTTGAGTTCTATAACATGTCTAAACATTCCTAAGAATGGAAATCTAAACATAAAAGTAAACATCTTTATAACATTGGATCGCTACTATGGATGGCACCCCACCAGTTAGCTCTTCAAGATCTTCTAGCTCCTGAGCTTGCTCCTACCTGCGGGCATCACGCCCCCAGCCATGCAATAAACCAATGGTAAGTGAATTGAACATATTATAAAGAAAACTTGAAACTAAAATAAACATATAAATTATACATTTGAACATTTAAAAGACATTCATTTTCTTTTAGATCAATTTCTTTATCTTAACCTATATAAGTGTCCTCGGGTTTGCACAAATGTGCCTCTTCTTTTATGTACTGAAGTGCCTCTTAGGTTGCACCGATGTGCATCTTCTCTTATGCACCGAAGTGCCTCTTCTCTTATGAGGAACTTATATAAGTTTTATTTCATCATTCTTTTTCTCTTAAGGCTCTTATCTTTATATTAGACTTTATTGGTAACATTATCATTAGGATTTATGAAGGTGATACCATACATCATAAATAACTCAATACATCTTAATCTTACTGAATTTAACAATTAGGAACAGTAAATAACATAAACATGACATTCATTGCAAACATCATATATGCATAATTAAATCAAGCAATTTAACTATGTTCAATTGCATGGACCACTTACCTTGGAGAAAAGTTGACCCTAAGATAATATCTTTGATCCTTGAGGTAGTGTCTGGATGTGATTTACAAGAACACAGGCTATTGTGCTCTTCCTTGGTATGCTAGGATCATGGGGGTCCCTTTTATAGGTGTTAAGGGTCTAGAACTTTCTAGTCCAGGTGGACTTAAATTTTTTAACATCTTTTGTCCTTTAATTAAACATTGACATTATCTTAACTCCAATATATTTAAAGGTAAGAATATGTAAAAAAACATATTTCTCTTTGTTAATTACTAAACTCCAACTTTTTGGTTAAACTAATTATCTTTTATTTGTGAATTTCCTTTATTATCTTTCATATCTTTTGTATGAGATATTTAAGAGACAATGCATTATTGTTTACTTTTATTTGTTTATCAACAAATATTACATTAACTAAATTACCATTACATTTTATTTGTAATCACAAAGAAAGAGAGATAACGTGAGAGTTGTACCATTCTTTACATAATTACCATAATATCTTATTTCCATGTAAATAAGGCCGAGACACATTATTTCATTTTATTAAAAAAATCACAAAATGGAGGAAAGAGAAAAAGAACTTTATTTTACATCAACATGCACTAGTTGTATAGCAAGAGTATACAATGCGGTTTCAATGTGTTACTTAAAAATTGTTGAATGTCATTACTTACTCCAATATAATTCATAGTTGTTTAAAACGATGTTATAACTATGTAACAATAAACCATTTTTTAATTGTCCATATCAATTACATAAATTTTATAACATCTTCTCATCCATAATGACATTTCCTTTTTCATATAAAGCTTCCTAGTTGTGTTGGAAAGGTGACGGGTAAAAACCCACATTTTTTGTAGTCTCAAATTAATATATTTATACCATTGTATTCAATTATTCAAATTTTAGAACGTTAAAAAAATAATCAAACTTTCCTTCTAGCTTCCCTTCTACTATTTTAAATATATGGTCTCATGTTGACTAATTTTTACCAACAATTAATTAATTTTTACATTGCATGTCTTAATTGGATTGACATTGTGATTTATATTTATTTGAGAGGTTAAACAAATTTGAAACAAAACCAAATTTGGACGACACATTAATTACATACTCTAAATCCTTCCTAGTCAGAAAAATTCAATTTTTGAGTATCTTTTATTCATAATGTCCATATTTGCATATACTTCATTTTCATGCATTAAAAGGTGAGATAATGTTAAAAGATTCACCTTAATTATTTCTTTGACTGTAAAAATGAGATGATCAATATTTATTCACATTTAAGTCTATTATGCCTTTATAAAAAAATTTATTGAAGAAAGAGACTCGAGAGAAGACAATGTCACATGCATTCAATAAGGGAAAGCAAGTAATATCCACATCATGTGATTGATGAATATTCCTTTCCATGCATCCAAAATTAAGCTATTAATTGCATTGAATTTTGCTTTGTCTTTTGTGTATCCCAAAGAGGAGAGAAATAGTGAATTATGCTTTATTCATTTTATTTTAAAAGCTACAAAAGAAAGTAAACTTCTTGTTCAAGCTATATGTTTATCATTTTGAGTTACACTTCTTTTAATTTCTAATTTTATTTCTTTTAAACATTTTTAAGTATGAGAGAGAGAAAAAGAGAAGGGAAATCATTCATTCAACATTTTAAATTAATTGCAATACACGATGGAATATGTATAAGAGAAAGTGTATTTTTAGTTTTATTTTTTTTATTTGTCTTACTTTATTTTTTTTCTATACGGAATATCATTCCATGACTTTTTTTACATTAAGCCCTTCAACTATTGTTATTTTAATAAAATTCATTTTATAATTTTTTTTGTGAAAAAAATTGGGGTGTTACACATGCACATTTTACCTTTAGCAATTTGAATTATTAATTGGGTTGTGTTTATTCTATGAAAATTATGTTTACCATCGAAGTTGACTCCTACCTGTTGGTATATATGATGTCCTTTTGTAGTTGTTGTGACAAATAGTATGATGCAACCTAGGTAGGATGTGGAGTATGTGGCCCCTCCAACGTGACATCAGGAATAATTTGAGCATTGATAGTGTCCATGATGTCAGGAAGCAATTATCATTCCTTTCGCCCCCCTTTCTTATCTTTTTAGTGATCTTCTTCTTCCTTTTTAACACCATTTCTAGTACAACATTTATTGAAATAAGTTTCAACAATTTTTTCTTCTTCTAACTTTATTACTCATTTCATAAATCTCAATTAGTTCAATCTTATTTTCTTTGTTGTTTTATCTAAAAAGGCGATGCAACCCCAGGTTCATGGTCATTAAAAATAATCCAGTATTTTCCAACCTATAACCCAGTATGGGACTAATTTCTATTTTGGAAGCCTAGTTTGCTCTATAAGCATAATGTGCATATATAAAAGAAAATGCAATGTTATGCCGAGTTTCACAAAGAGGATAAAAAAATAGTATGTACAAGAAACACCTAAAAAGATAATTAAATGTCAATCATGTCTAGATAAATATACCATATGGGGTGGGTTCCCTTTCAACAACCTACAAACAAAAAATAAAAGACATGGTGAAAAAGCAGGCACAACAACATTATGATGTCCCACTAGCTAAACTAAATGACCACTCATCATCCAGTATGGCAGTCCCCCTAAAATCTCATCGTCGGAGGCTTCTAGTAGGGACTCAAATGATATGCCTCCTTTGGAATCGCAAAGACCCCCATGTCTTTGAAGTCAGATGTCTTGAGTCTATTGGCCTTGTCCTTTTGTGCAGAAGCAACTTCAACTACAATTAGAAAACCAAAGGGAGAAGATAAAAGAATTTGAGTCTCATATTAGATTGTTGTTATTAGTTTGATTGTTATAAAATTGACTATTTTATTCATATCAAATAGACCAATAATAGCCACAACTAAGTATGCTTTTTTATGATTGGGGGATGTGTTATTGGTGCAAGAGTTGAAATTGACATTGTAAGTGTAGGACGTAGGGTTGAGTAGACAGTAAAGGAGGATGTAACAGAAGAGATGTCCCCAACTTGCTTTAGAAATTGGATAGTTAAAGAAAATATGAAGAAAATTATTGGAGTCATTATAACAAAGGGGACAAATGAGCTCGATCTCTTTGTAATATCATATTTTATTTGGATAGTAATTAGGATTTTAAGATTCACTCTAGATGTAATTTGAGACCATCTGGATAGCTAGAAACATTGCAATATTTGTGTGGATGTAGTATGCTTCATGTATGGTTATGGCTTTACTTTTGGTTGTATGTAGGTCTAAACTACAATCTTCAATCTATATGTAGTCCAATTCCAGTCAAATTTTGCTTGGATGGCACATCTGTCGACAACCCATTTTTGCTCACTCGGCATAAATTTACGATTCATGTTAATCATGTGGCTAATGATGGAGTCTATTTTGCATCCTACCCAATGTCCACATAAACATATATTCTCCACCTTTTTCTACATTTTTTAGTACATTGTATTCACCCCTTTCTGCCCACTTTCACCCAGTTCAGGGCCTTCTACAAAGGAACCTTCTTTCTGACCAAAAGTACAATTGTCCTTTGATGCTACCTTATATAGACTATTGTTCACGAATTGCCTAGTTGGATTGTTTATAGTTAAATATTCCTTTTCCAACTATCTTTTTAGGAAAATCCGAGCTAAAATTTATTTATCTTTCTATGCAAGTCTTGTCCAAGTTTTCCAAAATAGTCCTCCATTTATTGGAAAAATGAGAGGCTGCTTTTTTTTTTACCTAGGAACATTGAATAGATCACAACCATCCACTGAGTGACACACGGAGGATCATCTTAATATATGTACTTTCCATAGGGTGCAACTTGGTGATCTACTACCTCCTATAGAAGGTTCTATCCGGAATGTCGAACACTAAAATTTATCTATAAATAGAAATGCTTTAGGTCCAGTTCAAATACATAGAGATTAAACTACAACATCTTTTATGGTCAGATATTTCAAACGTGGGCTGAGTTAGAAAATTGTTGCCAAATGCTCCTATTCACATCAATATCTAACTATAAAGTGGGAAATAAAATGAAAGGAAATACTAACTAATACATACAAAGAGATTACAAAAACTAAATGCATTGTGATGCAACAGATGGCATGGCAAGAAAGTGCAAATTTTGTGAAACATTACATGAAAAAAACAAGAAAATAAACTATGTGGTATGAAAGGATGCAAAATAAGTAATGTGCAACGTGGACAAGTGTGGGGGTCAATAAAGTAATTTATCATATTTGGTAAAATTTAGAACGAAGGAACAAAGCAACAAGGGCTTACTGCCCTACAACCCCAAGCTTTGAAATCACGTTGTCTTCAACATGAAATAAAGGCTTTAGATAGCAGGGTAATAATCATGGAGTTGTGGTGGCTAAACATCGAGGTGGGAGGATTCATGTTACTCAGGTGGAGTGACCCAGGGACACCATGAAAGTTCTATGGAGAATGATGTTTTGGTCGGCTCTCACCATAGTCGTGGTGGAGAAAACAATTGTTATGGGTGGTTTCCTATATATTTTTAGTTAAGTTCAAGATTCTTCTTATTCATCTTGGGTCTTCTCATTGTCTGTCTACTTTATCTCCATGTATTATTCTTTAGGATAAGTTTCCACTTTAATATTAAGCAAAGCAATAAAACTATCATGTGTAGTATGTGTGTGTTCCTTGGAAAGTATAAAAGCAAAAGTATATCAAGAAAAAAACAATGCTCATGTTAAAAGTCCTCAAACTACGTGGGTTGCCTCCCACTAGCTAAGTTCAGTGTCTTGAGTGGGGCATGGTGTTTGTCATCTCAATAATCCATTAGAGAAATGCATGATCACATCCTTGAAGTAGTGAAATTTCTATTTTGAATTTATTATTTGGTCCTCAATACATTGGTCATGTGAGTCCTCACGGATTTCCTCATCAACCTTGTCCTTCTTCTCATATAGGGGTGTTGAGGTCTTGAAGAAGTTGAGGGTCAGCTTCAAATTCATTAGGTAATTATCATTGTGTGGTGCGCACATGGATATTGGTGTTGGTTGTAGCCAAGAAGGGCCTCCCCAAGATGACATGGATATTCTTGTCCTCTGTCTCCATGTCAAGAATAATGAAATGTTGTTGGGAACACCGTGACTGTTTCTTTGTAAAGCATCACTAGTACCTCATCCACCCTCCACTGGAGTTCTTAGTAGAATGGTAGGACAATTGTAGGGTACAATTTTCCAGTTTCAATTTACCCAAACCCAGTTCAAGATAAACACTATATAGTATAAGATTCACACTAGAACCCAAGTCAATGAAGGAGTTTTCAAAGAGATGAGAGGGCCTCCAAGGTCTTTTTTCTTAATAGGAAGGGCATGTTGAATAATAGAGATCATTTGCTCAGTGATCTTAACTTTCTTTGCATTCTCATTGTTGTCTTTCTCTTAAAGGTAGACATTTCCTTAAGAAATTTTGCATAGGTTAGAATTTTTTTGTTTGCATCAAGCAATGGGATATTGGCCTTCACTTGGCTAAAGACCTCCAAAATGTTAACATTATGCTTATACTTCCTCTTATACAAGGGATCTTATCTGGCACTGAGGAATGGAGGCTCATTTCCACTTCTCTTACTTGAATCACTACTAAGATCTTAAATCATAACACAAGGAACTCTTGGAGTTGTGGATGAGGCATCAATAATAATAATAATAATTGGAATGCATGGAATAGAAATAATTGTAACAAAAAAATTATAGAAGGCATCACAACAGAATTTTATTTCCTCACAATACCATTTTAAGTCGTCCAAATCATGGTATCATAAAAGGTCTTTTTCGACATCCGTTTATCGACACATTCCCACTTTACATCATCTTTGGCCCTTTTGATTTTGGGCTGCTCAAGAGCTTTACCAATCCTCAAGTCAAAGACCATGTTCACTTGCTCATAAGGAGGGGGATTTTGTGATGCTTGGGGTGGTGGATGTTGATGTTGTTGATGGTGATGTGGAGGTTAAATGATGTTTTGTTGTTGTGGTGGTTGTTGTGGAGGTGGTTATTGAGGTGAATGTGAAGGATGTATGGTTTTTATGGTGGTTATTGAGGTAAATGAGGGCATTGGTAGTTGAAATGGAATTGTGGAGGTGGAGAAGCACATGGGTTAGGTGGACCTTGGTACTATTTCACATTCTGTACTTGTACTGGTGGTGGACCATAGGAGTTTTGGGAGACTTCATTTGTCCATTTGCATTGTTTAGTTTCACCATGGGTTGAGAAGGAATTCTTCCCCACTCATGGAGTTGATCAAGAGACTAGGTAGTTGATCCAGCCTTTGTCTAAGCCTATCATGTTTTTTCCATGAGTGGACACATTTTTCTTCACTTCATCTAAGATCCTTATCCTGATAAGATCTTCTTCATCAAATCTTGAGATGTATTACTAGCCTAGATGTTGTGTTTTTTGATAATGTACATCATCACTTTGTTGCTTCATTGAGAACTTAGGGTGATCTATCAACTTAGGAATGTAAGATTGGAACATGTGACCTTTGTTTTAATATCCTTGACCTGAGTTATGGCTTAACCCTAGAAATTTTTCTTAAGTTATTTACAAACTTGTTTTGATCTTTTGAAAAGTAATTAAGACTCTTGTAGAATTTAAATTTCAAGTTTGAGCTTATTTGCAAACCATTTGTGCATTATATGATCGTTTGGGTATAAAGTGCAATTTACCCAAGATGAAGGGCTATAATGCAAAATGTCACATGTTGAATGTATCTGATGTGTTTTAACATCATAAGAGATAAAATGATGCTAAATGATGGCTTGTGGAAAGCCTAGATGTCAAGTTGAAACTTGTTTGAATAATGTTAGTGCATTGTGCACCAATTTTGGTACAAATTGTAATTTACCCAAAATGTAGGGTTGATATGCAAATTACCACCTCTAGAGTGTCCCTACTCCCTACTAGTATCATTTAGAGGAGAGAGAAAGAAGGATACACCATGTTTGAATTATGAGTGATGGTACTCTTGGTGATGAAAAGACCAAGAAAGGGGTTGAATGTGAAACCCTAACTTGAGTTGTATTGAGTTGAAAAGCTTATATATGAGTGCCTATCGGCCAAGGATCCATAGGAAGAGTCTCATATCGTTTTGTGGACTCTTGGAAAAGGCCATTATGGGCAAAGCACCTCAAAGAGGTGAAGGGTATCAGTTTACAACTTCCTTAGAAAAGTTGTATCGGGTTGTGAATAAAGTGGTGGTTTAGTTGATATATCTTATTCAAAGAGATCAGTAATGGAAGAAATTTCATCTCTAAATTATCCTCAAGTGTTTGGCATGTCAATATAATTGTAAATTCATGCATGTACATGTGTCAACCATGCATGGACATGTGGCACCTAGTAGCTTAAATTGATGACACCTCATATACACACTTTTTCATGAACCTCAAGTATATATACCCTTCTTTTCACCCACTAGTGAAATTTTTCGAATCTTACCACCCTCTCTCCCTAAGGTATCATGCATTGGGTCTTTTTATTGTGCATAGGTGAAGTGGTATCGTGCATAGGCCTTGGGTATCGGCCATAGCAAGTTGATATCGGTCTAGTAAGGTGATATCGGCCATAGTGGAGTGATTTTGGCCACAAGTGAATGGGATATCAGCCACAAGTGAGGGCATATTGTGCATGAGTAGTGGGGTATCATGCAAGGTGCTATGTATCAAGAAGGATCTCAAGTCTTAACCCTAAGGTGAGGCCATGATCATCTTCAACCTTGAATTGAAGCATGACTCTACGGTTATGATCTTCCTTTCTTTTCTTCTTCACAAAATGCTTATCCATGGTGATTATTTGCATATAGAGGAGTTGAGAAGTTCATATTCAACCTTAGGAACTTGAATATTTGGATCTTGGAGCTTTGAAGTTGTTCTTGAGGTGGGTTATATAACTTGAACCCAATTATATTATTATGCACCTTCAATTCTGTCATACTTGTCGATATACTTGCAATTTTGATTTCTCTTGAATAATTGATGATCCTATGAGTTCTAAAAACTTCATGGGATCGTGTTCCATGATTTAGAACAATAATAACAAGAGTCTAGAGGTTGATGGTGATGACACCATCAAGGGTAAAGTGATGTCGGGTTGAAGCACACACCTCCAACCCGATATGGTGATGGAACCATATATGATATGAAAATCAATATACCTTGTAACCCCACACCCCTATCGGTTGGTACAATGGGTTGTCAAAGGTTCAACCAATTTTCTAGTCTGTCACTTAACCCATGGTGAAGGGTAGGCCGATACCATGATGGTTTGAAGAGGCATGAGCATAAGGGTCTAACCCGATATGGTGTGAAGCACACACACACCTCATACCCTATATGGTAAGCACACATACACCTCTAAGGTGATATGGAAGAAAGCATACACCTCATACCCGATATGGTAAGAACACATACACCTCTAAGGTGATATGGAAGCAAGCATACACCTCATACCCGATATGGTAAGCACACATACACCTCTAAGGTGATATGGAAGTAAGCATACACCTCATACCTGATATGGTAAGCACACATACACCTCTAAGGTGATATGGAAGCAAGCATATACCTCATACCCAATATTGTAAGCACACACACACACCTCTAAGGTGATATGGAAGCAATCATACACCTCATACCCGATATGGTAAGCACACATACACCTCTAAAGTGATATGGGTAGCAAGTACACACCTCTTGCTTGCTATGGTGGAAGCACCTCAAAACCCATATGAAGGAAAGTACCTCAAATGTAATGTATGGAGTAACACAAGAAGTGTCTTATATCAAGTCATATATTAAGATGAATGGAGTTTAATGAATATTGATTAAGTAGGCAAATGTACCTTGAAGGAAAGGTTGAGTCAACTTAATAAAGTATGAAGTAATCAACATCCTAGTGAGGATGAGAGAGAAACTCATACTTATGTGATAATCATGTAATATGCATGCATTTTTGGTTGCTCCCACTCTGTTACTGACTCCACCTTCTTGGGATCCACCCTGATCCCTTCTGTTGAGATCACATGACCCAAGAAAGTCCCTTCCTTCAGCCAAAACTCACACTTACTAAACTTGGCATACAACTGATGCTGTCGAAGAAGATTCAATGCTTGTCGAAGATGATGTTCATGTTGTTGGATGTCTCGACTATAGATCAAGATGCCATCTATGAAGACTACAACAAACTGATCTAAGAACAAATGAAACACTCTGTTCATTAGATCCATGAATGCTGCTGGCGCATTGGTTAGCCCGAACGACATAACCAAAAACTCATAGTGTCCATACCTCGTCCTAAAAGCTAACTTTGGTATGTCATCCTTCTTGATCCTAAGCTGATGATATCCAGACCGCAGATCAATCTTTGAGAACACTGAAGCACCACACAATTGGTCAAACAAATCGTCTATCCTCGGTAAAGGATACTTGTTCTTGATTGTAACCTTGTTCAACTATCGATAATCTATGAAAAAACGCATAGATCCATCCTTCTTCTTTACGAACAGAACTGGAGCACCCCAGGGTGATGTACTCAGCCCGATGAAACCTTTATCAAGCAACTCTTACAACTATTTCTTCAACTCTGTCATCTCTTCTGGAGCCATCCTGTACGGTGTCTGAGCAACATGTTGCGTCCTTGGTACTAGATTGATCTCAAAATCAATCTCTCGAGGTGGAGGAACACTGGGAAACTCATCAGGAAACACATCTGTGAATTCTCTAATGATAGGAATGTCCTGAAGGCTAGAACCTTTTGCCTTGGTATCCACAACATGAGCCAAGAACACTCTACAACCTTTCCATAACAACTTCTTTGCCACCATTGCTGACACCAAACATGTCATAAGAATCTTCCTATCTCCTTGGAAGATCCACTTCTCACCGCCGTCAGCAAACACCGCCTGCTTGGAACCACAGTCCAACACAACCTTATATCTTTCCAACATATCCATTCCAAGAATTACATCGAACCCATGCATATAAAGTGGTATGAGATCCACTTGTATGTTGTGTCTCAAAAAAGATAGAACACAAGATGGACACACTTCTCGAAGCAACGCAGGACCAACAAGAGGGGTTTCTAACAACATGCTATCTTTCTTACAACTAACAGGTAAAAAATAGCTATCAAGCATACTATGTGTGATAAAAGAGTGCGTAGCACTCGGGTCAACCAGAACAGATATAAAGTAAGAAGAAGACATATCAGAATGAAACAACTCCACATGACCTGCAACTACTCGCGGGTTGACTTTTGCCTCCGGCTGACTCATAGCATAGAATTGAGCTGTTGCTTGCTGTCGCCCACGCCCTCTGCTTCCTTGAGAAGATGATCCCGCTTGTGATGCTTGGCCACGTCCTCACCCTCTGGCGCCATTAGACTGTTTTCTATACGATCATTGTTGACTCTGCCCTGGTTGTTGCGTCACCTCAATGTCTCTTCTCAGGCAATTCGACTTTAGATGCCCTGTCTGTCCACAGAGAAAGCATGACATGTTCCCTAACTATAGCCTAGACAGCCCTATCACTGCTACTGAAGCTATACTATAGGCTTTAGATGGCGAAAAACCACACCCTCTTCCTTTACTTGATGAGCATTGTGACAGCGCACTGGAACTTTGCATCATAGAAGGTGTAGAAAACCTTGGCTTCTTGGGGCCATCAAACCTCTATCTCTGAAACTAAACAAGTTTTTTCTTAGACATAGCCTCTCTCTTTTCCCGAACCGACTGCTCTATCCTCCAAACAGACTCCAAAAACATGGCAAACCATTCCCGGTTCTCCAAAGCAACAACAGGTGTTGTCAGCTTGACACTCAAACCGTATGATCCTCTCATCATCTATTGTCACCATGTGAGGACAAAACCTCATCAGCTCCATAAAATTGGTTTCATACTCGGTGATGCTCAGAGGACCTTGGCAAAAATGTTCAAACTGGCTAATCTTCTCACATAGATACATATTCGGGAAGTATCGACTGATAAACTCTCGCCGGAAAACATCCCAACCGATCACCTCACCAGGTCGCTTCTCCTCCTCGATGGCCCACCAGCGGCCAGTACTACCTTTCAGAAGGTAGACAACATGCTTGACTTTGTCTGCCTCATGGATGTCGAGGATCTGGAAGGCCTTCTCAAGACCTATCAGCCATAGATTTGCATCTGCTGGATCAACCATTCCAGCATAATCTGAAGCACTAACTCGGCGAAGCCGCTTGAAGGTCTTCCCAATACCTGAAGATTCACCATGGGGAACCAGTGCTCTCGACGGAGGAACATGTAATCTATCCACCATGTGATTCATCGTAGCTATTAGATGCCCCATAAGGTGTTGATAGGTAGGGTTCTCAAGAATGACCGGGTCAAACTGGGGGACCTCATGCACCCGATCTTCATGTGCCTTCACACTAGCTCCATTAACAGATGCAACAACACTGCTCTCGACAACATGTTCTTCATGATTCCCAAACATCTTTTAGCTTTATCTTCTGCTGGGGGCAGAAGTCATTATAAGAAAATTTGGAAAAATCACAAGAACAGACACAAGCCTAGTCCTAGATCCCTATAGACTCAGCGAACCTAGAGCTCTAATACCAAAAACTGTTATGACATCCCGCCATCACAAAGACAACAAAACGCCACTCGAAAACATGTGGAACCACCATAAACAACATATTACCAAAAACACAGGTTAATTAAAACCGATTGTGGAAAGCATCATAAAAAGGAACTATCACAACCAGATCTACATTCTACAAAGAACATGTTATATATAAGCATCATATATATGTCCACCAATACATAGGATCCATCTGTTTCATATCCATCAAGGATACATCACCTGTTTATATACATAACATGCCTTACCAAGGCCAACAATAGGATGCAAGAAACCATACTAAGATCATACATCGTGAAACCTCATCAAAACACCTCCAAGGACCTGAGAGTACAAGGAAGACTCTAAGACTCTACTACAAAACAACCACAGTAGCAACATATCCAACCTTGCCTTCTACTGATCTTCTTACTGCTCAGCCGCAACACTTGGATCACCACCACGTCTAGCTCGATCACCTAAAAAGGTTGAAACCAGTATGGTGAGACACACAGTCCCGGTGAGAAACATAACTCCCAACCAAACTATAAAACCTCAGAAAAGCTAGAGCAGATAAAGCATGTAGCATAAAACCAGGTCATATATGAAATATGAAGAACAAGATTATATATGTAACAACTTACCATGATATATGAGAGGCATATAACTAACTACAAGAAATACTTAGAGCATGTATATAAGACAATCATACATTATGCAAGGCCTCAACTAATGTTCTGTGTTTGCCTTAAGCAAATATACTATATGGCTGGATTACCATTTATTATGCCCTGAGGATTTGGGCTGTACTGCTCAAATCCAACCTTCAGTTGCGAAACCCAAAGTAGGTGCCATACAAGGTCAATGGAAGAGCCGAACTCCACGACCTCAACCTCTTCGTGGTCAGTGCATAATATCCAAAGCAGGACCGCAGTCTCTTGCTTAAGTGATCTCAGTCACAGGGTCAGCTCTCGCAGGCTACCCCTTTCCTATAGCCCACCTTGGTACAAGTCTCGACGCTAGCATACCTCGAGCCACTGGCCTATTCACCATGCTTCTGAGCCATGAATGCATTCATGATCTATCACACTGAGCCATGGGCTTGTTCACCATGCTCTTATACATATCCTGAGTCTACAACCAAAGTTGCACTCAATTCCTCCTATTTTTGGCTAGGAGAAACCCCACATATTCAACAATATGCGCTCTAGGTTAACCCATAGGAGAACCCATTTCACCATCACCAACTATTGACGATGATGGATCTATGGCTAGGGAAAACTACATGAAAGGTTCCTATGTAATTAATTAATACATTTTAAGTGGATTGTTAGGGTCAACCAAGTTATATTATGCAAACCATAAACAAGAGTAAACAACATAGATTACATTATCTTGTATCATACTATTACTTCTATGCTCAATGCCATCAACATCATCATGATCCATCTCAAGGATCCAACATTACATGCTGCCACTTGGCCTCTTTCCAATCATCATGATCCATCACAAGGATCTAATCATCATAGGGATTCCATCCCATCATTAAGCACATGTTACCATCTCATAGACAACACACATCATGCACCATCATAGTTCTCATAGCACATAGTGTTACTCATTATTTGAACATTAAGAAAATGTCATTAATGACATCATCATGGCCCGTACCTGATTACACATCTCAATCGATGAACTTGCATAGTTAGTATGCTCAAGAGTTGATAAACACTTCATCATCGAGATATAGTTGTACAACATTAGATGAACGTGCATATACATAGTACTCACATATACACATTCCAAATGACATTAGGGTTTCAAGCATAACCTTCACAACGACATATCGGGCAAGGGATAACTCTCACCAAAAGGTACCACGTCTCTCACCAAAGGTACAATGGCCCTCACCAAAGGTATTGATTACAACCATACCCTATAGGTGTCAGCTAACAGGCAACACCTCAACAAACACAACCCATCATATCAGCTAACACCCATATCGGGCAAGCCTTAAGCAAGCTGTTATCATGCAACACCATAACGTGCAACCTATATCGCCCAAACGACACACATCCTATCGTCCATCCAGATCAACGTAGTGTCATGTCGAGCAAACACCTTATCGTGTAACGCCTCAACATCATCTCCCTGAATCGGCCAACACCAACAAAGGACACTGGGCAGATTACAAACAAGGGTATCAGGCAGCAACCTAACAAGTGCAATGCCTGACGCAAGACATCCATAATGCCCAAGAGAAGTAGGTGCCCTAAACATCATATCGGGCAACACCCAAACCAAGGATTAGCCCTAATGTACAAGGATCATGATGCCCATTAGGACACCATATCGGGCAACACACTTACATGGGGTATCAGACAACACTACCCAAGAGGGTATCGTGCCAAACAAAAGCAATGCCATGTCGCCCAACGCAACACCCTTACGCCCAAACCCTAACTCAAGGGGGAGGGAGATATTGGGCAACCACACCATATCACCCAAGGTCAACAAGAGTGTTAGCTCACCTCACAACAACTAAGTTGATTGAGGGGTATTGCCAAACTCAAGCATATCAGGTAAGAGCTAGAGCTCACCTCACAACTCAAGGAAGGAGGGGTGTTTCTCAAAGCCCACCCTCAAAGGCATGGCCACTTATGTCGCCCAAGGTACCAATAAGGACATAACATGCAACTAGGGTAGAACTAAGTTCAACATCTCTATTGGCCAAACCAACTGACCTTGTTGCCCAACATCATAAGCTCACCTCTCAACAACTAAGTGAGAGAGGGTTATTGCCTCAAGGACACACTACCATACCTCCTCGGGTTAAGAAACCCTAATCTCACCTCTCAACTAAATGAGAGAGGGGTGTTGCTTGAGGTTCTACAACCCAAAGGATCATCCAACACAAGGGTAGCTACATCATATCGCCCAACCTGATCTAGGGAGCACATAGGGTAGCAACATTACCAACTAAGCATAACCAACTACTAGAAAGACATGTATAGCCGATCAAGAAAACATATCAAAACATTATATAAGAGAGATAGTATAGCTCGGTTAGAAGTTATGTAACCCGCCTTAAGAACAAGCTTCTCCAAGCTCCAAGCTCCACAACACCACCAACTGGAGAAGAGGAAAGCAAAAGTAGAAAGAGTAACAGAATGTATCAACCACCACTAATGAAGAACAAAGCAGCAACAAGGTATATCAACTACCTCCTCTCCTTCTATTCTTCTTGTTCTCATCCAACAAGGGAAGAGCATCAACTAAGGAACTAAAGGGACTACTAGCAAGCAAGGTGGGTGGTATATATACAAGAGGGTAATGGGGGAGAGCAAGGAAAGGTGGTGCCCGACCTAGGTACACTTGTCCAAGGGCCATGCCACATGATAACACCCCAAATACCACTTGTCCATGACTTGCCACTTGCTAGCAGAGAGCACCATATGTCTAAGAGGGGATGACACAAACGATGCTAGGTGGAGGGGTGTGTGTCACCCAACATGGCAACACGACACACCCACCATCACCTACTTGGCCGATACACCTCTTGGCCGACACACCCAAGCACCTCTTGCCCGATACACCAAGCAAGGAGGAAGGGCTTCAAGCCCAACAACAAGCCCAAGCTTAAACAAGCTCAAACGAGGCCCAAAACAACTCAAACAAGGTGCCCAACTCATACTCTCAATCCTAGAGGATGCAAAGAGATACGAAGAGATCTCTCAAGTTGGCAAACTTGCACAGAAACCCTAGAACTTGGGTAAATTGCAAGTTGCACCTCAACCCCACAACAAAACACAATGAACACTAATCACACCTCAGGTGATTAGGCAAGCCTCTAAACACAAGGTTTAGGCAAAGGAAACAGGGTGAGCCTAAAACGAAGTCAGTGTCCTTACAGTATATAAGTGATGCCTGGAGAAAATCTAGAAAATGCTAAGTTCTATGTTCTTGATGATATGAAAAGTAAAGAATATGATATTAAACAAAGTGCATACTATCTAATCTCAATACTTATATACCCTGGCCAAGTATTCAATTATTGAAGATAAGCTAAGTATGTAACTCTTAGATCGTTATCTTTCTAATTACTCTAATCAAGTAGTCATTCTGAGACAATCTAGTGAGTATAATAAAACTGGAAATATGGTATGGACATTTTTATCACATCCTAAGTGCAATAAAGAGGAAATCTGAGATGATCTTGGATCAATCTGTGTGTATGAGGAAGTAAAGAGTATAATCCTCATGAAATAAGAATGAGAACAAGGGAAATGATCCCTGTTTGATAAAGTCTGTGTGAATAGTAAAGATCCTTTCCCATAATGTGGAAATGGGGAGTGTGATAAAATCATGAAATGTTCATGAACATGTTAAGCCAATAATAAAGAAAGGGGTGATGATATGTAATCATCCATATAATTCCTATGCACATGGCAAGGAACCTGAGATGCAATAAGTGTAATTGATATATGAACGGTGAAAGTTCATGTAATAATCTTAGGAGATGATGATGTCTCCTCTTTATTGAACAGCCCTGGGTAATGATGGGTTAATGAAGGGAATATGTTTCTTGGTGTTCTTTCCTTTCAGAGACATGATAGTAAAGTGAGTCTTATGACACTTAATGTGCATGAGTTAAAAGTGATCTTTTGATGGATACTTAGAAATGTATTAGTTCGTCTTGGACTTTGGTTCCAAGATAAAGGTGTGTGTAATATATATATATATATATATATATATATATATATATATATATATATATATATATATATGTATATATATATATATATATATATATATAATGTCCCAAGATGAAAGAAAGATCCTTTTATATGATTCACTTTGTTATAAACAATGGAGAAAAGGTTATTATAAGGATATGATGTGTGTTCGACACATGTGAAGGATACCAAGGTAAAGAATTCTGGTATCCAAGAGGTGCCAGAAGGAATGGGAGAGTGAGAATATGATTCCTGATAAGAGGAATAATGTTTGGTTACCTAGAAGGACCAATCTTGAGAAAATTTGAGTATGGAAATCATATGTTAGGGGTTTATGCTCTACATAAACATAACCTCGATAAAGATATATTAATTGAAGGAATAATTGTAGAATCATTTTGAAAGGAAACTTATCAAAGTTGAAAATAATTCCTTAATGTATCCCTATCTAGATCTATTGAGGTAGTCTATTCATAACATCTAGAGGTATCTCTGAGATAAGTTCTTCTTTAGTACGTGACTTTTCCTTATGATAATAGAATGAACAATTAAGAAGATAGTTGATACGATTCATTAGAAAGTTTTGTGTTGTGTCAACAGATTTGAGTGGCACTAAAGATGTGTGATAAGACCTGTAGTCCCAAGAGGGTGAAAAAACATAACCCAGATCTCTCCTTGAAAGTGAAATGCTAGACTAAGTGAGGAATGTGGAAGACTCCTTAGAAACTTATCACATAAAAGATGTGAGTCAAAAAGGATTGACACCTGAATTATTCAAAGTATGAATAGTACTTCTCTAACTTAGAAAGTGTTACTTGCCACGAAATTGACTTCGTAGTCAGTGATAGAGAGAACAACTGAGTATGCATCATGTATGATAGATCAGATGATGATCTTTTATGAAAAGGCTTTGTGTTGGTCAAAATTCTTTGGTATCTCCATAACATCAAGATGTTATGTGGAGACTTGATGATATGATGCATGAATAACAATTGTTTTCCTTCATCTGAGATTTCGGGGACGAAATCCTTGTTAGGGGTTCATAATTGTAACATCCCTGACCTGTGTTATGGCTTAACCCTAGAATTTTTGCTTAAGAAAGTTACTTTTCAGCTAATTCTAATCTTTTGTAAAGTAATTAAGGCTTATGGTGAAGTTTGTTTTCAAGTTTGAGCTTATTTGCAAACTATTTGTGCATTATATGAAAGTCTGAGTGAAAAGTGAAAATTACCCAAGTTGAGGGGTTACATTGCAAAATGTCACATGTGGAATGTGTCCTAAGTGTTTTAGTATCATAAGAAAGAGAGTTATGCTAAGTGGTGGCTTGTGGAAATCCTAAATCCCAAGTCATAACTTGTTTGAACAATGCTAGTACTTTGTACACCAATTTTGGTACAAATTGTAATTTGCCCAATATGTGGGGTTGAAATGTAAATTACCACTTCTAGAGTGTCCCTACTCCCTCTATGTATCTTTTAGAGGAAAGAGAAATAAGGAGAATGTGACTTCCCCATATTTTCTAAAACTTAATCTGATATATGACGTCCAAATTGAAACCTCACCTCAGCGAGAATCACAATTTAAACACCACACACTAGGCTAAGAAGAAGAAAATCAAGGGAGTCAGAAGGAAACAATTAGTAGCACATGCACATGAACAATAATAAAACCATACACACATGTTCACCATTCAACACATAATTACAACATGAATTGTTGCATCATTTGATATTACATATTGAACAACAATCTTATACATATACATGTACTACCACTAAACTACAGGATCTTAAGACAACATGTCCACCTGTACATCAGCTTGCTACACAACTCTTAACTATCCTGGATCTTTAAGAGCATAACCATAACCTATACAAAAGATTACATGTGGTACACGTCAGCACAATATTCAAGAATATTGTACTAAGTACACCTATGTGACTTTTATATACCTCACATCATATCTTGGAAATAAGATAAAACTAATACTTGGCATTAATAGAAGAATATAAGAAAAGCGTATAATTGCACAAAGATATTCATTAACAAAAGAGAACACATATTTTAAGCTTATTTCCATCATAGATCTCGTACATCTGCCCTTAGGGCTTTGATGTTTTTAGGCCTTATGATCTACTACCAAAGAGTTTGAGATCTAACACATGTGATATACTACCAAAGAGTTTGAGATCACTTCAATGCACTGTACTACCAAAGAGTTTAGTGCTATCATATGATGGATCAGATATCTTATGTTTCATGTGTTCATAGCCATAAGTATGGAACATTAAGCAAGATATCATACAAGAACAATCATTTCATCCAATACCATATGCCAAGTATTTTACTACATATAACACAAGCATAATGTATAATAAGATAAGTAAGAGGTAATGGCATACCTTGATCAAGAACAAACCTAATCATCATATCCTCATATCATCTACATCCTGGTCAACCATGATTAAGACAAGACCACATACTATCATCATGTTCCCATCATCTTAACCCTAGTTATATCCATTTTAGAGTTTGCTTACTCATTTGTTTAGCATTTTCCATTATCACTTGCAATCTTGTCTTGGAATTATCTTATTGATGTTATTTTCCAAATTATGGTTCATTATCTGATCATTATGTTCCATATCCTTTTTGTGCACATATTAATCCGAGGTTACATCATTAACCTATATTAGTATTTCATAACATGTATTAAGGGTCATCTTCATATAACATGGATTTTATGCATAATCATGATCTCATAATTAAAATTGAGGTTCCCTATACTGATATCAACTACTCTGTAAACTTTCATCAATTATTGAGCATGTATGTATTTATTGCACATTAATTAGGGTTAGTAGCCCTAATTAGCCACATAAAGAAAATTACATGATTTCGTACATCAACATGGCCATATCTGACATGATATGTATTGTAAACATGATTATGGACTTGCTGACATGTTATCATAATTTTAGATCATCGTTTGATATTTATTATCCACTAAACTAGCAATACACATCTTACATGATATTACTATTATTAATGCATCAAAAGCCTAATATTATCATTCTACTATGTTCTACTCATTTTTCTGAGAATTTTGGTATATTATATGTATTTTTATGATACACGAGCTAATTTCTATGTTTTATTGAAAATCTGGGAATTCTTGGAGTTTTTACCTTTATTGGCCAATCAGTGGCCACCACCTGTCGCTTTGGGTTGTGCAACTCTTTCTCTCCCTAGGTGCTCGAGTCGGATCTTCTATTGGATCCACAGATCCTCTGATCTGTTAACCCAGGTCGGGGTTCCCTTTGACCGGCAACTGGGCTCTCTCTCTCTCCTCATGAGAACACAAACACGGTCGTGTGTTTTTCTGCCCGACGCTGCATGCGTTCGCCTCCGCCACCCGCCGTCGTGCGGCTTCTCCCTTTCTCGTGTCGACAGGAGCCCGTGCTCCTCACCACAACCTTCTACTGCCAGGCATTTCTCCAGACTTCCCACTACCGAGTCAACCTATTCTCTTCTCTCTCACATCATGCATCTGTGCGTGCGGCTCCTTGCTTTAGCGTCGCTGTTGCTGTAAACTCCATGCTGGCACCGGTGTGGGAAAGTCCTCAGCGGTGGTTGCCATCGAAAAATAGCCTCTCAATCGCCCGGTCTCCCACCTCACGTGAACTTGATCTGTGCGACGCCGGCGTGAGGTTTGTGAAGCCGCCTCCATCGAACCTTTCCACTGGAGTTATGCTATAGGTCCGATTCCTCCTAGATTTCCCTTCCTTCATCTCCAGGGATCGGTGTCATCTGTATCCCTTCACGTGAGAGTGCTCTCCTCTCCGTCATGCTTGAACCTAATGGTGAGAAAGTAGGCGAGTAGGTGTCGGGGCCTCCATCTGCTTGGGAGTCCAGCTGTGCCTCCGACACTCCACCACCGCAGGATCACCGTCATGCGAGGACGCCGCCTCTGACCTACTTCTCCACTGTGGTTAGGCTGGCAGTGACTTCTCCTTTTCAATCCACCGACCTCTCAACTTTGCACTCAAACCACCCATGAAGAGCTCGAGAAGTAGCCGTCGCTGGCTGGGCTACTGTGGTGGAACATTAGGAGCCAACTTGCAAAACACGGCGGAGAGTCTAGAGGGTAAGGTCTCTGGCATCCAACTGCCTTGTACCTGAACTGGTGCTTGAACTATAGCTCTCAACAATCAAGGAAAACTGACTGGTCTCGATCCTCTTCACCCCCCACAATTAGTGAACGTGCTCGCATGGACCATCAGTCGCTTGCTTCAACTAAACTACATAACCGCAAAGCGAAACGATTGGGGTTCGTTCACTTCTAGCCATCCAAGGATTAAGAGAGGGCAACATACTGAATTTGTGCCTCCCCAAGTCAGGGGTGCGTGACACTACATTTCAGATCTAAACTAAAAGCAAACATGTACCTTGGTCCATTATACTTAAAACTACACATGATTTAAATATATTCAAACCTAAATTACATCATCTAGGAACTTCCAAACCTCATGAAACTTTGACCATAGATTTATTATCATCCAAGCTACCTCCCATCAGACTTTGGTTCTAAGACTCAATTATATGACCAATCAAATAAATTCGTCAAATAGGCATAAACTTATGGATCTGGGTAATGATATCAACCACAATCAACACTCAAGCTTTACAAAACACTTAGGACTATCAAACAACTCAACATGCATGACCTCACTTATGTCATTGGACATTTAAAGATTCCAAAAGTCCACTCCATCACATCCTACACACCTTAAAAGAAATTCCGTCCAAGAAATTAAGCCCAAAAATCCACTTTGTCACAGAGACACTATGTTTGAATCACCTTTGAGTGGTGATACTCTTGGTAATGAATGAGTTGAAGGCAAGAGCCTTATATGTGTTGTATCGAGTTGTAGACTTGATATAAGGAGCCCTATCGGCCAAGGAGCCAAAGTAGGAGCCTCCTATCAGTTTGTTGAGCCTTGGCAAAGGCCATGATGGGCAGAGCACCTCAAGGAGGTGGCCCATGATGGGTTTCAAAGTTCCTTACAAAAAGTGTATCAGGTTGCTTAATTAATGAGATAAAGATGAGATAATTTGCCCAACAAGATAAGTAAGGGCCGAGATATTGTCTCTAGGTTATCCCCAAAACTCTTACATGGCAAGATTGTAGATGTGTGCATGCATGGATATGTGTCAACCGTGCATGACAATGTGTCATCTAGTAGTATGAGGTGAAGACACCCCTTATATGCTTTATCTCATGAACTAAGTATATATATATACTCCACCATTCACCAACTTATGAAAGTTTACGATCCTCATAACCATATCTCTTAGAGATATCATGCAAAGACCCTTAGGTATCGTGCAAAGCAACTCAAGGATCTAGGAGAGCTCGAGCATCAAGCTTTAGGTAAGGATTTGGTCACCTTCAACCTTGCTTGAAATAGGATATCGGGTTATGAATACTCCTTTCTTTCCTTCTTCACCAAGTGCTTAACTATGATGATTTCTTGTCTATGGAGGAGTTGTGAATGAGCCTTAGACCTTGTAGAAGTTCTTCTTCAACCTTAGGATGTGAAGCTTTGGATCTTGGAGCTTTGAAGCTGTTCACAAGGTGGGTTATATAACTTGAACTCAACCATGTTATTATTCACCACCTAAATCACTATGCTTAAATGAACTACTTTTAATTCCAAAATATTCTAAAATAGTTGATGAAATTATGAGTTCTATCAATTGCTTAGACCTGTTTCCATGAACTATAATAGTTAGAATAAAGGACTAGAGCTTGAAGAAGATGGTATAACTTTATGAAGTGATATCGGGCTCAAGCATACACACAAGTAACTCTAACCCGATATGGGTATGTGTAGACATATGCTTGCATGATATGCTTGCACGATATGCTTGCACGATATGCTTGAATGATATGATTGCATGATATGATTGCATGACATACCTGCACGACATCACTGCACAACATGCTTGCACGATATGAAGTTAAGAATATATCCTATGCATGATATAAGATCTAAAGTATACTTGAAAGTTGATATGAAACCCTAATTTGGGTAACTCGATATGAGTGAAGAATAACAAGTTCTCTTGACCAATATGATCATGTAACTATAGACTTGTGCATGATATCATGAAGTAAACATCTGGTGCACAATATGAATAATTAAATAAAACACTTATGCACGATACCATGATGGATTCAAGAACAAAGTGTAACCCGATATGCTTGAAACACCTCAACCCGATATGAAACCCAAGTTGGGGTTAACCTGATATGGGGATAAAGGATAGCTCATACACGATATGGGTCATGCCCTTTGCATGATATGGAGATACCCATTTACCTTTTATGCACGATACAAGTCTAAGATCACACCTCTAGCACGATAGAGAAATAATGATCACTCTAAATAAAGTAGAGATGGAAATCCTAGGTGATGGGTAACCCGATACAAGTGGTGAGTGATACCACATGGATGACATGAATGATATCCCATGGATGTTAGAAATAGCATTTACTCCTACCTTGTGGATGATATGAAGAACAAATTATACTTCATGCACGATATGCATGATATACCCAAAATTGATGGAAAACCCTAGATGAGGTATTGAAACCCAATATACCCTACCCCTATGTGTAAGGGATTGTGGTATGAGAATTTAATATATAAACTAGCTTGATTAAGTAATTATATAATAAGGATGATCCTTGAAAGAATGAAGGCGTTATGAGTTTCAGGGTCTACCTAATATGGTAACCCGATATGTTACCCAACATGGATACCCGATATAATAAATCCTGAAGGGAGACCGATATAGTATCTTGTATATCACTCAAATGATATAGGATGAGACATATATTTTATGCCCAATATGGGGCACATCTTGTGCACGATATGGCACTAAGCACATAGCTTATACCCGATATGGGATCAAGCACCTAGTTCATACCCGATATGAAGTTGTCTTGAGATGATAAGAATTAAGTGATAGTCAATTTTATATGGGTACACGATAGGATGATTAGGGGATACACCCTAAAACATGATATGGTGATGTGGTTATACCACCTGCCTGATATGGATACACTATGTGAAATAGGAATGTATATTAAAGCAATATATGTTAACATACACACATCTTGATACCCAATATGGTAGAGACACATCAATCATATGTGATTGATTGAGTGACACATGTTGAATGTGGTCTTAATTAAAAGATGATGAGAGTTGTTACTGATGAACTAATATTCCTCAAGAGGAGGATAGAACCAAAAGTATGATGTAATCAATATCCTAGAGAGGATAAGAGAGAAACTCATACTTTATGTTAATATTCATTTAAATGATAAATGATGAGAATAAATAAGCATGATTGCATACTTATGATATGAATATATGATCTTGGATGTGTGGAGCAATGAATAAGGGTCTGGACTGATAATATGAACTTGAAACCCTATTCGGATATAAAAGGAAACCCTAACCCTAATAATGGGGAAGGTTGTATTTCTCTTATTGCATAAGCCTGGTGAGGCATGTTAAATACTTATATGATAAGTATGACGTTTAATGGCCTTATTAGCCATATGAATAGTCGTTACCTAGTGAGAAGTGACAAGATGTTTAAATACATGTGTGAATATTGTTACCTAATGAGAGGTGACAAGACGTTCAATAACATGTGTGAATATTGTTGCACCAGATGTTCAATAACCCGTGTGAATAATTGTTGCCCACTAAGAGGTGACAAAATGATTAATCAAACTATGTGAGCTATGTGAAGTACTTGTACAACAAGTGAAATGAATACCTTGGTCTGAGGACCTAGAGGTAAAAGTCCTATTACAGAGGTAACAATGCTGTGTGATGATCTAAAGGATTTGAATACCCCGATCCAGTAATCATGATGACAATGATATGAAGGGTTGAGGATTCCCAGTAATGTGATAAGGGACTGAGATCCCAAGCACCAAGTATCTAAGTGTGTTTTAAATAAGTTGAAAAGTACATGATAGATGTATTACACTTTCTTTGTAATGTTTGTTGTGATGATGCTAAAAGAATGCTGTAATGCACATAATATATCATTAGAAACCATAAAACATTTCCCTAACCATAGACCCATCAATGTCAGAATTTGCTGAATGGTGAAATAGGTTTCCAACGGCATAACCCGCAATGCATATTTTTGAATATGTGAGAGCATGGTTCCTAAGTGACCATGACTCAATAATTTCATAAGAATGACTCAATTGAGCACGATGAACTGACCTATGGCTTAGAGCATGGTGCCTATGTGACCATGGCTCAAGAGCATGGTGCCTATGTGACCATAGCTCAAAGTATGGTGCCTAAGTGACCATAACTCAATAACTGGTGACGGTTGTTAGTAGTTGTTCCCCTAAGAGAGCACAGTTGATGTTGTAGCTCTAAGTGAGGATGCCTATGTACCCTGGCACAACTATATTGTAGCTGACACAAGATGTCCTACTAAGCCTAAGTGGTCTCGTACTGACTGAGACAAGGGAGGTCATGGAAACCGGCTCTTCCATTGACCTTGTATGGTACCGACTTGTGAGAAGTTTGTGGTTGGTTGGAGATGAACATGGTATGCTTCATGTCCTCAGGGTATAAGTGTGATTGTAAAATATGTTCAGCCATGTAGAATATCTTCTTAAGGATCGAATATAGAAAACATTGTTTGATGCACAATTTAGTTATACATATTAGTTTATAGATGTTATTTATGTTCCTTTACATTCCTTGCAAAGCAGATAGATGATTTTTAAATCTACCATGGGTAGATGCAATGTTCTCCTTAAGAAAGGAGATTATCTTATTCTGTTCATACAATGATTAATCCTACCTATTAATATAAAAGGAACCCCTGCTCAGTTTTTATAATGTCTATCTGCAATAATAATATGGTTGATGGAGAGTGTTATCTCTCACTGGGACAATTGTCTCACCCCGTGGGATCCACAATTTTTAGGTGGATGTGCATGAGGCGGTGGATACCTTTCTGTAGAGGAGGAACAACAACTGAGGTAGCAGTGACATCTCAGGTTGAGTGTACTGTCTGTCCTGTCTTGTAGATAGAAGTCCTATGTGTCATCTCTGTACTCTCAGGTCCTTGGAGTTGGTTCGTAATGGTTTCATGAACAATCTAAGATTTTGGCTTGTATGCCTCGAGGTTTTAAGTTGCTCCAGTATATATTTTGATAGAACAATTAATATATGTTGTCCTCAAGATGAGATGAAATAATGTTGTATAATGTAAATAAAGATATGTATGGGCTTTGGATCCTTCAATAAAAATTTTCTGATCAAGGATCTCCTTGTAAAATGGTTTTAAAATTTTAGTGATTTTTTTGTTAATCCACTGATTATGTTTATTCTGCTTAATTAGTAACTATTTGTTTGTCGGTTTGATGACAGTCACTACAAGTGTAGGATACAAAACTCCCTTGTATTATTTTTGGTATTGTTGATCTTTATTGTTCTTCATGTTATGATGTGGATTGATATCCTGTTCTCAAGAACCCCCAATCCAATTTGATCCTTAATACACATGATTTCTATCTTATATTTTTTCTTCTAAATTATTTAGTTAACATAGCAAAACCTCTCTTGCTAAAAATATCTAGATTTTTTAAGTTCATCACTCTTGTATTTAATGAAGTCTTTCTCCTTGGACAACATTGATTATACTACATGCACCCATATACTTGTGGTATAGTGTTCAAGTTTATAAATTTAAGACTTGCGCACACTAGTTAATAAGTTTTTAGCACATTTTTGGGGAGCATCAATATTTTTATTAATATAAGAAGTGTTAAATAGTAAGCAAGACTAGATCACATCAACACCTATCATATCCACCATATTTTTTCCCCATCACAATAATCATCATTATCACATTTTGTATCTTTCATGTTTATTTTTGTACTTCACTCGCCTTCTTTACTTGCAAGAATGTATGAGGTGATCCAAAAGGGGTATTGAACCTTCCACATTTTCAAATCCTAAAATTGGACACACTACTAGCAGCCTGCAAAAAGCAAGGAGGAGTGAACCTCAATCAGATTTGAAAGAATCATAATATTCATCACCACCAGCTTCACCTACACATCCAACTCAACAAGAAGAATCAATCATGGAAGACGACCATCTCCTTAAAGACTTCGTTGTTCCAAATGATATAAGGACGAACGAGGCTATAAACATCCCAAAAATTTAGGAAAATGATTTTTCTACCAGCCACAACATTATACAGATGATACAACATATCTGGTTTGGAGGGACAACCATGGGGACCCTAATCTACACATGCTGAATTTTTGCAATTTCTCTACATTTTCAAGATAAATGGTGTTCCTACCGATGGGATTCACCTTCTTTTTTTCCATTATCTTTGAGAAATAAAGACAAGGCATGGCTCTATACTTTTCCAAGAAACTCCATCAGCAGTTGGGCATATCTCCTCAAAGTTTTCTTTGCCAAATATTTTCCACCAAGTACAACTACACAATCGAGGAGACATCTCAATAATTTTTTTCAACGGGATTGAGACACCTTATATGACACATGGGAAAGGTTCAAAGACCATACATGTCTTCATCCAAAACATGGTTTAAGAAATTGGGTTCTATTAAATCATACAGGGAGGCTTATACCATTATCGAAGACATGGCAATTAATCATTACCAATGGAGTGGTGAAAGGAGAAACTGACCTTTTCCTTCAAGCTTAAATTCTAGAAAGCAAACTGGGAAACTCACACTTAATGTTGTGGACTTTATTGCAACAAAAGTAGATGCTTCATCTCAGAAGTTTGGAAAAGTAAGCATTGAACCCATTCAAGCCACTAAAGTAATTTGTGATGCAAGTAGAATAGCAGAAAACACACCTTCTTCATGCTTTGCTACACCATCACAATTTGAAGAGACATCAGAGCAATGCAATGCCACCTACAATCTATGTCAGAGAGATCATATGAATTTCTCTTATCACAACAATAAATTGCTCAAAACCCACATCGACATCTAAGTCAGAAACAACAACATTTATAACCCAAGATGAGTTTGGCATCCATGCTTGCGACCTTTGTCTCAACTCAAATTCAGAAAAATGACGAGCTTCTTCTATAGACGGAGATGCTAAATGTAAGACCCCTGACCTAGATCTTTGGATGATCATGCTTGCTTATCTTAATAAGATGCTTAAAACCTTAATCTAATCATGTTATGTGGTTTGATAACATGTGAAAGGCTTGTGTTTTTAGTTTGGTCCAATTTGGATAATGTTTTAGTTATGCTTATATGTGCTTGTTTTGGACCAAATTGCAATTTACCCATGTTTAGTGTTTTTTCTTGCAATCAAATGCTTATTGTGCCTCACATGTTTTTGCATCATTTTGGAGAGATTGACGCTCCATATCCTTGTTGTAACTTGGTTTATGAGGTGGAATCATGTGTTGATGTTCTAGGGTTTGCTTAGATGCCCTAGTTTGATGTTGACCTTGAGTGTTGACTGATGATTTTCTGTGATTTTCAGTGATAATAATGTTGTTACTTTGGCTTTCATATTTGTGGTCGCATAGGTTTTGTGTGTGCCTTGTGTTTTCCACAGTCGAAGAGCCCTTGACCCCTCTCTTTGGTCGCTAAGAGACCTAGGGTTTGATCTATGCGACCATTGAGTTTTGAACATGTTTTGATCTTAGAGATTGCCCTTCGAATGATGGTTTTATGGACCAAGTGAGGTTGTTTTTCTTGGTTTTAACAACCTTTGATGCATACATGAGATTAGTTCTTGCATGGAAAGTTATGATGGACAAGTGGCACGTGTTTGCATGACACCTAACATGTTGGTATGTATGCCCATAGAGCCGACCCAAGCGATTGCATAGAGTTGGGTATTAATTAATCAATTAATATGATTAATTAGTTAATTAATTAATTATAAAATATTCTAATTAATCCATGAGCATTTTAATTAACACATTCTTTCTATTTATTGAAGGGTTGAGGAAACCATGCTTCCTTTTGTCTCCTATTTAAAGGGGCCTGATGACCGATGTCTTTACAAGATATTGAGAGAGCTTTTCAGTTTACGCTCACATACGTAAACTCTAACCATCACCATAATCAAGATAGAAAGGAGAGCACTACAACACTAGCACATCATTGCACAAAGGCTACTCCTTCCTACCGGCTTAGGAAGCGTGACGTGGAGTTCCAGTCCATCTGCATGGACAAAGTAGAGATGCAGATGCTGAGACGCCTGGATTTAGAGGACGTCAATGACAATCCATACGTATTACAAGCAATGTACATCACCGCATGAAAGGATCGCCTCTGGATCTTCCCATGATGTGTTCGGAGGATGAGAGAGAAGTATCGTCCATGTAAGCCATGAGCGTTGCACACCATCGTGCATCGAGATGTCACATAACTTCCTTTGTGACAAGGTATATCTCACACACACTCTTTCTAAATATGATGTTGTAGATGAGACCCTATTGGGGGTTGTGTGGAAATATATTTTATTTTTTTACTTCCACTGCACATATTTCCTCCACAAAACCCAACAGTGGTATCAGAGCAACGTCGATCTACGACGTATTTGGATTTGTTTCAATATGATCAAATTACTGTATACTATTTTATGTGGTTGCATATGATGTAAACTTAAAACTACTAATGTGCATATCTAAACCTAATTCCACATACACTACATGCTTCTATTTTTGACGTTTCAGATGGGGTTGACTATGGAAAATATAGAATTTTCTAATTGCACGAAAGTAAAATTTTGTAGACCTTTCAAGGGATCTTCCCCTGTATACCCTGCATCGTCTATGTGGGAGTCAAAAATTTATCTAATAGGTGATGTATCACATTAAAAAGACTACAATTTTAATATGTATATATGTATATGTAGATATACTTATGATATCATACACGTCACCTTTAAAGTATATTTTATGTGGTGAATGCATGCACGGTTATGACCTAGAATCCCCTTTTATGAATGTTGTGAATGAATGTGGTTGTGAATGTTGTGGATATATTTGTTTGTGAATGCTATGGATGTATAATAGTTGTACGTGGATCCTTTATATAAAGTATTTGGCTTTCATGCCGAGCCTCATCTCTTATTTCAAAGTGTAATTAATTTTTTCTCTTTATATTTGTACTCATATGATTCAGTAGAGATAGGGTTAGTTTTAATCTTTGTAAACTTGATGTAAGGAGGCCACTTGAAGATCCAACTCCAAGGAGTGTACACGGAGAAGCAACCTGAAGATCCAATTCCAAGAAGCAACCTGACGATCCGACTCCAAGGAGCATCCATGAAGAAACAAATTGAAGTGCCAACCTCATAGAGCATCCATGAAGTTGTTCATTATAATGCTGATCCTTATATGTTGTTTAACATGTGTTGTTGCATGAGATGCATAAGACCTTAGGTGGACCATAATCCTTTGTGGCTCCAAAGGATTACAATAGTATGTCCATAACCGATGCTTTTGTGTTTGTGATTGCATGTCTATCATTTGTGGTTGTGGATATAGTAGTATATGATACATACTATAAATATGTTGTGTTTGGATATGTATATGTATGAATAAAACCCCTCAATTAATAATATTAAGTTTTAGTTGCCTTCCATAATCAACACACATGAAAAACTTGATCGACTATATGTGGTCATGCCTCCGCGTGGTACACTGTCTATCTCGTGGAATGGTGGGTGTGTGGGTCTGCCTCCGTAGGGTGCACACTCATCGTACTGGCTTATGGGTTGGACTTAACTAGGGAACCTTGATATGATCAAGTACCTAGAGGCACACATATGCATCATGGCAAGGAGTTTTACATGATCATCTATCCAAGAGTTGCATATGATGCAATTGGATAAATTTTCCCACCTTAGTATTTGGTCTTTGACGCCGACGTTGGATGGGCATTGATCCAATTATTTTGGATCTTGGCTCACTAGAAGGTTGTCTGCAATCTTCCAAGTTGATAGTGAAGGCTATCAATTTGAATAAAATAGTGGGAGCATGATTAATTAAAGGTCTAATTAATATCATTTATCAAATATTTACAAGTCAAAATGTTTTGGACTAAATGCAAACCTTTTCTTTTGTAGCAATCAAATGACAAACAACACTCACACATTCTCATTGTAATCGGTCCTTGAGAAGGACAAACTTATCAAATTCAATTGTCAAAACTAGTTTAGAACATTGAGAATTGTTCTCACACAGGAGCGTAAGCTCTATGCCCTTGAAACACCAGATCCAATAGAACCCGCCTCAAATGCGCCCAATGCTGAAAATGATGCTTACAAGAAGCACCTTGTTGATGCCGTGAATGTCAAGTGTCTGATGTTGTGCTCAACGAACTATGAGTTGTAAGAGCAACATGAGAACATGAATGTCATGGAGATGGTAACACATCTCAGGAACATGTATCAACATCAAGCAAGACAGGAGAGATATGATATCTCCAAGGCTTTATTCAGAAGCAAGATGAAAGAGGGAGACTCAGTTGGCACCTACATACTCACTTTAATTGTGTACGTGGAAAGCCTATCCAAGATGGGATTTCTAGTAGGTCAAGATTTGACCACTGACGTGATTCTGCATTCGTTTCTTGAATCATATAGTCATTTTGTCATGAACTACAACATGAACAATCTTGACAAGCCATTGTCAGGATTGTTGGACATGTTGAGGATAGCTGAAGCACAGATGAAGAAAGACAAGCCCAAGTCTGTGATGATGATCAACATGAAAAAGGGAAAGTCAAAAGACAAAGGCAAGGCTAAGAAAGGTTCTAAAGCTGAGAATAAGCCAAAGTCATCTGAGCTCAAAGCTAAAGGTGGGTTCTCCAAAGAAGGCAGTTGTCACCATTGTCACGAGGCTGGACATTGGAAAAGAGACTATCCTCTCAACCTAGAGGAACTGAGGAAGAAGAAGTAGGGGATAGAGATATCCACTTCAGGTATAAATGTTATTGAGATAAAGTTAAATACTTCTTCATCATGGGTACTAGATACCAGATGTGGATCTCACATATGTTCAAATATGCATGATCTGATAAGAAGTAAGCCTTTATGAAAGGGCCAAGTCGAGTTGCGGGTCACTAATGGAGCAAGAGTTGCTGCCACCACAGTTGGAGTTATTAGTTTATCTTTTCCTACATGCCTTGTAATGGAATTAGAGAATTGATATTATGTACCTACCATTAATAGAAATATTATTTATATATCTTATATGGACAAGAGTGGATTTGAATTTCACATTAAGAATAGAATGATTTCTATTTCTAAAGATGAGATCTTTTATGGAAATGCCCCTATGTCCTATGGTATCTACTTGTTAGAACTTGAGACTAGCATATACACCATAAATACTAAAAGGCTAAAACTTGAAAACTCAAACAAAACATACTTATGGCATTGTCGTCTTGGGCACATAAATGAGAAGCACATATCTAGACTCCATAAGTATGGTTATCTAGACTCTTTTGATTCTGAATCATTAGAGACATGTGAGGCTTGTTTATTATGCAAGATTACCAATACTCCTTTTACTGGACACATTTAGAGAGCTAGTGATCATCTATGGCTCATAGATACTTATTTATATGGACCTTTTAGATCAAATGCTAGAGGAGGCTATCAATACTTCATTACCTTCACTGATGACCTCAATAGGTATGGCTATGTATATCTTATGAAACACAAGTCAGAAATTCTTGAAATGTTCAAGACTTTCATGAATGAAGTAGAGAAGCAACTTGGTAAGAGTATTGAAGCACTTTGATCCAATCAAGGTGGCGAATACTTAAGCCAAGAGTTTGAGGACCTTCTGAGAGACCATGGTATTGTATCACAATGGACTCCACCTGATACATCACAACATAATGGTGTGTCAGAAAGAAGGGATGGTACATTATTAGATATTGTACGATCAGTGATGAGTTCAGCCAAACATCCAATATCGTTATGGGGATATGCTCTTGAAACTGTAGTGTTTACACTTAACCATGTACCTTCTAAATCGGTTCAAAAGATACCATATGAGATATGGAATGGGAATCGTCCCAACTTGTCTATGTTAAAGATTTAGGGATGTGAAGTTTATGTTAGGAAATAATTTTTTGAAAAGCTTGGACCCAAATATGACATTTGCTATTTTGTTGGATACCCCAAGGAAACTCATGGATATTACTTCTACACACCAACTGACAACAAAGTGTTTGTTGCTAGGACTACTATATTTCTTAAAAAGAAATTTATTTCCAAAGGAATCAGTGGGAGGAATGTAGAGCTCAAAGAATTTTGAGATCAACAAGAAAGCAAAGAACTCGGGGAGGTACATAAGGAACATTAAGACTCACAAACTATTGTGGAATTTCAAGTTCCAAATGTAACATAGGAACCTCGTAGGTCTAGTAGGCCACGACTTGAGCCTGTGATATTTGGCAAGACAGTGACACATTGGGCATAGCAGACATGCCAACTTCCTATCTAGAAGCTACTAAGGGACAAGAATATGAGAAATGGCTCGAAGCCATGAGATCTGAGATGGAATCCATGTACACCAACAAGGTATGTACCTTAGTGGATCCAATCAAAGGGATAAAACCCATAGGGCGCAAATGGGTTTTTAAGAAGAAGATCAACATGGATGGAAATGTTCAAACCTATAAAGGTAGATTGGTTGTGAAAGGATTCTATCAAATTCAAGGTGTTGATTATGACAAGACCTTCTCACCAATTGCCATGGTTAAATCCATCAGGATCATGCCTGCCATTACAACTTATCATGACTATGAGATTTGGCAGATGGATGTTAAAACAACATTCCTTAACGAGAATTTACTCAAGGATGTGTACATGACACAACCTGAGGGTTTTATCAATCTAAAGGAAGCCAATAAAGTATGTAATCTATGAAGGTCAATCTATGGATTGAAGCAATAGATTGAAGCAAGCATGTTGGAGCTAGAATCTACGTTTTGACGAAGTAGTCAAAAAGTTTGGCTTTAGTCAAAATGAAGATGAACCTTGTGTTTACAAAAAGGTTAGTGGGAGCACAAGCGTATTTCTCATATTGTATGTGGATGACATACTATTCATGGGAAATGACATCCCTACTCTTCAGATAGTAAAATCTTGGCTGGAGAAGACCTTCTCAATGAAGAATTTAGGACAAGCATCCTATATACTAGGAATCAAGATCTATAGGGATAGATCTAGAAGACTTCTAGGCCTAAGAAAGAGTACATACATTGACAAGGTGCTAAATAGGTTTAGCATGGAGGGTTCTAAGAGAGGTAACTTGCCCATGTCCTATGGGGTTATGATCTTTAAATCCCAATGTCCTAGTTCATGTAATGAACGAGCACACATGAGTAAGATTTCATATGCACAAGCAATTGGATCTATCATGTATGTAATGTTATGTACTCATCTTGATGTGTCATATGCTTTGAGAATGATGAGCCGTTATCAGTCAGATCCAGGTGAATGTCATTGGACACCCATAAAGAACATCCTAAAGTACTTGAGAAGGACCAAAGATCAATTCTTGGTATACGATAGTGAGGAAGAGCTTGTGGTAAAGGGTTACACCGATGCTAGCTTCCAAACTGACAAAGATGACTCTAGATCACAATCTGGATTTGTGTTTTGCATGAACAAAGGAGCTGTTAACCAGGAAGAGTTCCAAGCGAGAGATGGTTGTGGATTATACAATAGAGGTCAAATATATTGCTTCATCTATTGTTGCAAAGGAAGCTGTATGGATCAAGAAGTTCATTTTTGAACTTGGAGTGGTTCCAAGCACTAGTGATGTAATTGAGTTATTTTGTGACAACAATAGAGCAATTGACAGGCTAAAGAACCAAGATCACACCAGCATTCCAAACATATTCTATGGTGGTTCCATCTCAGACGAGAGATTGTATAGCAAAGAAATGTGAAGATTTGCAGAGTACCTATAGAAAGCAATGTGGCCGACCTGCTCACAAAAGCACTTTTACATCAGAAACATGACAGACATGTTTGATCATTTGGATTGAGATTCATGAGTGATTGGGTATAAGTGCAAGTGGGAGTCTGTTGGTATGTATGCCCATAGAGACTATCATTTGATGATTGTAATGGGATACTATGTAAACAATTTGTAATACTATTGATCATATCAATAAAGGCAAGTTTCTAATCTATATGTTTGTGTTTTATATTGTGAGATGACCACAAAACTTATAGATGTCTACAAAATAATATATTCAATGACATATGTCTTTGAGTTGATGACCTGAATAGTGAGATCATATGTATGCTAAGAGTATGTATTCTTGTTTTGTCCCTAATCGGTTGTTATGGTGGAAATATCCAAAGACATCAATAACACATAAGATTAGAATGTATTAGTTGGTTGATGGAAGAATCTCATTAGCCATGATATGGAGATGTCAAACCAAATACATAGATACATAGATACTTGTTAGAGAACAATGTATCAGATAGACCCACATTGAGAGTGACACATGGATACCATGATTGGTAGTTAGAGTCACATCTCATATCGATGGTGGCGATTGTGGTTCTTAGACCTAAATTCACTACACTTATCACATGTCATTCTATGTACTTTGACATCATCCATTGTACTTAATAAGGATTTCCATAAAGATGGTGCTTGGGTGCACTGTGACACATGGGGATGACTGTGAGTGATGTAGATGGAATTTGTCCTTCCTACGGGAGTTTGATATTCTGGCTACTTGATAAATGAGATTGAGAAATGCATGGCCATGCTGATGTGAGTCAATATGTGATATTGAGCTTACATATATCTCATACAGTCTGCTCTAGTTCAAGGAACATGGATTGAATGTTGAAGAGGATGACGGTTCCATGACTCGAGTTCAATCTGAATATCAACAACAAAGGAACTATACAATTAGTGTAACACTAGTCGTGAATGATAGGTTAAGTTGTTCTCCAACTTCTCCAATTACTTGGGTGGCAATGAAGTCTTGCTAGATACCAATCATTGCTTGTAAAATCATCATATGATTATGGATATCACTGCCAACGTAGTTTGGATCCTACTGGGTCACATGTATAGGATGTGTTAGAATAGGAGTATAATTGTGGATTTGATTGGAATTGTTCCAAATCACATTGATTACTAAAATGTTTATGTAATCCATTAGAATAATATTGGAATATGTTAAAATGTTTGATCCAATTAATTGGAGTGACTGGCTCTCAGTTCAAGTGGGAGTTTGTTGGTATGTATGCCCTAGAGCCATCCAGAGTGATTGCATGGAGTCAGATACTAATTAATCAATTAACATGATTAATTGGTTAATTAATTAATTCTAAAATATTCTAATTAATCCACGAGTGTTTTAATTAACACAGTCTTTCTATTTATCAAAGGGTTTGGGAAACCCTGCTTCTTTTTGTCTCCTATTTAAAGGGGCTTGATGGATGATGTCTTTATAAGATATTGAGAGAGGCTTTTCAATTTACTCTCATGTACATAAACCCTAGCCATCACCATCCTCAGGAGAGAAAGGAGAGCACCATGACACTAGCACATCATCATAGAGAGGCTACTCCTTCCTGCCAGCTTAGGAAGCATGACGTGGAGTTCCAGTCCATCCGCGTCGACAAAGTAGAGACGCAGACGATGAGACACATGCATTCAGAGGATGTCAATGACCGTCCATACGCACTACAAGCGATGTACATTACTGCATGAAAGGAGTGCTACTGGATCTTCCCACGATGCATACAAAGTATGGGAGAGAAGTACCATCCATGTAAGCTAGGAGCATTGCACACCATCGTGCAGCGGAACGTCACCGTACTTGCTCCGTGACAAGGTATATACTGTAAAAAATCTTTCTGAATACGTTGTTGTCGATGAGATCTTGTTGTGGGTTGTGTGAAAATATATTTTATTTTGTTGCTTCCACTGCACGTGTTTCCTCCACAAAACCCAACATAACCTCCCTTCCCTCTCTCTACCCTTGGCTATATATAACCCTCTCTTTTCATGCAAGTGATCCCTTTTGCAACCTCTTCTTCTCTCTTCTCCTTGGAGCTCATCCCTTGTGTTCTTGGCGGTGAGGAGGTGCTTGATCTTGGAGAGGTGGATGAACCTCTTGTATGTTGATTTAGGGCTTGGAGAAACCTTTTGCTGGTAATACTTGATCTTGGTAAGTGATCTACTTCTCTTGATCTTCATTTTATTGATACTCTACCTCTCTTTTTTCTTTTGTCTGAATCCATGGTTCTCCATGGAGGTGCTTGCTTGACCTGGAGGAACTTCTCTCTTCTTGTGGCTAAATTCATGGTTCTCCATGATGGTGTTGAAGTTGGTTGAAGACCTCCTCTATTTATTGTCTTTTTGGCCTAGGGTTTTCTCTCTTTCTTGTGCTCCTTTAACATATACTTTTGCTTCTCTCTTTAAGGTGGTGCTAGCTTGGATGAAGTGGTGATCAAGCTAGGGTTTTCTCTCTTCTTGGAGCATCCTTGTTTTTGGAATTGTTTCTTCACATCCAAGGCGAGTTATATAGCTTTCTCCTCAATTATTGTTGCACTTAGCTTTGCATGCAAATAACCTATCTCTAAAACCTCGTTCCAAGTAGAATGCTGATGATATCTTGAACTAGGGTTTGTTCTCTATGGTGATCTTGATTAGATAAACTTCTCTTTGATGAAACCCTACTCTTGTGCACATTTATCTTATTGTTGAAGGATTTTTTAGCTCTTACATGCATGGGCTAAATGTTGGTCAGATCTCTTTTGATCATTGTTTTATTTTTTTCTTGATGATGTAGGTTTTGGATACATGCATGTGGTATAAATGTTGGTTCTTTCTCCTTGCATCATGGTTCAATTTTATCTCATGTTGATGGTTGGATTTAGGGTTTTGAGGTTGATTTCCTCCATGTACCTTTCTCCTTGTTGGTTTTGGTTTCATGGTGATGGTCAACCTATTTGATCATGTGGTGGATGGCTTTTCTCTCTCTTGATGATCACCAAGTTTGATCTCATGACTTGGTTGATGAGTTTTGATCATGTTCTTCGGTCACCAAGGTTTATTTATTGTAGTTGGTTGATGTTGGACTCTCTTCAGTTGATGAGATTCTTCCATAGTTATAAGAGGTCGTTGAACTTTGGATCATGGTGGTCGTTGATGCATGGTTTTCTACGATCGATGAAGTGTTATGATTTTCCTTCATTCACCAAGATTGTATTCATATGGTCATTGATGTTTTGAGCTCTCTTCGGTCGATGAAGTGGTGAGGCTCTCTTTGATTGTTAAGATTTCTTCGACCTAGTTCTCTTCGGTCGAAGACATGACCTTGTTTTCCTTCATTCTCTATATGTTGACCTAAGTGGTCGTTGTAGATGATTCATCTCTTGGATCGATGAAGATGATGATGTCTATTCCTCTTCAGTCCATGAGAGTTCCTAGATGTACTGATTACCTTGTGATAATGATAGTTGACCTATTTGCTTCTAAAAAAGTTGGAGATGATGATAACTAGGGTTAAGTGTCAATTGCTGATCTGAAAACCTAATTTTGTTTCAATGTTGAAACCTAACCCTAATTGCAAGTACATAATGAAGATTCTTACCTTGCTTGAGTAATTAGCATGATGATAAGTATTTTCTCTCTCACCCTATTTTGTTATTGAGCATTATAACTAATGATTGATTGTGATATCTCTTACGCAAAAAATGTGTGATGATTATGAGCTTTGATGAGGCATGGAGAGATAATGATGTTCTAGCAGAGAACAATGTGATTAGAGAACAATGTGAATGGTCTTATGATCTTGGCAATGGATTTTTTCCCTAATTGAAGTGATATCCTCAGGTGATGAGATGAGGGATTGATATACCGTGATAATGAGGATGGCCCTATGTATGACAGTGAAATAATATCTTGTGGTGGTCATACACTTTATATCTTCTGAAGTTGCAATCTACCCTTATCTTTGTATAACTTTTCTAGGGTTAGTATGTAACTTGATTGATGTAGTTAAAAGATACCCAATTGGCTTTAACTAATCAAGTGAAACCCTAATCATGTAGTGACCTATGCCATAGATCCATTCTAGTATCAAAACTTGTTGGATGGTGAAATGAGTATTCCTAAGGGAAACTCAGAGCACATACTATTGAGTATCCAAGGTGCATATGACTGTGTGTTCTTATCATCTCCACCCTAGGTGGATGGCTACATTCATACCTCAGTGTGAGTACAACTAGTGTCATGTCTGGATGATTATATATGTGATTTGATTGGAGGGAAACTACAATTATACCTCGATGGCAGGGCTTCATATCCTGGTGTCTAGTGTCATGACCTGTACTAAGGGCGGACTAGGTGTTTTCATCTTGACTGTATGTCATTGTTGGCAGTTTGACTGGCATGTCACTCCAGTGCAGACTCATACTAACCAAGTGGGGATAATATCTCAAGATTCCATCTCTTCCTAGATCTTGTATGGAACTGATCGCAACCAAGTGGTTGTCAGTTGGAACTTGGTGGTACATCTCAAATTCCCCAGGGCATAATAAAAGATGTAACACACCCATGTAGTATATCTGTATAGGGTTAAACATGATTCACATTGGATGTTTATCCTTGCCTTGTTTCTTATACTGTTTATGTAAGAACCCGTTACACTAAATGAGATTACTCAAAATACAAAACATGATTTCTCATTGTTTAAACACAAATATGAAAAAATAGGCTAAATTAAAACCATTTTCATCATTCCCAAATGCTCAGAAACATTTACATAAGAGTCCAAAAATTTATTTTATTTCATGTAATGCTTAATATCCTTTGCAACTACTATATAGCCTCAGATACAACATAAAATTTACAAAGGAACACTATTCACATATTCGACATATACAAGCATCAACATGCTATCAAAAGCTCGATTCAATCAAAACATCATATACCACTTTTCACCTAGACCTAAGAGTACATGGATGACTATAGGACACACTAGACAACTAAATAACCATCTCTATGGTTCATCACCTCATGTCTCTCCTTGCTGCCATGGTTTTTTTGCCGCTGTTGTCGATCACCTAAAAATATGTGGTGACCCATGAGGTGATACCTAGTACCAGTAAGACATATAACTCTCTCCAACAAATATTGATTACAATAGATTATTCCAATAGTAAATAAACTGAGCAGTTGACATATTTAATAATAAATTGAGCAGATTGAATAGTTCAAGCATGCTAAATAGATTAATCACTTAATCTTAGCAACAAGTATAATTATCAAAGTATATACATAAAATAGATAAATCCATTTCTTCTATCATATATCTATTCATGTTTAGTAAGATTGCATCTATAACAATTGTCATTGTTAGTCGAACTAAATCATATGCCATGCTAACATCACAAGCAAACTAGTAGCATAAGAAACTCTACCATCATGAGTATGTCTAGTAGCATAACATGGATATCAATATTCACATGTTTAATAAAGTGAACAAATCTACATCATAAGTAGAGCTAACATCATAAGCACAACTAACTGCATAAGCATGTTTGGTAGTTTAAACATTTCTAATTACAAAGGCATGGCTAGAAGTATTAGACATATCTAGTAGCATAATATTAACTATTGGTTGTCAGTATATATGACAACATAAGCATGTTTACAACATAAATACATCTACAACATAAGCATATCTATTATCTCTATGTAAGGAAAGAAAAAAGGGTTATAATCCAATATGAAGCATTGTGTATAACCCTAAATAGATATGCTATACGGCTGTATTACATCTTTTATTACACCCTGGGGAGTTTGAGCCATACCACCCAAAGTCCAACCGACCCCTGCAAAGGGCTATTTGGTTCCGTACAAGATCTAGGAGTGCCAATATCCTAATATTTCATCCCCTCAGTTAGTATGAGTATAAAGGTAGTGACATATCAGTCAAAATACCACTACAACGACATATAGTCAAGATGCTAACAACTAGTCTGCCCTTGGTACAGGTCACAACACTAGAGAACAATCTCACACATGGCCTTTCTATAAGAGGTACCTACAATTATACTGCTTCCTTTCATATTTCACAATATCCGAGTCATGATCGCAATCATTCTCTATAACCTATAATTGTTGATGACAAGGATATATCCTCAACTTGCCACCCCCACATACTCAACAGTATGCACTACAAGTTTCCCTTTAGAAATACTCGTTTCACCATCCAGTAAGTTTTGACACTTGAATATGGTTCTACGGCACATGTAACTACACGATTAGAATTTCACTTGATTAGTTATATCCAATTGGGTGAATTAAGGCTGCATCAAACAAGTGGACATACAAACACTAATTCATCTCTAGAAAATATTTCTATATAACAACTTCAGAAGATATAAAACATGAGACATAATTCCTCATCTCAACATCACATGGCACCATTCACCTGCCAATCAAGAGACTATACTTATCATCACATCATCATCACATGATACTATTCTCTTGCTATTCATGAGACTATACTTGTCATCATACTATCACGGGATATAAATCCTTAGCACAATATCATAGGGTATCAACCCTTGTCAACATAATAGGATTACACCTTATTCAGGGCTCAACCATTCCGAAAGATCATTAAGATCATCATATCATTTCTTGCAAGTTTGTCTTTATCTTTCTAGGCCTTAAAACAAGGTTCAACAAACATCACCACACATGTGATACACAAGCTCATCATAATTTGCATTAAAGAATTGAAAGATGTTCACATGATAACATTGTAGGATTACCTTAGCAATTAATATCATTCTTTGATTATAACAACATATAAGGAAGCTATATAATTGGCCATAATTATACTTATAGTATACAAGTTCAGCATAAGAAAGCATAGATCATTAAACTATGATGGCAACCAATTAAACACATCAGAGTTTCAATCAATCATAAGGAAGGACATTCCATCATTATATTAATCATTCTAAAAAGGGTAATGTAAGAACCCATTACACTAAAAGATATTACTTAAAACATAAAAAACAATCGATCACCAATTAACCACATACCCAAAAATATGGGTAAATTAAAACCAATTTCAACATCAACACCCTCTCAGAAACATTTTCAAAAGAGCCCAATATCTTTCTTGTATCCATACTATGACAAGCATTTGATACAAATTGTTCTATCACCTTAGCCACAACATATATACATAGGAGAACAATATTTTTATATTCCACACAAACAAGCATTAACATGCTAACAAAATTCCGATTAGTTTGAAACACCATATACAAACTTTTCCTGCCTGAACCTGAGAGTACATGGATGACTATAGGACACACTAGACATCTAATCAACTTTCTTAAAGATTCATTACTATAACTCCTGTTTGCTACCACATGTTTGTTTTTGTCACTTCCGATTACCTAAAAAGATATGGCAAACCATAAGGGTGACACCTATGTCCCAACAAGAGATATAACCTCCAACAATGCTTATTGATTACAACATTTTAAATAGTAGATAACTGAGCAATTGGAGTATTTAATAATCAATTTAATATATTGAACAATTTAAGTATGCTGAATAAATAAGAAAATAATATTACCAACAATCATGATCATCAATGCATATATAGGTAACAAATAAATCCATATCTACTCAAATTTAATCAAATTACATCTAATAACAATCATTATCATTAATATGACTATCATCATATTCCTTACTAACAACACAAGCAATCTAGTAGCATAAGCATCCCTAACATCATGAATATATCTAGTAACATAATATGGTTATCAATATTGGCATCTCAAATAAAGGGAACAAATATATATCATAAGTACAACTACCATCATAGCACAATTAATTGGATAGGCATGATTAGTAGTTTAAGAATTTTTAATTACATAGGCTTGGCTAGAAATATTAAACATAGCTATCAACATCATCTTAACCATCAATGTCAGTATATTTGACAACATAAGCATGTTTGCAACATGAGCATAACTACAACATAAGCATATCTATTATCTCTTATTGTACTATACATGATCTCAGTGAAAAGAAAGCATACAAGGGTTATCATCCAATATGAAGTGTCATGTATAACCCTAAACAGATATGCTACATGATTGTATTACATCTTTTATTACGCCCTGGGGAGTTTGAGTCATACCACCCAAAGTCCAACCAACCCCCACAAAGGGCTATTCAGTTCCGTACAAGATCTAGGAGTGCCGATATCCTAAGATCTCTTCCCCTCAGTTAGTACAAGTAAAAAGATAGTGAATATCAATCAAAGCTGCCACTACAGTGACATATAGTCAAGCTGCTAACCACTAGTCCACCCTTGGTACATGTCACAACACTAAAAACTAGGGTATACAAAACCCTCTAATCTGAGGTACAACCGCAATTGTCCTCAATCACATCAAATGTCTGAGGCATGACCATAGCCATCCTCCATAACCTGCATTATGGATGACAAATATATATCCTCAACTTGCCACCCCAACATACTGAACAATATGTGCTCTGAGTTTCCCTTAGGAATACTTGTTTCACCATCCAACAAGTTCTAACACTGAAAATGGTTCTACGACACATGGCACTACATGATTAGAGTTGCACTTGATTAGTTATGCCAATTGGGTGAATTAAGGCTGTATCAAACAAGTGGACATACAAACCCTAATTCACTTCTATTAAGCATATAAATATCACAACTTCAAAAGATATAAAACATATGAAACATAATTCCTCACTCCATCATCACATGGTACTATTCACTTGCCATTCATGAGACTACACTAGTCATCATACTATCACAAGATATAAATCCATTTCACAATATCATAGGGTATCAACCCTTATCAACTCAAGAGGATTACACCTCATTCATGGCTCAACCATGCCCAAAGGTCATTAAGACCATCATACTATTCCCTATAGGATCATCATTATCTTTGCATGCCTTATAACAAGGCTCAACAACATCACTTACATATAATACACCAATCAACACCATATTGCATTAATGAGCTAAAATATATTCATAAACAGTCATTGTAGGGTTATATTAACATTAAGAACATTACTTTATTATATCAACATGCAAGGAATGTAGATATGATTAACCCTCATCATATCCATAATGCACATGTTTAGCATGAGAAAGTATCAACCATGTGGCTATGATAACCACCAATTAACATATTAAGGCTATGATCATATTAAGGAGGTTATTTCACCATCATTCCATCCTATAAGAGTGTTAAACGTGAACACTCATATTTATCTATTTGCATTAGAGTCAGGTTCAACAAGATAAATTATATTAATGTTACTAATCAACACTTATACCCAAACCCTAACTCATGGCATCCCCATTGGATAATGGATGCATAAGGTGAAGCATCACCATCACATTTCATACTATTCTCAAGTATGAATCCACACATAAATCAAGGTGTAACCATTGGGTTATAGCATACTAAGGTTTCAACAATAATACTCCATGATTGTATTAATCATTCAAGGACTATTCATACCCTATTACCATCAGTTAGTTATATTAAATCTAGGTATAACAAGATATACCTCATTAGGGTTACCCATTAATTCATTATGGTGATTATCAATCATAATCATGCAATGGTATAGGTAAAACTACAAGTTTAAGGCATTGAACCATCAAATTCTCATCATTAGAATCATAACATTACACTACAGGCTTCACCCACAACAATGGGAATATTGAGGCATCAACTTCTAACCATTAAATGTTGAAAAGGTAAATCCATTAGTCGTTTACATCAGTAAACATCTAGAACAAACCACCTATGAAGTCATTGGGTTGTGCTCTAGAAAGAGTCACCATCTAAACCTAGACATCCCTTGCTTAACAACATAAAAAGTTCCATTGAGAGTAGGGTAAAACCCACAATTGATTGTTTATTTAAAACAAGCCGTCAGTAAATGAGCTTCTTAAGTTGATCTCATAAAGGAAACCATTAAAATCACTTTTTTAGGACCAAAATATTACATTTAGGCATCATTCCAATTTATTGGATGAAGAAACATTAGACCTTAACCATTAGGTCAAGTTCATATATTAAAACCATCAATTGGAGTATAGGTCCGACCATTGCATCAAATGACCCCAGAAACCATTGGTTTAAGGCTTAATTGATGCTACAGATACATGCTTAACTCACCATAGGTTGTGGAGACCTGATCCACCATCAATAGTAATCATTAAGTCACCATAGGTTGTTAGATCAACACTATATTCATTAATCACCATCGAATATCAAACTAATATCACCATTGATTGATAACATCATTAGGGTAGTTAGTTGTTAATCACTAAGCTTATAATTAGGTCAACACCTGACCCAAGGGGTGAACGTTAGTTGACACCCTTGGTCACCACCATCAATTGTCATGAAGACAACACCATCGGTTGTTGTAATGGTACCACCATTGAGTCATGTGTTTATAGAAGAAATCAGCTTTAAACCCTAAAATTGACCATTGGTTGACTGGTGTTTAGCACCATCGGTTGTCAAACCAACCTGATCCAAGTAATATTTACCTTAGGAATAACTTAAACATGATTACATGTTCATCTATAACTAAAATAAGAACATGGAACATTATTAAAATCGAAATCCAAGTCAAGCATAGCTTTTTAGTGCATGGATCATCATTTCAAAGCAAGAACATGAGCTGGCAAGCTTATGGTAAGCAATAAATGTGGAGAAAGTTATAAAACTTGCCTAAAATTAGAAGATAAACTCCCAAACAGAAGAGAACATGAGCAGGTAGGGTAGAAAATCCAACCATAAGCTGTGAACTCGTTCATCTAGCACCTTTCTTCATCAAATGAGCAAACCCTAAGCATAAGGAGCAAGAAAGGTAAGGTTTTAGAGCTTTAGAGCAATTTATACCATGTAACAGCAAGGTTCCGACCTGGAGAAAGGTAGGAGGAAGTATAACAAAGAAAGAAACAGAGGAAGGAAGGGGATTCTTACTTATTTAGGTCAAGATCACTAGAAGGAACCTTTTTAAACCCTAAAAGAGAGCAAAACAAAACCCTAGGAGCTTCCACCAAGTAATTCACCTTCTTCTTCTACCTTTGACATGTACTCTACAGCTAAATAGATAGGGAATGAAGTTCTTAGCAGGAGGGAAGTGGTGGAAAGCAAAACTTTGTTTGGGAGCTCAAAAATAGATATATAAAGCTCTAGGATAAGGGAGAGAAGAAGCATGAGGTGTCTAAAAAGCTCTCCATGCATCCATGGCCTTAAACTATTAAGGATATACAAGAAGCCATAGAAGCAGCTCCCCCAACATACATAGAGACCTGCTTAGCTATACTTTTTCGAATTTCCAAGCCAATCAAATAAATCATTGGTTGATAGCTCCTAAAGGTAGCTCATCCATAAAGGGGTAAACCCTAAAATACCCTTGAGAAAAACACTTCCAAACCTAGGTTCAACTAGGTGCCCCATGGATAAAAAAGCTCAAGAATTATGAGAGAACAACCAAAAAACATTATGCAAGTGATAAATTGCAAAGAAAACCTCTCAATTGGGTAAATTGCAGAAAAGTCCAAAATGTGCATAAAATTGCATAGCTTGCACAAACAGTAGGACCAAACTTGAAACTTAAGCTTGTATTATGATTACAAAGCATATAAAAAGGTTAGATTAAGGTTCTAAACATTCAATTATAATAGTTAAGTATGTTCAACACTTTAAGCAAGGTCACATGTCTCTCAGGTAACATGATTAACCACCATCTCTTCTTACATTAGGTCTAGGTTTAGCAAGGTAGGTTACATTAAAGTTATAGTTCAAAATTAATTCATAAACCTTAAACCATAGCATCCCCATATAGTCTTGGATGCATAAAGGCACATCATCATCACATTCCATAGCATTCTAAAGTATGGATCCACACATAAATCAAGGTGTAACCATTAGGTTATAGTATACTAGAGTTCCATAACAATAAGAGAGAACCCATTATTCTATAATTCCACTAAGGAAGGCTGATCATGGTTAATCACCATCACCTAAGTTCATTAGAATTAAGTGTAACGAGCTATATCACATTAGGGTTACATATCAACATAATATGGTTATTGTCCATTCTATTCATATGAGGGAAAAGGTAAGACTACCTTATTCCAGGTAACCCTCCATTGGTTCCATCATCTTTCAACCCATATAACCATACCACAACATCATCTAGAACCATTGGGCATAAAAAAGGTAAGACCATTGGTTATTTACATAAGTAAACACCTTGTATAAGCCATCTATGAAGTCATTGAGTTGTGTCCTAGAAACATTCACCATTTAACCCTAGAAATCCATTATTTAATAACATGAAGAAATACCATAGATTGTGGGGTTAAAACCCATCATTGGTTGTACATTTTAAGCAAGCCATCATATCAACCATCAAGCTCCTTAAATTGATCACATAAGAGTAACCATCAAATTCAACTTATTAGAAATCACATGTAATACTATATGTTTCAATCAAAATCATTGGATGTTGAATCACCCAATCTCAACCATTGGATCAAATCTATTATTCAAAATTATTAGATGAAGAAGTGTTAGATCCTAACCATTGGATTAGGTTCATATTTCAAAACCATCCATTAGAGGATAAGTCTAACCATTAGGTCAATTGAACCAAATAACCATTGGTTTAGGGCTTAATTGAAGCCACATCTGAAACCTTGACTCACCATTGGTTGTGGTGACTTGATCAATCATTGGTTGATAGGATCAACACTACTATCATTTAACACCATAAGATATTAAGCTAATATCATCATTGATTGACACCATCATTAGGGTACTTAGTGGTTGATCATTAAGCTTCTAATTATGCCAAAACATGAACTAAGGGGTGACCATCGGTTGTCACCTTTGATTGACACCCTTGATCCCCACCATCAGTTGTAAACATAGCAACACCATCAATTGTTGCATAGGATCACCATCAGTTGTGTGGTAGTGAAGGAAATAGCTTGAAAACCCTAATTTGGACTATAGATTGTTAGGTTATTAGCACCATCAGTTGTGCTATCAACCTGTCCTAGATCATCCTATACCTTAGAAAGGACATATACTTGTTTAAAGGTTCATATGGGACAGTAAAAAAACAAGGAACATCATAAAATTCGAAATCTCAAGCAAGCTTATCTTCTTAAGGCTTAAATCACCATTTTTAAGCAAGAACATGAGCTAACAAGCTTATAGTAAGCAATATAAGTAAAGAGGATTATAAAACTCGCCTCTAAAGAGAAGAAAAAACTTCTTGAAGAAAGAAACTCAAGCAAAGAAGGTAAGAAAACCCAAGTCTCAGATCTGAACTCTACCAAGTAGGCACTTTTCTCCACAAAGAAGCAAAACCCTAGACGAAGCAAGAAAGGTAGATTCTTGAGTACTATAGAAACTTCTACCATGGAACAACAAGGTTCTAAACTAGATAAAGGTACGGGGAAGAAGAATAGAAAAAAATGGAGGAAAGAAGGGGATACTTACTTCTTTAGGTCAAGATCACCAAGAAGAAGCTTTAGAAACCCTAAAGGAAGCAAATCGTAACCCTAAATGCTTCTAACAAGAAGATCCACACATTATTATTCCTTGGGTAACACCTCCACATACCAGAAGGGAAAAGACAAGCTCTAGAGAGGTAAGAACAGATAGGGGGCTAAAGGTTTCGTTTGGGTGCTTAAGGATAGGTATATAAAACTTTAGGACAAAGAAAAAATTGAGGTGTCCTAGTAGCTCTCCATGTGTCCTTAAACTATTAAGGATATACAAGAAGCCACACAAGAATTTTCCCCACCATTCATGGAAACCTACTTTGCCATCGTTTGTCCATTTTCCAAGCCAAACAAATAAACCCTTGGTTGACAGCTCCTATAGGTAGCTCATCCATAAAGGGGTAAACTCTAAAATATCCTTGAAGAAAACACCTCCAAACTAAGGTTCAACTTGGCTCCTCATGGATCAAAAAGCTCAAGAATGTTAGGAGAACGTTCAAGGACCATAATTCAAGTGAAAAATTCCAAATAAAACATATCAATTGGGTAAATTTCATAAAAGTCTAAAATGTGCATAACTTGCACAAACAATGTTCAAATTGGACCAAATTTGGAATGTAAGCTTGTCTTATGATTACAAAGAATATCACAAGGTTGGATTAGGGTTCTAAGCATTCAATTATGGTAATTAAGACTATTCAACACTTTAAGCAAGGTCAGGGGTCTCTCAGTTTAGTTGTTCTATAATGGGGTAAGAGAAATCAACTACTATACATGTTCTTCATATTCCTTCTTATCATGTTGCTATGCTTATCTGTTAGAGCTATCCAAATTGCTTAACTTGTGTGATCAGTTTTAATTATTCATTTTTCTAAATCTACTCATAATGCTTAATCTGTTATAATGATACATCAGCATGTAACAATAATTGTTGGTTGAGAGTTATATCTCTTATTGGGAAATTGGTCACACCCTCTGGGTTTCCACACCTTTTTAGGTGATCAGAAGTGAAGTGGTAGAGATCGTGTTGTTGAGGAAGAGTAGCTTAGACTTTAGTAGCTGCTGAAGGTTGGATAGCTGCTTGTTATGTAGTAGAGTCCTAGTGTTGCCCCTGCACTCTTAGGTCTGTGAGGGATGTGTTTTCTTATAGATGTTGTATGACGATATGTATTTTGGCAGTATGCCATGGCTTGTATATATGTGGCTTATACATTTGGAACTTATATATTTTGTAATAGGTGTGTGACAGATGGCCACTATACATATATAATACCTATTATGTCATGTGATATATGATAGAAGTTGTGGACCTTGTTTATATATGTTTTTGCTTGTGAAGGTTATATGAGATCAATTTTAATTTACTTATTCTTTTAGTAATACGATTGTTTAGCTATTGTTTGCATGCTTAATTTTGAGTCATCTCATTTGTGTGGCGGTTGGACGTTACATTAGGTTGGTATCAGAGCTCTTGGTTTTCTGAGTATACAGGGACATAGAACTTGGACTATATATGTTCTTGCATCCTACCATATATATAATTATATCCTCTACTTATGCAGATATGTCTGGAGAGCACGAAGAACATGATGAGAGTAGTGTCGCTGCACTAGGAGGTTGTGCAAGGAGGTGTGCAAGAGTATATGGAGTGCTCAAAGTGCCTCAATTTGACCCAACAACTATGGTCAATCCTACTTTTTAGTCCATGTTTAGGAAGTTAATTGCCACAATTTTACATATGGCAGATAGAACGCCCATATCTCAAGCAAGGGTTGTTATTGCATTGTGGAATCCTAGGGTTATGGGAAGACTTTAAAGAGGTTGAGGTGTGTAGAAGCCATCGAGTATGCGGGTATGACAGACTGACATATGCAGACATGTGGCCGACGGAGTTAGAGAAGCGTTTAAGATTCTCAACATTCCTGAAGAGGACAATGTGAAGCATGTAGTGTATTTGCTGAAGGGTAGTGCTGGACATTGGTGGGCCATCAAGGAGGAGAAGAGTCATGATGTGGTGATCATTAGGGAAGAGTTTCAATGAGAGTTTGTGAGATGATACTTCCCGGAGATGTATCTTGATGAGAAGATCTCGTTGTTTGAGAAGATCAGGTAGGGATCGATGATGATCAATGAGTATGAGGAAAAGTTCATGGAGTTGCTGAGGTTTTGTCCTCACATGGTTGCAATAGACAAGGAGAGGATATGACAGTTTGAAAGGGTTTGAGTACAACATTGACGATGATGGTGTATGCTTTGGAGAATAGGGAGAGGTTTGCTACCTTCTTGGAGTCTGTGAAATAGATAGAGCATTCGACTATTGAGAAGCATGAAGCCAACACTAGGAAATGGCCAACTAAGTTTTAGGGTCAATCTTCTAGAGGCTTCAATAAGCCTAGGTTTTCATCGCCTCAGTCACAACATAGATTAGTGGTACAATCAGTAGGGGTCACAGTATCAGTAGTTTAGTAGTGGTGGCGGAAAATGATGTAGTCAAGCATCATAGGTAGGATCTTCTGGGCAAGAGAGTAGAGGATAAGGGCGACAATAGGTGACGAATCAATTCTATGATATGATTCAACCGAAGGGAGTGGTCAATCCACAAATCATGATAGGTCAGATGGAACTTTTTCATTCTAATTTGTCGCCATATTCTTTTGTATCTATCTTGGTTGACCTGAGTATGACACACTCTTTTATCACCAGAGTGATATGTAGTTGTCCTTTGCCTGTTAGTTGTAGATCTGATAAATTTTTTATTAGAAGACCCTCTTGTTGGTTCCGCTGAGTTGCAGGAAGTGTGTCCATCTTGCGTTCTTTCTTTCTCGGGATGCAACATTCAAGTGACCTTATTCCACTTTACATTCATGGATTCAATGTGATCCTTGGGATGGATACCTTAGAGAAGTATTGGGTGGCCTTGGACTGTAGTTACAAGGTGATGATTAAGAACAAATAACCTTTGCTGAGGGTAGACGATCTTTTTGATCAGGTGAGAGCTGTTGTAGTCTTCTTGAAGATAGATCTGAGGTCATGATATCATCAGTTGCAAATCAACATGGATGACATACTGAAGTCTACTTTTAGGATGAGGTATGATCACTACGAGTTTGTGGTTATGCCGTTTGGGCTAACCAACACACCAACAACATTCTTGGACCTGATGAACATGGTGTTTTAGCCTTATATTGATTAGTTTGTGGTTGTGTTCATCGATGACATCCTGTTATACTCTAGACACATCCAACAACATGATCAACATCTAAGATAAGCATTGACATTACTGAGGCAACACAAGTTGTACACCAAGTTCAACAACTATGAGTTCTGGCTGAAGGAGGTGTCTTTTCTTGGGCACGTGATATCTTCTAGAGGTGTTTGAATGAACTCTGAAGAAGTTGTAGTCAGTGCTAGAGTGGCAGTAGCCTAAGATACTGATAGAGGCTTGAAGTTTTCTAGGTTTGGCAGGCTACTACCAGAGGTTCATCAAGAACTTGAGTGCTATGGCGTTACCCCTAACCAAGTTGGTGAGGAAAGGTGTACCCTCTGTCTAGGATGACAAGTATGGGTGTTCATTTCAAATATTAAAGGAGAAGATGACCAGTGCACCAATGTTGGTATTGCTAGAGCAAGGAAAATGTTATATCATCTTTTGTGATGCATTAAAGAATGACTTGGGATGCATGCTGATGCAGGACAAGAATGTGATTTCTTTTACTTCACGATAACTTAAGAAACATGAGAAGAACTACCTTATACATGATCTAGAGCTTGAATATATGGTCCATACTTTGAAGATAGAGACACTACCTTTATGGAGGGAAGTGTCAAATCTTTACCAACCACAAGAACCTTCAGTATATATTCTTGAAGTAGGAGCTAAACATGCAGAAAATGATATGGATGGTGTTGATCAAGGACCATGATTGCACAATAGACTAACACCCAGTCAAGGAGAACGTAGTGGTAGATGCATTAAGTAGGAAGTCTTCTTCATCATCATCTATAGAGAAGGCAATTTATGTTCTTTGGTGAGCCATAAGTGAGACATGTTGGTATCAATTTTTCAGATGAAAGTCCAGTTGATAGTCTCCTTGTTGACATGCTTGTTAATGTAGTTGCAAGTGAATCCTGCCTTAGTACAACAAATTGGAGAGGCACAACAAAATGATACTGTGATACAACATATCCAATCTGAGTTGTGCATCGAGAAGCGTGATGGTTTTCATGAGATAGAGGATGGCACAATGTTTTTCCACAACATGACAGTGGTGTCACATGTTGATGGTCTAGGAAAGTTGATTTTTAAAGAGGCTAACTCTTCAATGTACATGATGCATCCAACCAGTACCAAGATGTACCACAAATTGAAGTATCTATATTTGTGGCCTGGCTTGAAGCATGACGTGGGCGAGTTCGTGGCAAGATGTTTAGTGTGTCAGCAAGTCAAGGCTGAGCATCAGAAGCCTGTAGGGACATTGCAACCGTTGCCTATACCATAGTGGATATGAGATCCTATCACTATGGGCTTCATGGTTTGTCTTCCTAGGACAACCAAAGGCATGATTCCATTTGGGTGATAGTTGATAGGTTGACCAAGTCAGCTCATTTCTTGCCAGTCAAGATGACACATACAACTAAGAATTTGGCACAGGAGTATGTTGATGGGATAGTATGTTTGCATGACATCCCAATGACAATATTGTTCGTTAAAGGTCCTCAGGTTACTAGTATTTTTGGGAACATTGGAATACAACTGTGGGTATGTGGCTGAGGTTCAACACAACTTTTCATCTATAGATAGATGGATAGTCTGAGAGAACTATTCATACATTAGAATATCTATTAAGAGCTTGTCTCTTGTAGTTTTGGCAGTTGGGATGCATCTGAGTTTGATAGAGTTTGTCTTTTCAATAATAGTTATATGAGAAGCATCAACATGGCACCTTACGAGGCCTTGCATGGGAGACATTGTTGGTCTCTATTGTGTTGGTATGAGGTAGGTGAGTATCAACTTTTGGGTCCTATGCTAGTGGAACAAACTACAAAAATATCAAAGTGATACTACAATAGCTGAAGGAAGCCCAAGATAGACACAAGCCTTACACTGATAATTGTTGCTGACCTTTGGAGTTCCAAGTGGGAGACAAGGTGTATCTCAAGGTCTCTCCTTAGAAAGGAGTGTTGAGGCTTAGTAAGAAGGGTAAGTTGGCTCCCAGGTTTATGAGACCTTACCCTATGGTGGAACGGGAGCTACCGTAAGATTTTCACAAGTTGCATGTTGAGTTCCATGTTGAGGACATGTCATCTAGATATAGAGTTGAAGTTGTAGCTAGTTGAGGTTGAGTTGGAGGAGGATGTGTTGTATGTTGAGGGTCCTATGTTGGTCTTGGATATGAGGGTGAAGAAGTTGAAAGAGAAGGATATAGTTCATGGCTTGTTTGGCATCATCGTGGTGTGGAGGAAGCCACGTGGGAGTTAGAGGACGAGATGTGTAGGAAGTACCCGTCTTTGTTCGTGCAGGATTTTGGGGGCAAAATCCTTGTTAGGGGTTTATGGTTGTAAGACCCCTGAGCTAGATCTTTGGCTAATCCTACTTTTTTGGTTTAATAAGATGCTTAAAACCTTAATCTAATCATGTGATTTGCTTTGATAACATGTGATGGGTTTGTGTTTTTAGTTTGGTCCAGTTTGTATGATGTTTGAGCTAGTTATGCTTATATGTGCTTATTTTGGATCAAATTACAATTTAGCCATGTTTTGGGTTTTCTTGAAATTTGTGATTTTTCTTATTGTTCCTCACATGTTTTGGCATCATGTTGGAGAGTTTGGTACCCCATTTCCTTGTTGTACCTTGGTTTGACGAGATGGCATCATGTGTTGATGTTCTAGGGTTTGCTTGGATGCCCTAGTTTGATGTTGACCTTGAGTGTTGATGGTTTCCCTTGATTTTCAACAATCATCATGTTGTTTCTTTGGCCTTGATCTCTACAGTCAAAGAGGGTTAATGTGTGCCTTGTATTCTCTATGGTTGAAGAGCCCTTGACCCCTCTCTTTGGCCGCTAAGAGACCTAGAGTTTGATCTATGCGACCATTGAGTTTTGAACATGTTTTGGTCTTAGAGAGTTCCCTTCTACTGATGGTTTTCTAGACTAAGGTCATTTATTTTTCTTAGTTTTAATGACATTTGATGCATGTATGAGATTAGTTCTTGCATGGCAAGTTATGATGGACAAGTGGTGCATGTTTGCATGCCATCTAACCTCCCTTCCCTCTCTCTACCCTTGGCTATATATACCCCTCTCTTTTCATGCAAGTGATCCCTTTTGCAATCTCTTCTTCTCTCTTCCCCTTGGAGCTCGTCCCTTATGTTTTTTATGGTGAGGAGGTCCTTGAGATTGAAGTGGTGGCCAAACCTCTTCCATGTTGATCTAGGGTTTGGAGCAACCTTTCCTTGGTGATCCTTGATCTTGGCAAGTGATCTACCTCTCTTGATAGTCATTTTCTTGATACCCTACATCTCTTCTTTCTCTTGGCCAAATCCATGGCTCTCTAGGAAGGTGGTTGCTTGATCTTGAGAAACTTATCTCTTCTTGGCCGAGTTCATGGTTCACCATGGTGGTGCTGAAGTTGGGTTGAAGATCTCCTCTTTCTTGTCTTTTTGGCCTAGGGGTTTTCCCTCTTTATTGTGCTCCTTTAACCTATAGTTTGGCTTCTCTCTTTGAGGAGTTCTAGCCTAGATGAAGTGGTGATCAAGCTAGGTTATTCTCAATTCTTGGAGCAACCTTGCTTTTGGAATTCTTTCTTCACATCCAAGGCAAGTTATATAACTTTCTCCTCGATTATTGTTGCACTTAACTATGCACACAAATAACCTATCTCTAAAATGTGATTCCAAGTAGAATGATAATGATGATATCTTGAACTAGGGTTTTTTCTCTATTCCGATCTTGATTAGAGAAATCCCTCTTTGATTAAACCATAATCTTTTGCACATTTATCTTATTGTTGAAGGAGGTTTTTGACTCGTACATGCATGTGCTAGATGTTGGTTTTATCTCTTTTCATCATGTTTTGCTTCTTTCTTGATGATGGAGGTTTTGGTTACATGAATGTGGTAGAAATGTTGGTTCTTTCTCCCTTAAATCATGGTGTGGTTTTCTCTCATGTTGATGGTCATATTTAGGGTTTTGAGGTTAATTTCCTTCATGTACATTACTCCTTGTTGGTTTCAATTTTATGATGATGATCAACTGGTTTGATCATGTGGTGGATGGCTTTTCTCTCTCTTGATGATCATCAAGTTTGGTCTCATGACTTGGTCGATGATTTTTGATCACTTTCTTTGGTCTCCAAGGTTTCTCTCTTATAGTTGGTTGATGTTGTACTCTTTGGTCGATGAGATTCTTCCATGATTATAAATGGTTGTTGAACTTTGGATCACGGTGGTTGTTGATGCATGGATTTCTGTGATTGATGTAGTATTATGATTTTCCTTTGGTCACCAAGACTTGATTCATATGGTCATTGATGTTTTGATCTCTCTTTGGTCTATGAAGTGGTGAGTCTCTCTTCGATCATCAATATTTCTTCGACCTAGTTCTCTTCAATGGAAAACATGACCTTATTTTCCATCAGTTACTATATGTTGATCTAAGTGGTCGTTGTGGATGATTCATCTCTTTGAATGATGAAGATTATGTGGTCTATTCCTCTTTGGTCAATGAAAATTAGTGGATGTGTGATTACCTTGTGATGATGATAGTTGAACTATTTTGCTTCCAAGAAAGTTGGAGATGATTATAAGCAGGGTTTAGTGTTAATTGCTAATCTAAAACCCTAATTTTGTTACAATATTGAAACCTAACCCTAATTGCAAGTACATAATGAAGTTGCTTAGATTTCTTGATTAATTAGCATGATGATTAAGTGTTTTCTCTCTCCTAATGGTTTAACCTTAATTTGTTATTTTATAAGCATCATAGATAATGATTGACTGTGATATCTCTTATGCGACACATGCTTGATGATTATGCACCTTGATAAGGCATGGAGAGATAATGATGTTCTGCTAGGGAACAATGTGAATGGTCTTATGACCTTGGCAATGGCTTTGTGCCCCAATTGAGGTGATATCCTCATGTGATGGGATAAGGGATTTACATCCCATGATAATGATATAATGACGATGGCCTTGTGTATGGCAGTGAAACAATACCTTGTGGTGATGCGATCAACTTTTTGTTTCATATGTATCTTTTGAAGTTGTAATCTACCCTTATATTTTTAGGACTTTCTAGGGTTAGTATGTAACTTGATTGATGTAGCTAAAAGATACCAAATTGTCTTTAACTAATCAAGTAAAACCCTAATCATGTAGTGCCCCATGCCATAGATCCATTCCAATGTCAGAATTTGCTGAATGGTGAACTGAGTATTCCTAAGGGAAATTCAAAGTGAATACCATTGAGTATGCAAGGTGCAAGTGACTGTGTGTCCTTGTCATCTTGACCCTCGGCGTTTAGAGGATGGCCACAGTCACACCTCAGTGTGAGAACAATTATGGTTGTGTCTTAGTGATTATATATGTGATGTGATTGGAGGACAACTGTAGTTATACCTTTGTAGTAGGGCCTCATACCCTAGTTTCTAGTGTCATGACCTATACCAAGGGAGGACTAAGTGTTTTCAGCTTGACTATATGTCATTGTTGGTAGTTTGACTGATATGTCACTATGGTGCAAACTCATACCGACCGAGCGGGGAGAAGATCTCATGATTTCAGCTCTCCCTAGATCTTGTATGAAACTGAGTGCGACCAAGCAGTGGTCAGTTGGAATTTGGGTGGTATGACTCAAATTCCGTAGGACGTAATTAAGATGTAACACAACCGTGTAGTATATTTGTGTAGGGTTAAATATGATTCACATTGGATGGTTACCCTTTCCTTGTTTCTTATACTGTCCAGTTGTTGCATAATGTGGCATGAGAAATAAAATGATATACATATTCTTCATATTCCTTCTTATCTTGTTGCTATGCTTATCTGTTAGAGATGTTTAACCTGCTTAACTTGTGTGATCAGTTTTAGTTATTCATTTAGCTAAATCTTCTCAAAATGCTTAATCTATTATAATGCTACATCATGCTGTAATGATAATTGTTGGTTGAGAGTTATATCTCTTGCTAGGACGTTAGTCTCACCCTTGGGTTTCCACATCTTTTTAGATGCTCGATAGTGACGTGGTAGAGATCGTGATGTTGAGGAAGAGTAGCTTGAAGATCAGTATCTATTGATGGTTGGATAGCTTCTTGTTATGTAGTAGAGTCCTAGTGTCGTCCCTATTCTCTTAGGTCTAGTGGGGATGTATTTTCTTGTAGATGTTGTATGAAGAAATGTGTTTTAGCAGTATGTCATGTCTTGTACATGTGGAACAAATATATTTTGTAACAAGTGTGTGGCAGATGGCCACTGTACATATGTAATACCTATTATGGTATGTGATATATGATACATGTTGTGGACCTTGTTATTATATGTTTTCTCTTGTGAAGGTTATATGAGATCAGTTTTAATTTACATGTTCTTTTGGTGATATGGTTGTTTAGCTGTTGATTGCGTGCTTCGTTTTGAGTTATCCCATTTGTGTGGCGTTGGGATGTCATAGTTAAAGATGATACTTCAGAACTATCTTCTATGGTGGATGGAATTTCCACTCACACTAGAATGTTGGATAATCAAATTGTTGAACAAGCTCTTGCCAATAAAAAACACCTCCTGATTCCTTTCCTAATCAACCAGAAATGAATCCAAGAGAGACATTCACGTTGGTTACTTTGAGGAGTGGAGATGCTATAGGATTATCTTCTTTACCACCAAATACAATATCATATGAAGATTTTGACCCCAATGTAGCCAATGATGTTGAAGCTCAAAGGAAGAAATATGCCCATGGTCCACATGATGATTCTTCAAGCAAGCCAAATGTCATTTTTCACATAACCTTGGCACATTTCTTTATGATGAGAAAATATTCTTAAATATGATAATGATTGTTTTGAAGAAGAGAATGAAGGGACAAACAACATTGATATCATGAAGACTATTCCTAATTCAAATCCTCAGCATAGATCTTTGTCCTAAATTAAAAATATATTGACAAAAGGCATAGATCCTTAGCATAATAATTTCCAGCCTGAAATCAAAGCACATATCCTCCACTTAACACTACACCATGATAGGAATCTGGTTGGTATCCTCTTGATTTTGATCTATGCAATGCAAACATTGAAAATTTCAAGCTTAGGGGGAGCAACTACCCTCTCATTTACTTTTACTTTTACTTTCCATTTCTTTTTCTTGGTTTTTTTATATAGTGTCAAAATATAGTATTTTCAGATGGATGTTTCTTTTATTTGTATTAAATTCCCTTTAATAGGGGTGGGCTTCAGGGCAAGAGGGTCTGGGGCTTTGGGATACATGTCTTCTTTGACAAGAAAAAAGATGAATTATCAACATAATCTCATCCCAAAACTCTCCAACCATTTGTCCATTTGTTGAGATATCATATGAAGAAACCTTGCACAAGCCTTACATCAATTAAATGAAATATGTTTCCAACCACATTCACTTCATTTTGGTTTCTTGCTTTTAGCCTACATGTTCATCTTTCACAGTCTTGATTATTTAATACATGAACCGACTGAATCTTTTTGAATCAATCAACACTATACCATTATTTAGCATTATAGATGCGCTTATCAAATTCTTAGTGTATTTTCAACCACCCTCCCATTTAAAAAAAATGTAAAATCCAATTGATTATGTAATCCATCTAACTCTTTTATGCTTAGAAAATAAAAGATCTAGTTTAAGACTACAAGGTTCTCAAGCAGAATTGGACTCACTTTTGATCATTTGGGATACTCATTTAAAAAGTTTACATATATTTATCACATAATATGGATAATCACCCACATATCATGCTATCATAGTGTAAGTACGATCTGGCTATGACGGTTTGATATTACATCTTTAAGAAGATAAATATACCCAAATTGACATTCCACGTGTGCATAAGTCTAATTTAGTTGCCAAATGCCAAAAATCATGCTTCACTATCTCATTCTTTTTCTAAAAGAAAACAAAGCACTACTAGATTGTTTATATTAACTCAGATTTCATATTTTATATCCTTAATAATTGAGAGATGTAGGTTACATATTGTTGTCTTGGTCATCTAAATCCCACGTAATGTTAATTTTTTGACTCTTCTAGTTAGACTTTGCTACTTCTTCTAAAATTAAACTTTCATCTTGGGTGTTGGAGTTGAACTCATGGCTAACAACATATACCCTTTGATAATGGTTGGATTGACTTGATACACTTCTTATATTTCATTTGATCGATACATGTACTTAACATTTTCTTCAATTGATTTTCCATATTCTTTTTTCTTGAGGACAAGCGATGGTTCTATCTTATGGGGATTTGATGTCAATGATTTATATAGTCTTTTTTCATACTCTTGTATGCATATTCTATCCATTTACTACCTCATGCTACCTCCAATCATGCTAGATTTCCCACTTTATTGTTATTTATATTTGCTCTATGGTTTTGATTGTAGGTAAACCATTTTGGCATCAATCTGGGGAGATAAACACTAATATATCATCCATCAACATATTCCCCAATCATCAAAACATTTAGAAAACCAATGTTGCTAAAACTATGAGAACACATAGTGTCTAGAAATCAACACGCCATGTTGAGATTCCAACACACAATGTTTCAGTGCAATAACTTGGATGCAAAATTATTAGACATCAAGCAATACACAGTCTTGAGATATCAACACACCAGTTTCCTCATCCCAGAATTTTTTAGAACTCTCTCAATTGCAACAACACATTGTGTTGGCCAACCAACATGCCATGTCATCATTGATCAAGGCAATTTTACTTCAATTATCACAACTAACACTCTGTGTTGGCCATCCAACACATTGTGTCACATGTAGATTTCAGTTGAACACTAATGTAACTATCCCACACTTACAAATGCAATCCCAATCCATCTTGAGACAATTATCATGGAATATTTTAGACCATATGGAGCAAGACTCAAGCAAGGCAAATACAAGAGGAGTTGAAGGAGTTCTAAAGACAAAAAAGTCATCTTCCTTCTTCTCTAAAAATTTCATGAGGGATCTATTTCGTTCTCTTCTCTCTACTATGGAGAGAAGATTTCTTTAGAGTTTCTAGCATCAAGGATGAAATTTTGACTTCTCGATCGGAATTCCAACTTTTTCTTATTTCTTCTGTGGACGTCTAAATTTATTTCCTTCTATGATGATATATAGCCTCGTTCTCTACTACTTGTATCTACTTTATATATCCACGGACAAGTAGATATCCTTTTATTGGGCATGGGGGAGTACTCCCATGTCATAACTCTATTGAACATGAATTTTGAATATTATGCTAGTTATTTCATAGTTCTAAGGTTTATCAGTGTTGATTTCTTCTTACATGTTTTACTGGATACTTTATGTGTATGAGTTATGCTCTTTGTATAATATGAGAATATATACATAGGAGTACAAAGATGTACCTTAGCTGTGCTACCTTGACCATGACATTGGCTGGGATGTGTTGGGGAACAAAGATTTGTAGTCCAAATATGAGTATATCTATGAGAGTGGTATACAAACACTAAACTGCTGAGAGGCAAGTGTAGGATACAAACCTCCCTTGTGTTATTTCTAGTATTGTTGATCTTTGATATTCTTCATGTTATCATGTGGATGTGAAACCCTACTCTCAAGAATCCCCAATCCAATTTGATCCTTACCACAAGTGATTTCTATCTTAGTTTGTTTTCTTCTAAATTTGTTAGTTAACATAACAAACTTCTCTTGCTAAAAAGATCTATATAGTTGAACTTCATCACTCTTATGTTTAGCAAAGCCTTGCTCCTTGGATGACCTCAATTATACTACACACACCTGTATACTGATGGGGTAGTGTTTGAGTTTATAAATTTAAGAGTTGCACACGATAGCTAACAATTTTTTTGACGTTGTTGCTGGGAGCATCAATATTTTTATTAATGTAAGACGTGTTGAATAGTAAGAGAGACTAGAAACACCATCACCTGTCATTTCCTCCATCATTTTTCTCCATCATGATATTCACCATTATCATATATTTGTATCTTCCATTTTAATTATTGTACTTTAGTCACCTTCTTTACTTGCAGGACTGTATGGGGCAATCCAATAGGGGTCTTGAACCTTCCACATTTTCAAATACCAAACTTGAACACATTGTTAGCAATATTAAAAAATCAAGGAGGAGTGAACCTCAATAATATTTTTAGGAATCACAACATTCATCATCTTTATCACCACCAACTTCACTTAAACATCCAACTCAACAAGAATAACCAATCATCGAAGACAATCATCCCCTTAAAGACTTCACTATTCCAACTTCTATAGACATCAATGAGGCTAGAAATATCCCAAAAATTGAGGAAAATGATTATTCTATCAGCCCCACCATTAAATGTTGATACAATAGAACCGCTTTGAAGGGACAACCATGGAGGATCCCAGTCTCCACATTGATAACTTTTTGTAGTATCTCAACACACCAAGATAAATGGCGTTTACCGATGGAACTTGCCTTCTTCTTTTCCCATTCTATTTGAGAGATAGAGACAAGACATGATTCTATTCTTTGCCAAGAAACTCCATCAACAACTAGGAGTAACTCCTTGAAGTTTTGTGTTCACCATGAAAGACTGCACAATTGAGGAGACATCTCACAAATTTTCCTCAAAGGGATGGAGACACCTTTATGACACATGAAAGGATCAAAGACCTTCGACCTCTTTATCCACACCACAGTTTAAGAAACTGATTACACTATAAACTTTCTATAACAGCTTACTCTACAAAACAAGGATATCTATTAATGTTACTGCAAATCATTCTTTAATGAACAAATCATACATAGAGGCTTATGCGATTATTGAAGACATGTCAATTAATAATTTCCAATCAATGTTGATAGGAGCAAGCTGCCTTTTTCCTCAAACTACATTTCTCAAAAGCAACTCGGGAAACACACAGTTGATGTTGTGGATTTGATTCCAAAAAAACTAGATGCTTTGCATCAAAAGTTTGAAAGTGAGCACTCAACTCATCCAAGCTGCAAAGTAATTTATGATGCATGTGGAGAAGCTGGACACACAACTTCTTCATGTTCATCTCGCCATCACAATTTGAAGAGATATTGGAGAAATGCAATGACACCTACAATCTTGTTTGGGGAGACCATCCAAATTCCTCCTATCACAACAATAGCAATCCTCAAAACTGCATCATCATCCAAGTCAACAACAACAACACTTGCAATCCAAGATGAGTTTGGTGTCCATGCTTGAGACCTTTGTCTTAATTCAAATTCATAAGAATCATGAGCTTTGTCAACAAAGGGAGATCCTAAAGGATGCTATTTCACAATTTTATTTGAAGGTGGATGGAATTTCCACTCACACTAAGATGTTGGAGATTCAAACTCCTCAACAAGACCTTGCCAATAACAAAACACAATCTAGTTCCTTTGTCTAATCAACTAGAAATGAATCTAAGGGAGACATTAATATGAGTTACATTGAGGAGTAGAGATGGTACAGGAGAATCTTCTTCACCATAAAACACAATATCATATGAAGCTGCTGAGTCCAGTATAGGAAATGAAACTGAAGCTTAAAGGAAGAAATCTACACATGTTCCACAAGATGTTTCTTCAAGAAAGCCAGATGTAATTTTTCCACATAGCCTTGGAACATTTCTTGAGATGAGAAAAATATTCCCAAATTTGATAATGATTGTGTTGAAGAAGAGAATGAAGGGACAAACAACATTTATTTTCACAAGACTATTCCTAATGCAAATTATAACTATATATTTTTGTCTTAAATTAAAAATATATTGACAAAGAGGCATAGTTCCTTAGCAAAACAATTTTTAGTCTCAAATCAAAGCATACCCACCACTTTGACATCTCCATCATGATATATATTTGGTTGAGATGCTCTTGACTTTGGTCTATGCAGTGCGTACATTGCAAATTTCAAGCTTGGGGGAAGCAACCAACCCAACAGTTTAGTTTTAGTTTTCCTTTCCATTTATTTTTCTTAGTTTTTGTTTTAGATAGTGTCAAAATCTAGTGTTTTTCGAGGATTTTTTCTTTGGTTTGGATTAAATTTCCTTTCTACTAAACCATTTGTCCATTTTTTTTGAGATATTAGTTGAAGAGACCTTGCAAAAGCCTTGCATCAATTAAATGAAATTTGTTGCCAACCGTATTCACTTTGTTTTGGTTTCTTGATTTTATCCTACATGTTCATCTTTCACACTCTTGATTATTTAATACATGTAACAACATAATCTTTTTGGATCAATCAACACTACAACAATATTTAGCATTCTAGATGCACTTTTCAAATTCTTACTGCATTTTCAATCACCCTTTCATTTTTTTAAGTAAGTGTGAAATCCAGTTGTTTATGAAATCCAATTAACTCTTTTATGCTTGCAAAATAATAGCTCTAGTTTAAGGCCATGAGGTTCTCAAGCAAAACTCAACTAACTTTTAATAGTGTGGGTTACTTATTCAAAAATATTACATATATTTCAACATAAGATGGATAAACTACCCTATCATGCTAGCCTAGTGTAAGTATGATATTGTTACGATGGTTAGGTGTTACGTCCTAAAGAGGGTAGATTTACCCCAACCATCATTCCACATGTGCATGAATATATTTTAGCTACTGAGTGCCGAAACCCATGCTTCACTGTCTTATTCTTATTATAAAAGTAAAGAGATCACTACTGGATTGTTTATATTAACTCAAATTTCATCTTTTATATCCTTAATAATTGAGAGAGTTAGGTTGCATATTCATTGATTATTTGGCTTGGTCATCTAAATTCTACTCAATTTTTTTTGTTGACTCTTTATTTAGAATTTGCCACTTTTTCTAAAACAAAACTTTCATATTGGGTGTTGGATTAGCATGGCTAAAAACATAAACATTTTGATTATGGTTGGATTGATTTTATACACTTCTTTCATTTCATTAGATTGATACATGTGCTTGGAATTTTCTTCAATCGTTTTCCATGTTCCTTTTTCTTGAGGACAAACAATGGTTCTTACTTAGGGGGATTTGATGTGAACAATTAATATAGTCTTTTGCCTACTCTTACATGGATTTTCAATCCATTTTCTATCTCATGTTGGCTCTATTCATTCTAGATTTCACACTTTATTGTTATCATTACTCGCTCTATGGTTTGAATTGTAGGTACACCATTTTGAAATCAAAATGAGGAGAGAAACAATATAATATCATCCATCAATATATTCCTCAATCATGTAAACATTCACAAAACCAATGTTGCTGAAAGTGTCAGGGACATGCCGTATCTAGATATTAACATGCCGTGTTCAAAACCAACACAATATGTTGAAATTTCAACATGCCATGTTTCAATGCATAATTTGGATCCATAATTCTCTAACATCAAGCAAGACACAGTGTTGAGATATCAACACGTTGTGTTTCCTCATTCCAAAATTTTCTAAAACTACATGACTTGTAGCAACATGTTGTATTGGCCAACCAACACATCATGTCATCATTGATCGAGGCATTTTGACTTTACTTATCACAACTAACACTCCGTACTAACCATACAACATGTCATGTCACTTATTAGATACACTTAAGCAATAATGTAACTATTCCACACTTATATATATGAGCCCAAGCCATCTTCAACCATTTATCATGAAATAGTTTAGACCATTTTGAGTGGGACTCAAGCAAGGAAAAGTCATGAGGCATTGAAGGAGTTTCAAGGAAGAAAAGGTGGTATCCTGGGAGAGAAACTTCTTCTTTCTTCTTCTCCCAAAATTATAGGAGGGATCTCTTCTGTTCTCTTCTCTTTACTCTAGAGTTAAGTTTTCTGGAGAGTTTCTAGTAGTATGGACGGAGTTTTGACTCCTTGATCGGAGTTACAATGTTTTCTTCTTCCACAGACGTCCACCTTTGTTTTCTTCTATGCCAATGTTTATCCCAATTCTCTACTACTTGTGTCTAATTTATATATGAATGGATGAGTAGATCTCTTTTTCTTGGGTATGGGGAGTACTACTATGTCATAAATTAGTTGAACACAAATTTCATATGTTATGCTAGTTATTTCATGGTTCTAAGGTTTATCAGCCTTGATTTCTTCTTACATGCTTTACTGGACACTTTGTGTGTATGATTTATGCTCTTTGTTTAGTATGAGAAGATATGTATAGGAATAAGGGGATGTACCTTAACCTCCCTACCTTGTCAATGAGAGTGTTTGGGATGTATTGGTGAATAAAGTTTTGTAGTATGAATCTAGGTATATCTATGAGAGTGGTATACAAAGTTAGGAGTATTCTATACTATCAAAATGTGGGTGTAAGATACAAACCTCCCTTATGTTATTTCTAGCATTGTTGATCTTTGTTGTTCTTCATTATATGATGTGGATGTAAAACCCTATTCTCAATAATCCATAGTGCAATTTAATCCCTATTACAAGTGATTTCTATCTTAGTTTGTTTTCTTCTAAATTGCCTAGTTAACATAAAAAACCTCTCTTGCTAAAAAGATCTAAAATTTTGAAGTTCATCACTCTTGCATTTAATAAAGACAAGTTCCTTGTAAAACCTTGACTATACTACACACACTCATATACATGTGGGATAGTGTTTAAGTTTATAAATTTAAGACTTGTGTACAATAGCTAACAAACATACACATATGAGAACCATGTTTCATAAGGGAAGGTAGGTGTAACCATAGGAGATGACACCAAGATGGTAGATGGGCAGTGGGAGGCGTCTATGATGCATGATGCACCTGGGCTGGTGTAGGGCCATTGTGATGAAATCCGCACCAGTATGAGTTATGGCTGGTGACCCCACATATAGGACAAGGAGAGCGTGGGCTGGCCCTGACCTCAACCATAGGGTACAATTGATGCCAAGCTGGATCAAAATGGTCACACCTATGTAGAAGTTGGAGCAACAGTAACATTGTCTGTGGGTGTTATCTTATAATCAATATAAGTGCATATCTTGTGTTTTCCTCTCAAGTTATGCATCTATGCCAATTTTTGATAATTTATGTAATAATTGTTTGCCTTGATGTTTGTCACGCAAATGTTTCCCATTTATTGAGGTTCCACCCTTTATCCAAGCCTAAAGAGACATAATCAAACTTATAAAGAGTAAATCATGTTTAGTTGTGATAAAAAAGACATCTAGTGACATTATGTGTGGAACTTCATGCCGAGCATAGAATTTTTACACAGTGTGTAAAATATAGCACTTTAGGAACAAAGGTTGCAACAACCCACAAACAGATCATGCTAAATTTTGGAACTTGTTTACGTTTTAGAATGTGCACAAATGATACCCCCCCACAACCATTACTTGACTTTACACACTCATTCCAAGGGAAAAATAAGTTATAGGATACCCAAGTGAGTTCCAAGGCTGCTAAAAGCCCCAACGAGTAGATGTTCTTGGAGGAAATTTATACTAAAAATTAAGATCCATTATCTTATGAAGTCAACATATAGGTTATACTATTTATAGTATTCTTCAACTACTCTAGGACGTGAAGACAAGATATAAAAGAGATTTTGGCTTCACAAAGAATTACTTATTTTCTTTTTTTGTTTTATATTTTCTACATAGACTCCTCCAACAAATCATTCTTTGCACTTAAACTTGATAGAATGGATGAGAAATTCTCGAACTCCTAGTATTAGGGATGTAACCACCACCATAAACATGTATAAAATGTATAATTTCTCATTTGAATGCTTGTTTGTTGTATTTTTTATTATGGTGTTTGGTTTTCTATCTTGTCTTCATTACATCGACTATTGCATGTGTTCCTTAGTCTAAATTGATGTTTTCTAGGGTGCATGTAGATTATTGACATCCAAAATGATTTGTGTAGCATTGTTTAAGGCGGTAACTGTGCTTTTTTGCTCATAAATATGGTGTTGGTGATATGCTGCAAGAGCCAATCATATGATGATTGTAATGATAAATCTTGTAATTGATTTGATTATTTACAAATGAAATTCTGATTATTATGTTTATTTCAATATGAGATAATGAGTAAATATAATACAATCCTAAGAATTTATTAATCAACTACACGTTATTTCAGGTTGATGACCTAAAATGAGATCATGTGTGTTAAGAATATTCATTTTTGTCTGAGTCCCTAGTCAAATATTATTGTGGAAATTAGGACAATAATAATACATTATGACCAATATCTGTGTTGATTGATGACTATGTCTCATTTGACATGATATTGGATATCAAATAAAACACATATGTACTTGTTATGAACAAGTGTAATAGATAATCCCACTTTGAGTGTGATACGTGGAAGACAATAGTAGTAGTTAGAATCACATCTCATTGTGACAACAATGATTGTGGTCCTTAGACTTGGAATCTCTATAGTGATCACATGTTGTCCAGTGGGCTTTAACACTATTCAAAGTGACCTTGAATAAGGGTTGTTGCATAAGTAGTGCTTAGATGTATTGTGACACGTGTGGATTATCATGAGTGACGTACATGGAATTTGTCTCTCCCATTGGAATGATATTATGGCCACTTGATGAGTGAGACTATGAAATGCTTGGACATTCTCATTTGAGTCAATATATGATATTGAGCTCATGTGTATCTCAAATAGTCTACTCTAGATCAAGAAACAAAGATTGAATATTAAAAGATAACATTTCCATGCCTCATAGGATGTTAGAGACAAAGGATCATACAATCACTATTAAATTAGTCAAATAAGTTGTTCTCCAACTTCTTCAAACTACTTGTGTGGCAATGAAGTCTTGATAGATACCAATCGTTTCTTATGAAGTCATAATTTGATTATGGACATCACTACTAGTGTAATGTGGAGACAATAGGGTCATACACATAAGATGCACTAAAATAGGAGTATAATTGTGGACATAATTGGATTGTTCCAAGTTAGATTTATTACTAAAATGTTTAGGTAATACATTAGAAAAATATTGGAATAAAATAGTAGAAAATTGGCTAAAAGGTTTAATCCAATCGATTTCACCTAAAATTATCAGGTAATGTGATCAATCGATCAACTAATCCCAAGCGTTTGGTTGGAGTCACCAATCGGGTGACTAAAAATTAGATAATCAATAAATGTGATTAACCAATCAATTAGTTAATCAATCAATTAATTTGATCAATTGATTAATTAGTGGCATGATTTAGAATATTCCAAGGGCTACTTGTTGTCCATGAGCTGCCCACTTCAAAAGCAGCTTCCACCTTTTTATTTCCTAAGATTTTGGAAACCCTACTTCCTTGTGTATCCTATTTAGAGGGGCATGATGGTCAAATCACACATAAACACTCTTATATGTGAACTCCAACTGTCATTGTTCTCGATAGAGAGAGGAGACTGAAATTAATATTAGAACATCACCAAGAGAGAGGTTGCTCCTTCCCCTCATAGACTACGTAGAGACGCAAGCACTTTGTGACTGTGTTTGGAGAATGTATTTGCAGGTAAGGAGTGATACACAACAATGTGCAAGGAGGACGTTGTTGGACTTGCTCCATGAAAAAGTATGCCTCACACACCCTCCTTCTTTAAAATCATAGTTGACAAAATTTGCGTATAGGAAACATGGAGATTTTTGTTGTTTCTATTGTGTTTTTCACCTCCAAAATTCCTAATAGATGCCCCCCTCTCTAGTTGTATACTATAGAAAGAGATTAGTTTTCTAGTGATGGAAAGGAAAGAGCAAGGCTAAATTTTTATGCAACAAGTTAATTTCAAAATTATGAGCCATTAGATATCATCTACACTCATGATCCTTCCTTGAAAGAATCTACAATTCTTTTGCAGTCAGACACGATGAATATTCTTCAAGAAGGTTAAATGTTCCCTTTTAGATTGACCATATGCTATTTATAGGAATATCATATGTAGAAAGAACAAAACTTTCTTCTTTATTCTTCTCCCATACACTTTTGAAATATCTACACTCATAGAACATATGATTAACTTTATAACTCAGCTTTACAAGGAAAGCATCTAGGAGTTATGTATGGACTATGTCTTTGTTGGGTTTTGTGGGACAGAATATGCAGATGAATTTTTTTATCTAACCAGAAGCCCTTAACCAGTAGATCACATCAACAACTATGAAATATGAAAGATGGTATAACGAGATATACCTAGTCCCAAGGCTTGCTCAGTGACAATACCTCATAGCTAGTGCGGCCTTCAACCACCTAGTCTTGGACGACTTCTGTGCAGCTCCTGGTGTAGACCTGGACTGCGGTTGACAATCGTCCTCCTGAGTGGCAAAAATCTCATGCCTCTATTGATAGTCCCCACGGACCACCGAGAACTCTAGTCATCCCGAAAGACATAATAGAAGGATTTGTCCCCTTCTATCAGTGTACTAGTCACCGACACACTCTCCCACCAACAGTTGTTGTTCTATAGTTGTCTTTCCCTCACTGTTCCTCCCTGGATGGGTAGAACTTTCCTGGGCTCTCTCAGTTACCAAAAATGGAGAGGACAACAACTTTGTAGACCAACTGATGTTCTGAGTTGTGTGTTCAGAGAAGCCCCCTGTACCCCTCTATTTATAGTAGAGGGTAGGGTCAGGATTCCCAGTCTATGTGGGAGTAGAAGGGTTTCAATTTTCCACGAACTAATTGTACTGCGGCAGGTGAACCGGTCAGTTCATAACTGAATCGGTCGTTTGGGTAGGTGAGTCGATCAGTTCACCCAGTGAACCGGTCATTTCACTTCCTAGACTTGCCTACAATTGACTTTCCTTATTCATTTCTAATTAATGCAAAGATTAATTCTTGTCCCAATCGAATTGAATAAGTGAAATGAGGATCTTTTCTCACAAACTGACAAACCCAACACCTGCTCGTTTGGTCCATGTGAACCGATCGGTTCACTAGAGTGAACTGGTCATCTTACTAACCATGAGCCGATTAGTTCACCCAGTGAACTGGTCAGTTGGTGGTCCAAGTTGTGTAGAACTCAGTCAATGCAGTTCTCAATCAACCTGACATTCTAATCAGTTGGTTCAACACTTGAACATGATGATTCTGAGTCAAGTCTATTGATTTAATGTCTAATTGAGTAGCTAAATACTTTAGTAATCAGTCTAAACTTCATTCATGGATAAACTCCTCTTCCAGGTTAATCCTATGTGTGTGACCCTATAGGTCCCATTTCACATTGGCAGTGAATGTCCATAACTAACTTATGACTTCACAAGAAAAGAGCGGTGCCTAGTCGTACATCAGTGCTACCCAAGTGAAAAGGAAAGTTGGAGAACAACTTTCAACCTACAATCTGTTATTGGTGTTACAGTGACTGTATAGTTCCTTTGTCACTGATATCTGGATTGAACTCGAGACATGGACTTGTCATCCTCTACAAACATTCAATTCATGTTTCTTGAACTAGAGCAGTCTTCCTGAGATATTTGTAAGCTCAATGTCATACACTAACTACATGTGCATGTCCATGCATTCCTCAATCTCACTTATCAAGTGCCCATGATACCATACTCCCTTAGAGGGATAAATTCCATCTCTATCACTCACAGTCAAAACCCCATGTGTCAACATCACCCAATCATCACCATTCTAACACTCCATATTTCAGGACAACTTTTGATGATGTCAAAGTGTACCCAAGAACATGTGATGAGTGCAGTTATTTCAGGTCAAAGAACCACAGTCACCACCAATACTATAAGAGATGATACTAACTAACCAAGTGTGTTTCCATGCATCACTCTTATGGTGGGTCTATCCGATACACTATTCTCTAATATGTATCTATGTGCTTAGTTTGATATCATATATCATGAGTGATGAGATTCTGTCATCAACAAACACACACTCTAGTCTTTTGTGTTATTGATGTCTATGGTTATTTCCACAATAACAATCGACTAGGGACATTAGTGAGAATGTTAATACTCTTAACATCTGTATGATCTCATTGTTCAAGTCACGTACTTGAAGGCATACATCATTGAGTTTTTTCCATTCTTTAGACATCTCTCATGCAATACTATTATCTCAAAAACAATTAAAACATATAGATGGAAATTTCTTTTATTAATATTTCAAATCATTAACAAAGTATGCCAATACAATCATCATATGACTGCCTCTATGGGCATACATACCAACAGACTCCCACTTGCACTTAGCTTTAATCACCCATGAACCTCAATCCTTGTGATCTAGCATGACCATCATGCTGTTGCTGTGAAAGTGCCTTAATCAAGGGATCAACAATATTGTCTTCAGTTGGCACTTTGTAAATCTTCACATCTCCTCATTATACAATCTCTCGCATGAGATGGAAGCGCCGTCTTATGTGCTTGGACTGCTGATGTGATCTAGGTTCTTTAGCTTGTGCAATAGCTCCGTTTTTGTCACAATAAAGCTCAATTGCATCAAAGATGCTAGGAACCACCCCAAGTTCAGAGATGAACTTCTTGATCCACACAGTCTCCTTTGCTACATTGGATGCAACAATATACTCAACCTTTGTTGTAGAATCCACAATGGTCTCTTGCTTGGAACTCTTCCAGCTCATAGCTCCATTGTTGAGGTAAAACACAAATCCTGACTGCAATCTGTAATCATCTTTATCAGTTTGCAAGCTTACATCAGTGTAACCCTTTACCACCAACTCTTCCTCACCACCATAGATGAGGAACTGATCCTTAGTCCTTCTCAAGTACTTTAGTATGTTCTTCATGACTATCAAATGAGCATCTCTAGGATATGACTGGTATCTTCTCATCATGCTGAGTACATACCAGACATCAGGATGAGTGCACAACATTGCATACATGATGGATCTAATTGCTAATTCATATGTAATCCCACTCATGCATTCCCTCCATTCACAAGATTTGGGACATTGAGCTGTAGAGACGGGAACTCCATGTACCATGGGTATGTTTCCTCTCTTTGAGTTCTCCATGCTAAACCTCTTCAACACTTTATCAATGTATGTGCTTTGACTTAGTCCAAGAAGCCTTCTGGATCTATCTCTATATATCTTTATTCCTAAGACATAGGAAGCTTCTCCCAAGTATTTCATTGAAAATGTATTTCCAAGCCATGCCTTTACCTTTTGTAAAGTAGGGATGTCATTCCCTACCAATAGTATGTCATCTACATACAATATGAGGAATGTAGTCATGCTCCCACTAACCTTCTTATACACACAAGGTTCATCTTCATTTTGACTCAAGTCAAACTCTTTGACTGCTTCGTCAAATCGAAGGTTCTAGCTCCGAGATGCTTTCTTCAATCCATAGATTGACCTTTGTATCTTATAAACTTATTTGCATCCTTTGGATTTATAAAACCTTTAGGTTGTGTCATGTACACATCCTCAATAAGATTCCCATTAAGGAATGCAATTTTAACATCCATCTGACAAATCTCATAGTCATAGTAGGCTGCAATAGCAAGCATAATCCTGATATATTTAAATCATGTCAACTGGAGAAAAGGTTTTGTCATAGTCAACACCTTGAACTTGTCTAAAACCCTTTGCAACCAATCTACCTTTATAAGTTTGCACATTTCCATCCATTCCAGTCTTCTTCTTGAAGACCCACTTGCACCCTATGGGTTTTACCCCTTTAGGTGGATCCACCAAGGTCCATACCTTGTTGGTATACATGGATTCCATCTCAGATCTCATGGCCTCAATCCATTTCTCAGAATCTGGTCCCTGTGCAGCTTCTAGATAGGTAGTTGACTCATCATCTATGACCAACTCCCCACCTTCTTGAATCACAAGACATTTAAATTTTTTCAGGCTTAAGGCATGTCCTACCAGATCCACTAGGTTATTGTGTTACTTGAGGAATTTGAGACTCCACAAAAACTTGTGATTCTCTATGTTCCTCTTGTTCATCCATTGGTTCAATGTTTTCTTGTTGATCTTGAACCTCTTCAAGATCTACTTTCCTCCCACTATTTCTTTTAGAAATAAATTCCTTTTCTAAGAATACAACATCCCTAGAAACAAACACTTTGTTATCATTTGGGTTGTATACGTAGTATCCCTTGGTTTCTTTAGGATATCCAACAAAATAACATTTATCAGATCTAGGGCCCAGCTTATCAGGAACCATTTTCTCGACATAAGCCTCACATCCCCAAATCTTCATAAAAGACATTTTGGGATGCTTCCCAGTTCATATCTCATATGGTGTCTTTTGAACAGATTTAGATGGTACACGACTAAGTGTAAATGTGGCAGTTTCAAGAGCATAACCCTATAAGGGAGTTGGAAGATTGGCAAAAACCCATCCTAGATCGCACCATGTCCACTAATGTGCGGTTCCTTCTTTCTGACACCCCATTTTGTTGTGGTGTTCCAGGTGGAGTCCATTGTGATATAATACCAGAGGCTGTCAGAAGGTCCTCAAACTCTTGGCTTAAGTATTCTCCACCTCGATCGGATCGAAGTGCCTTAATACTTTTGCCAAGTTGGTTCTATACTTCATTCATGAAATCCTTGAACCTTTCAAGGGTTTCTGATTTATGTTTCATCAAGTAAACATAACCATACCTACTAAAGTCATCAGTAAAGGTAATGAAGTACTGATACCCACTTCTAGCATTTGTTCTAAAAGGCCCACATACATCCGTATATATGAGTCCTAATATATCACTCGCTCTCTCATTTTTACCTGAGAAGGGGAGTCTTGGTCATCTTGCCCAATAAACAAGATGCACATGTCTCTAATGGTTCAAGATCAAAAGAGTCCAGATAACCATCTTTATGGAGTCTAGATATGTGATTCTCATTTATGTGCCCTAGACGACAATGCCAAAGGTATATTTTGTTTGAGTCATTGAGTTTTTGTCTTTTGATGTTTACATTGTATACACTTGTCTATAGATCTATCAATTATAGACCATATGACATCGGGGCACTTCCATAAAAGATCCCATCTTTAGAAATGGAACATTTTCCATTCTTAATAAGAAATTCAAATCCATCCTTGTCCAAACAAGATACTGAAATGATGTTCCTATTACTGGCAAGTACCCAATAGTAGTTCTGTAACTCTATTATCAACCCACTTGGTAGAGATAACTCATAGGTTCCTAATACACTGGTAGCAACTCTGGCTGCATTAGCAACACGTAGTTCAACCTCACCTTTTGCTAAAGGCCTACTGACCGGCCTAAACCGTGCATCCAAAATTGGAGGCGGATTTGAAGTTAGTCGGACTTTTACATTTATAAACCCAAACTCTTCTAGGCCCCCGCAACTTTGTTTACGGGGTCAAAGTAGATATACGGGGTTGAACACAGGGACAAGGGTGGTAGTGTTGGGAACCTAGAATCGACACACTACACTCCGGCAAGGATGAAAGGTGATAAAATCCCCAAAAGGGAACGACAGAACAAGATCGATAAAGCAAAAGAAAAACCCTATCTCCAAATGGAGCTACAAGAAAGATTTAAGGTTTTAGTCATTTAGCAGTTTTTAAGGGTTTTCATGCAACAGAAACAGAAGGATAAAACTAGAGCTAGAGCAAGGTACGAAGGATAAGACTTCGGTAAAACAAGCGGCAACAGTAACATCCTGCACCCCTCCTCTCAGAGCGGGTACCTCTAACCAAGCACCTACATCCCTCTCGAGGTTGCTGGACTTAAGTTAGAGTGGAATGTTACTGAAGCAACTCCGTTCCAGGCACTCTCGTACTCCAGAATCGGACCAAACACTAGAGCCACAACACAACTCTCGAAGTTGTTGCGACGGGAAAACACGATTCGGTAGCTAAGCGAAACACGATCCAAACATGCAAGCTAGAGTTCAGATATCAAACATAGCAGTCATCCAACACTTTGCACCAAGCATAGAGCAGTAAGTAATTAAGCTTTTCTATTCCCATAAACATCAAAGGTCTTAATACATTGCGTAAGAATTAAATAATATAATTTAAAGATATGTGTCGCCTTCTTGATGTAGAAGGACGACAGGCTACTGCGGCTCTCCGGCCCGATACCGGTCAGGGGCCTAGCCCGATACATCAGTGTCGGGTGACACACCCTCTCGAGTGGGACACCGTGACGGCCGACTGTATCGCTCAAGGACCCTGGACGATATGCTCATGTCGGGCGGCACACCCTCTCGGGTGGCACGCATGACGGACGAAGCGTATCGGGTTCCATATCGTGTCGGGCATGGAGCAACGCGTTCTACTGTCGGGCAGTTGTGTCGCTCGTCCACGTTGGCCGATATCGACCTGCAGTGTCGCCCGGGATGGTCCTAAGTGAACTATCCCCTCCCTCCCGGGATGAGAAAAAGCTCACCTAGTGTTGCCCGACACGAGCACTGGGGCGCGATATTCTTGCTCTCGCAGTTTTCCTCTGAGGATCGCTCAAAGTTCCCGACTGTGTGAACCGTCTTTTTGGCTTCCTGTAGCTGCTATTTATAGGAAGTGGTTGGGGGAAGTATGGTTCTCGAAGCTCCACGTGTCCTCCTTATTCGCGGGTCTGTGGATGGCCGATACAGGTATTGCTCGGCACGGGGGTGTCGGCTGTCGGTCACGTGACAGGCGGCGCGCCTGCCGGTGGGTGGCTGTGTCGTCTGACAAGCTTGGGTTGTCATGGTGAGTTTGGCTCCCTATCGGGTAGAAGACGTGTTGTCTGTCAGTTTCTTCTTGTGCAGCATCCCTTTGTCGTGCGTCATTATGTCGCTCCACCCTGTCGGGCAGAGGTCGTATCGGGCGTTAGGAAGGCCGAAGTAGACTTGGACTTATTTGTGGGCCAGGACGGCCTTATTGATGATAAAACGAACCAAAATGAGGAAAAACACTGCAAAAGATGGAAGTATTGGATTAAGAGTGTGATTTGGCCAATTATTGCGAAAGTACTAACAAAAGAGAGGAAAATAGCAGAAAAGGGCAGTTTTGATAACAGAATAAAGGGCAAAAACATCACAAAAATTGGTGTTATCAACTCCCCCAAACTTATCGTTTTGATTGTCCTCAATCAATATTTAAACTTTATTTAGTGATGCTTCTTCTGCTCGGAGTAGCTTTCTGTTCAAAAGGTGAAACAAGAATCGCAATGCCTTAGAGATAATGTTGTCTCACTATGAACAAAAGACTTTGTTTTTCCTGCCTTATTGTTTAAGTAAGATTCTTCTCGACAACTTCGGCGAGACTTTGTTGTATGATTTCGAAGTTAGCTTACACACCAAACAATTTTATTTTTGGGGCAGAAAGTTGTGTATAGGGTAGGCTAAGGCTTTTTGGGGTTTTTCTTATTTCCCATCAGTCCATCCAGGTAAGGGTCCGTTAGCGGGCAAGTGGTCCCTGCAGTTCAAGCCAGTTGGCTTTAGAGCAGTGATTTCACATCCTACGTACCACTGGCCCGGATCTACCATGCCTAAAGATGGGTACTTTTGAAAAACAAGTGTGTATATATATTTTTTTCTTTTCTTTTATTGGGCACAACTCTCATGCTTTTATTCACACTCATAAGGCTGCTTTCTCTTTTTGGGGTTTTCATTGGATAGGGGAAAACAAAGAGATTTCTGCTGTTTGGGCAACTTTTTCCTCTCCATACTCGTCTCTTAGCTATTTGCGAGATTTATTATATTTTTTCGAAATTTTTGGCACGGGAAAAATGTAATCTTTTGTTCATTTGAAGCAACATTATCAGAAAGATATAACAAAACTTGCATTTCATCGAGCACATAGAAAGCAAACTTGGTAAGAAGTTGCAATAGGGTTTTACTAATATAACAACTTTGTACATATGTCTGGGAATAAAAGCAAAATTTTTCAAAATTTTTTATATGATCATGACATTTTATGCGAGCATGGGTCCATATACATCCACATGATAAAGAGCAAGAACAAAATGGCACAAAGGGTGGAGGTGAAGAAAATTTTTATACCTCCTTCACTGGTACATGGGTACCCCCCAACTTACTCTGCATTCTGTCCCAGAGTAGCGAAGAATATAGGGTGAGGTCATGTTAGCCCAGTGAAGGTTATCTAGCGGGTTTGCTTGTGCCTTGTAGAAGCTGCAATATGCTTCTTTGCTGCAGCCGTTTTATTTCCCCATTTGGAAGCAGCCGGGACAAGTGCAAAGCTCTCAAGAAGGAAGCTCGAAGCTCGTACATAGTAGTTAGGGAGCTCTTGAAAACACTTGTGGATACTTTCCCTTTTTTAAGAAGATGGAACCAGAATGCCCAGATTCCATCCGGAGGCCACCGGCAAAAGACTCGTGTTGTCTCTGTAGATGGTCCTAAACCACCACAGAAGACAGACTATGATAAGGAAGTGATCCTCCTCTGGAGCTACCAAATCCAGAAAAATCCACCCTCTCTCTATCTTCGGTTGTTGATGGCTAGCTGCCTCGGGATTCTGACATTTCTGTCTGACAGTTGTTGCTTCAGCTCGGCTGGAGGTTTGCCTTGTGTGAGCCATCCCTGTTATCAAGTCCAGTTGTCATCTAAATGTTAGGTCGGGGAAAACTGGAATCATGATAAGGCTTAACTTATTTCAAAATCCGGGTATCGTCCATTAAAAGAAAACTCGAGACGATACAAGATTGGATGATACTAGGAGAGCTGCGTGGCACAACAAACTGCCCGACACGGGACGGGCATGTCGGGCGATACGGTCGCATGAAAACATCTACCCGATAGGTCGTCTCAGAAGAAAACGTGTCGCCCGATGTGGCGTATCGGGCAAACACTGTCAGTCGTTACGTCGTGCTTAACTCTGTGTCGGGCGGCACTAGATAAAATGACTAAGTTCGTCAACCCGATAAGCAGCGCACGATAAGAAAACCCATGCCGGGCGATAGACTGTTGGGAAATACCTTTGCTTTTTGGAGCCATCGCCAGATACAAGGGTGAAGGCAAGCTGGCCGACACGCGAGCAAAAAAGGTATGTTACTGCATGTGGTCCAAGTGGCTAAAAAGAGTAAGTGTATTGCCCCGACACGTTGAGCCCCCCTTGCTATATATAGCAAACTCAGCTGGGGGTAAAACAGGCATTCCTGGGGTGAGTATCGGCCGTTTGAGATATGCCGTTCCCGGGACGACGGTCCCATCCGTCTAATTAAGGGAATTTATTCCCACGCACGATACGGTTGTCTCTCAGGAATACCATCCGTCACGGCCCTTGCGGTGCCCAAGAAACTCCAGCCCGATACAAGCGTGACCGCGCGCCAGCTGAGCTGCTGCTCGACACGACATAAAAGAAGGCTGCTAAAACTAAAGCAAGGTGGAGAAGAAGTAATTGACAGGCAAAACATCATCGGTTTAGGGTAGAGTCCCTGACCTCAGACAGAATCGCTCCTCAAAGCTTTGTAAAATGCAGCGATGGCCCATAAAACAGAAGAGTCGGTACGCTCGGCGCGTGCACTGACTCGGGCCTTATTACAATCCATAAAGTTTATTTTTACAAGTAAAAAGGAAAATACATCCTATTCTAGGAAAGAAAGAAAAACTCGGGCTGTCTCTCGAGGAGCGCTGAAGTTTGCGTCGCCAGCCCGACCGATGTAAGATCATCATGTTTGGCCTTCGACTATACCCATATCTTGCAAGTTAGTTTCTGCTCTCCTGACAAAAACTTCATTTTCATAAAACCTCTTTACTCTGTGCCCATTCACCTTGAAAACCTTTGTCAGATCACCCTTGTCGTAGAGCTCCATCATTCCTGATGGGTATATCTTTGACACAGTAAACGGTCCCGACCATCTTGTCTGTAACTTTCCAGGGAAGAGGCGGATGGAGGATTTAAATAATAGAACTTTATCCCCTTCGCTCACATCCTTTCTTCTCAGGTGAGCATCTAGCCACACCTTCGTTCTTTGTTTTTAGATTTTTGCATTTTCATAGGCGCTCATCCTCAGATCTTCGAGCTCTTGAAGCTGCAAAAATCTCTTTTCTCCTGCTTTGTCGAGGTCCATGTTTAGGAACTTGATTGCCCAAAGGGCCTTGTGTTCCAATTCCAAAGGCAGATGGCAGAACTTTTCGTAGATAAGTCTGTAGGGGGTGGTTCTAATGGGCATTTTGTAGGCGGTCCTATAGGCCCACAGTGCGTCGTCAAGCTTCATAGACCAGTCTTTCCTCGTTCGGCTAACAGTTTTCTCAAGGATCTGCTTGATTTGCCTGTTAGAAACCTCTACCTGCCCTGACATTTGTGGGTGGTAGGGTGTAGCAATCTTGTGCTTTACTCCATATTTGCGTAGGAGTGCTTCAAACTGTCTCTCTCCAAATTGCGACCCTCCGTCACTTATAACAGTGCGCGGTACACCGAACCGAGGAAAGATCATTTTCTCAAATAGCTTGATTACCGACTTGGCGTCGCATGTTTGGGTTGCTACCGCTTCCACCCACTTTGATACATAGTCTACTGCCACTAGTATGTATTGATACCCCCGGGATGGGGGAAACGGTCCCATGTAGTCGATCCCCCATATGTCAAATATTTCTACTTCGATCCAGCTTGCCATCGGTATTTCATTCCTCCGCCCTATATTACTTGTAGACTGGCACTCCTTGCAAACTTTTACAAATTGTACAACATCTTTAAATAGTGAGGGCCAGTAGAAATCTGACTGTTGCACTTTTGCAGCTGTTCTTTCACTACCCAGGTGTCCACCATAGGGGGAGGCGTGGCATTCTATCAGGATATCCGTAGTTTCTTCCTCTGGGATGCATCTCCTGTATAAGTTGTCATCGCATCTTCTGAACAGGAGAGGATCATCCCAGTAGTAGTTTTTAGCGTCCACGAATAGCTTCTTTTTCTGATTGTAGGTAATGTCAGGAGGCAGTTCCCCACAAGCAAAATAGTTGCAGATATCTGCAAACCAGGGCAAGTCTTCTACTTTAGCTTCTGCCAACATAAGGGCCTCATCGGCGTAGTCGTCGTTGATTGATTGTCCCCCTGGTCTTTCAGCTACGATCCTAGATAGGTGGTCGACGACCACATTTTCTGCTCCCTTCTTGTCGATAATTTCGTGGTCGAACTCTTGGAGCAACAAGGCCCACCTCAACAGTCTGGGCTTTGCGTCGTTCTTTTGCATTAAGTATTTTATTGCCCCATGATCTATATATACCTTGACCTTTGCTCTGATGAGATACGACCTGAACTTATCAAACGCGAAGACGATCACGAGCATCTCTTTTTCCGTTGTTGTGTAGTTTACCTGAGCCTCGTCCAACGTGCGACTAGCGTAGCAAATCACATGGTGCTTCTTATCTTTCTTTTGCCCCAGGACTGCTCCAACCGCGTAGTTGCTAGCGTCGCACATCAACTCAAAAGGTAAATCCCATTCTGGCACTTGAAGGATGGGCGATGTTATTAAAGCATTTTTCAGGGCCTGAAAAGCACTGAGACAATCGTCAGAGAAAACAAATTCAACATCTTGTACCAGAAGATTGGACAACGGTTTGGAAATCTTTGAGAAGTCCTTGATGAATCTTCGGTAGTATCCAGCGTGCCCGAGGAAGCTTCTCACTCCCATCACAGACTTTGGTGGAGGAAGCTTAGATATTGCTTTGACTTTGCTTACGTCCACCTCGATCCCATGCTTTGAGATCTTATGCCCTAGAACGATGCCCTCCCGCACCATGAAATGGCACTTTTCCCAGTTTAGGACCAGGTTGTTCTACTCGCACCTTTGAAGAACCAATGATAGATTTTTTAGACAGCCATCGAAGTCCTTTCCATAGACTAAAAAGTCGTCCATGAAAACTTCCACGATATCTTCTAGAAAATATGAAAACATCGATATCATGCATCTTTGAAAGGTGGCGGGGGCGTTGCAGAGTCCGAAGGGCATCCTTCTGAAAGCGTAAGTGCCGTAGAGGCAGGTGAGTGTTGTTTTCTCCTAATCGCCGGGCAAGATGGGTACCATATAGAATCCTCTTTCTTGACGACTTCCTTGAGCATCTGGTTCAGCTTCCTCTGGGATTGAGCCAGGGGCTTGGCGGATTCTTCCAAGTTGATGTGATGCATGCATAAGGCGGGGTTAAGGCCTTTGAAGTCCTCCACTGAATATCCTATAGCCCCCCTATGGTGCCTCAACTCCTCAAGGAGTCGGTCCAAATGGTTTCTCGGAAGTGCGGTGTTTACGATGACAAGGTTTCTCTCTTCTTCATCTAAGAATTCATATTTCAAACCTTCGGGCAATGGTTTCAACTCAGGCTTTGCTCGGGGTGCCTTGTCTTGAGGCTCCTCCACGAGAGAGGCATACTTCACGGGCTCCACCACCTCATCTCTTTCGTACAGATCTTCGTCAGACAGGTCGAAAAGGTCGAGATACTCTGCAATTTCAGGATCTTCAAAGCCGGAATCCTGACAGCTTATATCCCTCACAAGGGGGTCCACTATCCGGATGTCCTCTTCTATCTCCTTGCAGAATTTATCGTAGCTGTCTGCAAAACATGCAAATTCAGACAGGGAAGGACCCCTCATGGCTTCTTTCAGCTTGAAGTCCAGGTGGTCGTCTCCGACCCTCAACGAGATAATCCCCTCAGAGACATCAATCAACACCCTCCCTATCGCCAGAAAAGGGCGTCCAAAGATAATCGGGCAACGAGGATCTTCTGTTGTATTAATTACGACTAGGTCGCAAGGAATGAAGAAATTACCGACCCTGATCGGCACATCTTCAACAATGCCGATCGGTCTCTTGAAGGTATGGTCCGCCAGTTCGATCCTCATATTGGTACGAACCATGTCGGTTAAACCCAACCATTGTGCGAAGCTCAGGGGCATGAGGCTGATGCTTGCCTCTAAATTGATAAGACCTTTTCACTCGATGTTGTCTCCGATGGCAAATGGGATCATAAAAGCTCCAGGGTCTCTTCTTTTGTTTGGCAGGTCAGGCTTCACGAAGGCTGAGGAAGCAGATGCTAGGTGCACGGTCTCAACCCTCCCTCATCTTCTTTTCTTCATGATAAGATCCTTGAGGAACTTGGCATAGGTCGGCATCTCCTCCAAGGCATCAAGGAAGGGGACTTCAAGATGCAGATTCCTGATCGAGTCCATAAACCTTTCGTGATGCTTTTTCAGATTTGCCTTGATCAGCTTGTAAGGAAACAACAGCCTGGGGGCGTAAGGATTCCTCCCACCAGATAGCTCATCGGAAGGCTCCTGTGCAGTCTCTCGGGCTTCTGCTTGTCTACCTTCGTCCTCAGCCGGAATCGCACTCTCAGGCCTTGGCTCAGGCTCTGGTCTGGTTTCATCAGTGCGCTCCACCGTCTTCCCAGACCTTAGTACTGCCATTTTGGCAGTTTCAGGGCAGGAGAGTGTCTTTCCTGCGGGGTCCTTTCTCAGAGCGGCCATCCGGGCCAATCGTTGATCGACTTTATGCTGGCGCATCTGCAGACTCGCCATCTGGTGTTGCATGGAATTCAGAGCTCCAGGACTGGCTAGCGCTCCATGTGCCAACTGGTTGATGATAGTGTCTTGTCTTTTTATGTAAGCGAACAGCTGACCCACCAAGCTGGGTTGGTGCGAAATTCCATCTCGGCCTTGACGTTCACCCTCAGATAGAGATTGCTCACAGCGAGACATGGTGTCTGAGCTCGATTGAACAGATCGCCTTCTACAGAGTTCCTAAAATGGCACGAGAAATCTAGTTTAGAAAATGGGATTATTATTTTGTGCAAAGAGTAATGATAGTAAAATAACAAAAGCAAATAGTGATGTCAAGCTCATTTCTAAGCTTGAGGCACATGAGTGTAGTTTGTGGATTCAGATTCATCAACAGTGCCGTTTTGCCTTGTCCCCGGCAACGGCGCCAAAAAGTTGACCGGCCTAAATCGCGCGTCTAAAATTGGAGGCGGATTTGAAGTTAGTCGGACTTTTACATTTATAAACCCGAACTCTTCTAGGCCCCCACAACTTTGTTTATGGGGTCAAAGTAGATATATGGGGTCGAACACAGGGACAAGGGTGGTAGTGTTGGGAACCTAGAATTGACACGCTACACTCCGACAAGGATGAAAGATGATAAATTCCCAAAAGGGAACGGCAGAACAAGATCGATAAAGCAAAAGAAAAACCCTATCTCCAAATGGAGCTACAAGAATGATTTAAGGTTTTAGTCATTTAGCAGTTTTTATGGGTTTTCATGCAACAGAAACAGAAGGATAAAACTAGAGCTAGAGCAAGGTACGAAGGATAAGACTTCGGTAAAACAAGCGGCAACAGTAACATCCTGCACCCCTCCTCTCAGATCGGGTACCTATAACCAAGCACCAACACCCCTCTCGAGGTTGCTGGACTTAAGTTAGAGTGGAATGTTACTGAAGCAACTCCGTTCCAGGCACTCTCATACTCCAGAATCAGACCAAACACTAGAGCCACAACACAACTCTCAAAGTTGTTGCGACGGGAAAACACGATTCGGTATCTAAGCGAAACACGATCCAAACATGCAAGCTAGAGTTCAGATATCAAACATAGCAGTCATCCAACACTTTGCACCAAGCATAGAGCAGCAAGTAATTAAGCTTTTCTATTCCCATAAACATCAAAGGTCTTAATACATTGCGTAAGAATTAAATAACAAAATTTAAAGATATGTGTCGCCTTCTTGATGTAGAAGGACGACAGGCTACTGCGGCTCTCCGGCCCGATACCGGTCAGGGGCCTAGCCCGATACATCAGTGTCGGGCGATACACCCTCTCGGGTGGGACACCGTGACGGCCGACTGTATCGCTCAAGGACCCTGGCCGATACGCTCATGTCGAGCGGCATACATGACAGACGAAGCGTATCGGGTTCGATATCGTATCGGGCATGGAGCAACACGTTCTACTGTCGGGCACTTGTGTCGCTCGTCCACATTGGCCGATATCGGCCTGTAGTGTCGCCCGGGATGGTCCTAAGTGAACTATCCCCTCCCTCTCGGGATGAGGAAAAGCTCACCTAGTGTTTCCCGGCACGAGCACTGGGGTGCGATAGTCTTGCTCTCGCAGTTTTCCTCCATGGATCGCTCAAAGTTCCCGACTGTGCGAACCGTCTTTTCGGCTTCCTGTAGCTGCTATTTATAGGCAGTGGTTGGGGGAAGTATGGTGCTCCAAGCTCCACGTGTCCTCCTTATTCGCGGGTCTGTGGACGGCCGATACATGTATCGCTCAGCACGGGGGTGTCGGCTGTCGGTCACGTGACGGGCGGCGCGCCTGCCGGTGGGTGGCTGTGTCGCCCAACAAGCTTGGGTTGTCGTGGTGAGTTTGGCTCCCTGTCGGGTAGAAGACATGTCATCCATCAGTTTCTTCTTGTACGACATCCCTTTGTCATGCGTCATTATGTCGCTCCACCCTATCGGGAAGAGGTCGTATCGGGCGTTAGGAAGGCCGAAGCAGATTTGGACTTATTTGTGGGCCGAGACGACCTTATTGATGATAAAACAGACCAAAATGAGGAAAAACACTGCAAAAGATGGAAGTATTGGATTAAGAGCGTGATTTGGCCAATTATTGCGAAAGTACTAATAAAAGAGAGGAAAATAGCAGAAAAGGGCAGTTTTGATAACAGAATAAAGGGCAAAAACATCACAAAAATTGGTGTTATCACCTACTTCTTTTCAGATCCTTCACATTTGAACAAATGTGTGACCCACATCCGGTATCAAGTAACCATGATGAAGAAGTAGTACAGTTAATCTCAATTACGTATACACCAGAAGTAGAGATCTCTATCCCTTACTTCATCTTCCTTGATTCCCTTATTCCTCTCAGTATTTTGAGTGTAGAAGATTTGGACTTCAGCTTGGAAGGAGAACGCTTCTCTGCCTTGCCTGTATCCTTGGAATCCATTCTATTGATCACTATCATGGAACTATCCTTCTTCATTTGTGCTTCAACATTTCAAAATTTCAAAATTTCAAGCAACTCTGACAGTAGTTTAGCCATGTTACACAAGTAGTAATACTTGATAAACATGCTATATGATTTAGGCAAAGATTGTAAAATCATATCCATGGCCAACTCTTGACCCAAAGGAAATCCTAGTTTACTATACGTTCTATATGCCCAATCATATTGAGCACATGGGGTCTAACTAGATCTCCCTCTGTCAGTTTGCATTCAAACAACACCTTAGGCGTACATAGATCAATTCCTACAACCATTGTTATCTTAGGAATATGCAAAACCCTTCTCATAGTTCTTAACTGGTTATGGATATTTATCTCAATTAAATTGTCTGATTTCAATGATGATTTCTTTGCCATTTGATTCTATAAGAGAAAACATTTGCATTTTGTCAAAACTCCTTTTGATTTGATTTGATTTGAATAACATTGACAATATTAATTATGTCTTTAATTAATTATAGCTCCCACTATTTTGATCAAATTGATAGCCCTCACCATCAGTTCGAAAGATTGCAGCGCACAACCTTCTAGTCAACCAAGATCCATATTTCATCTAATCATGAGTCATCTTTGGCTGATTGCCCACAACCAGATTATTTAGGTAGGAAACCTTTGCCAACTGCATCTGAATGCAACTCCTGGATAGATGGTGTGCACAACTCTTTGTCATGATCCATCTTTATGCTTCTAGGTACTTAATATTATTAAGATCACCTAGTTAAGCCTGACCCAAAAGTTAACAAGATAGACTATGTATCCTACTTTGGCAGACCTACATATCTACCATCACACTTCCACAAGATGGACCGCACACTACACTTTGGCATAACCTATGCTTGGTCGATCAAGATTTTTGTGTGTGGTGCTTATGGAAAGCATCTAAGATGTAATATTATATTGAGGGGTTTGGTATTTATACATATACATATCCAATCACCACATATATAGTACGTATCATATACATGCTGTATCCCACAAGAAAAAATAAGAAGCGATAAAGAGATGATTATGGCCATCCTATTGTAATTTCTTGAGCCACAAGGAATTACGGTCATCTAGGTCTACATCACATGTAGCAACATGTTGTTGATGAAGATCTATGCTTGGGTTGCTTTGGGTTGATCAACTCATACTATGACTGATTGACTCGCCTCCTAGACGGTCGGTTGGTTATCACCAAACCATCGTCTGGCACCTCTAGACGGTCGGTTCATCGTGATCCTCATTAGGCCACTAGCTTCTCATCTCGCACCATCTACCAGTCATCTCAGTCCTCCAATCGCTCGTCCAGGAACCCATAATTCTTCGACATAACAAGAAATAAAACTATCTTACTTTTACATATCTCTTTGGGAAACCCCAAGTTACATTCGGGAGGGGGGAGCAAAGGTAGAAGAGAAGGCTTGAATTATCTTGAGTTACATCTAGAATAGAAGAAATGACTCGGTACATAGATTGAGATGCAAAAAACCACAACCAACCAAGCAAACACATAGGGGTTTATAGGCCATAACTACGCTACACATCCACCATCAATACCATTTTAATGAGACACATATTGATTGCATATATATACCATATCATATATGTATATAGGGATTGTGGTGTTTAATCAGATATGCATATTAGCCAGTTAAAGTATTCACATTGGATGCAATAAACAAATGGCAAAGAAAAATCCGATCATATCAATTAATCCTAAAACATAGTATGTTGATATGGCTCTGATAGCACTGTTGGGTTTTGTGGGACATAATATGTAGCGTAAACAAAAAACTTATCTAACCACAAACCCATAACCAATAGATTGCATCAAAAACTATGCAATAGGAAAGATGGTTTAGCGAGATATATCTGGTCCTGAGGCTTGCTCAGCAGCAATACCTCACAGCTAGTACAACCTTCAACCACTTAGTCTTCGATAGTGTCTGTACAACTCCTGGTGTAGACCTAGACTACAGTTGACGATCGTCCTCTTGAGCGGTAGAAATCTCCCACCTCTATAGATAGTCCACATAGACCACTGGGAACTCTAGTTATCCTGAAGGATAGACTAGTAGGAGTCATCCCCTTCTGTCGATGTACTAGTCACTGACACACTCTCCCACCACCAGTTGTTGTTCTGTAGTTGTCTTTCCCTCACTATTCCTCCCTAGATAGGTAGAACTTGCATGGGCTCTCTTAGTTACCAAAACCAGAGAGGACAACAACTTTGCAGAGCAACTGATGTTCTGAGTTGTTTATTCCGAGAAGACCCATGTACCCCTCTATTTATAGTAGAGGGCAGGGCCAGGGTTCCCAGTCTGTGCGGGAATAGAAGGGTTAGGATTTTCCACGAACTGATTGTACTGCAGAAGGCAAACCGATTGGTGCATAATTGAATCGGTCATTTGGGTAGGTGAGCCGATCAGTTCACCCAGTAAATTGGTCATTTCTCTTACTAGACTTTCCTTATTCGTTTCTCATTAATGCAAAGATTAATTATTGTCTCAATCATAATGAACAAGTGAAACAAGGATCTTTTCTCACGAACCAGGAAACGCAACACCTGCTCATTTGGTCCATGTGAACTGATCAGTTCACTAGAGTGAACCGATCATCTCACTGACCATGAACCTATCGGTTCACCCAGTTAACCAGTCAGTTGGTGGTCCAGGTTGTGCAGAACTCAGTCAATGTAGTTTTCAATCAATCTGACACTCTAGCCTGTTGGTTCAACACTTGAACTTGATGATTCTGAGTCAAGTCTATTGATTGAATATTTAATTGAGTAGCTAAACACTTTAGTAATCACTCTAAACTTCATACATGGATAAACTCCTCTTCTAGGTTAATCCTATGTGTGTGACCTATAGGTCCCATTTCACGTTGGCAGTGAATGTCCATAACTAACTTATGACTTCACAAGCAAAGAGCGGTGCCTAGTCGCACATCAGTGCTACCCAAGTGAAAAGGAAAGTTGGATAACAACTTTCAACCTACAATCTGTTATTGGTGTTACAGTGAATGTATAGTTCCTTTGTCACTGATATCCAGATTGGACTCAAGGCATGGAGTTGTCATCCTCTACAAACACTTTAATCCATGTTTCTTGAACTAGAGTAGACTGTCTGGGATATTTGTAAGCTCAATGTCATACATTGTCTCATATGTGCATGGCCATGCATTTCTCAGTCTCGCTTTTCAAGTGGCTAGAATATCATACTCCCTTAGGAGGGACAAAGTCCATATCTATGACTCCCAGTCAAAACCCCATGTGTCAAAGTCACACAATCATCACCTTTATAAAAATCCATATTTCAGGACTGTGTTTGATGATGTCAAAGTGTACCCAACAACATGTGACGTGCAATGATTTTAGGTCAAAGAACCACAGTCACCACCAATACTATAAGAGATGATCCTGACTAACCAAGTGTGGTTTTCATGCATCATTCTTATGGTGGGTCTGTTCGATACACTATTCTCTAACATGTATCTGTGTGCTTGGTTTGATATCATATATCATGACTGATGAGATTTTGTCATCAACCAACACACACTCTAGTCTTTTGTGTTATTGATGTCTATGGTTATTTCCACAATAACAACTGACTAGGGACATCAGTGAGAATGTTCATACTCTTAACATCCGTATGATGTCATTTTTCAAGTCATGTACTTGAAGACATATGCCATTGAATTTTTTTCATTCTCCAGACATCTATGATGTAATACTATTATCTCAAAAATAGTTAAAACATATAGACAGAAATTGCCTTTATTAATATTTCAAATCATTTACAAAGTATGCCATTACAATCATCATAAGACTAGCTCTATGGGCATACATTCCAACAATATTCTCATACAATCATGTGTAGGGAGTATGTTTATGAACATCCTCCTGCTTGTCAAGGCAAAGTTTCAAGGAAAAATTTACTTCTAAATCCACACAACCCAGAGAAATACAAGAGTTCTCTTCTATTACGGTAAATAGATCGAATACAGAGTAGGTAGTTCTATATATGAGATCTAAATCTAAATTGAGAAGTTTGATCCTATATACTATCAAGTATCCAATAAATATCATAAGATAACACCGAAATATGATTTGAATGGATGATATTCAAATTTGATAAAATCTAATCCCAATAGAAAATTGTTCATTTAAGGTTACTAGATACATTATAGAAGTATTAATATCACATATAATATGTATAATAATTTTTTGGTATTTCATGTTTATATATATAAAAAATGTCCTTTAATGATATATGTATATATTGTAGAATTAAAATGCTAACAATATCCAATCTTAATTTTTTTGATCCAAAACACAATCCAAATCTGATAGGTATTGTATATATTTTTTATTAAAATATACCCAAACCTAGATAGAATGTGAACACTTAAAATATCCTTTTAGAGGTTTGTCTCTTCGTAGTTAAACTACAATATCATTTCATATTACTATTGATTTCCCATAAATATAGATAATGTTGATGGGTAAATTGGACAATAGCATACCATTTGTTTTGATGATGAAAAATATTTCATTCTTGTGGATCTAACATGCTACTTGAGTATTTTAGGGTTCAAGAAAAAGAGGAGATCATACTAAGGGAATAGTTGAAGATCATGCACTTGAATGTTTAATATTTTCATGATGGTACTCAATGTAAAAATGTGTACACGTATATAATGTACAAGTACTTAGATATCTTGTAAATCAAGTATTAGATCTTATCCATCCACTCAGAATCCTAAGATAGGATCCCATAGAGGTTAGAGTCATTATCATGCATTATAACACACACTAATAGGTGGTTCAGAAACCTGAAATAGGATCACCCTCAGTCGAGAAACTAGCGGATCTAGACACCCTCGGTCGAACATTTTTGTGGATCAAAAACTACCTTGGTCGAGCATATTGAGAACAGTCGGAAACTAACATATTTGTGCTCTAAAATGTGTTTCGGTCAAAAATATAGTCGAGCGACCCAACCTCGGTCCAAAGCTTATGACCGTTAGAACAGGTAGTTGGGAGTTGAAAATAGACGTTGGTACACACTTTCCCTAAACCCAGGCTCAATCAAAGAAAAGTTCGATGGAGACATGGTTCGATCGATAAGTCAACTGAGTAGGGTTCTGGATTGTTCTTCTAAGCTCAAAGAAATTAGCCATTGCTAGCTGACCACTTTCTACCTAATAGTTAGTTAAGTACTAAGAACACTCTAGAGACTCCTTGAAACATCCCTAGACACTTGCAAACCATTCCTATAAATAAGAGAGGCCCGAGGACACCTAGAACACACACACTACACTTAAGCATCCATTCTAGAGAGCAACAAAGCTAAGATTCACTTGCTATCTTATTCCTTGTACTCTAAAGTTGTGTCCTATATATACAATCTACTATCCACCATATATAGACACATACATCATAAGTTGATAGGAGTTCTATACACTTGATATAGGATCAAAGCATAGTATTTCATTGGTTAAGTATTGTCTTTCTTCCAATCTATCTCTTTTATATTGTACTTTGTTCTCCTTGATTACTCCTAGGGTTGAAGGTTGTTGAAAGGAGGTTTCTTGATGCTACTTCAACAAAGTAAAGGGTTCTCCAAGGTGTTCTTAAGGTAACTACAAGAAGGATTCTTCAAAGGAGGTTGGAGATACTTCTAGGTGAAGGTTATCTCAAGGTGATTGAGCTACTTTAAGGAAGTGAAGGCTGCTCTAAGATTTCTTGAGGTTACTTTAAGAAGGCTGCTTCAAGGAGGTTAAGGTTACTTCAAGGTGAAGGCTACTTCGAGAGGAAGGTGATTGTATTTCATTGTAACATCCTTGTGAGGTAAATAAAATAAATCACTTTCAAAATCCCAATTGGAAACAATTGGGCAGTGGATTGAAAACCTTTGATTGAAAGGTTGAAACCACTCTACATCTAAGTGTCTTCCTTGTTTCCTCCTCCTTTGGTTTGAGTTTTCAATTAAATTTTAAAGTACCAAAAACTCTATTCACCTCCTCTAAATATTTCAATTGGTATCAGAGCAGGTCTTCAAGGAGCCTTAATAGGTCTTCAAGAATGGGGGACAACTTGCTTATCAACCTCAACCTTGAAGGAACTTACGTGAGCCTGCCACCACCTTTTGATAGAAGCAACTATAGTTATTGGAAAAGAAGGATGCAATTTTACTTCCAAAGGATCAACCTAGATCTTTAGAGGATGGTGTCCTTTCCTTATGAGCTTCCTAGAATGGATTTTTCAATAAGGAATCTTGAAATGATAAAACAAGTTCAATTGTATGCAAAAGTGGTAAGCATTATATATTGTTCTATTTCCGTTGGTGAGTTTAATAGGATATATTCATGTGAAACTGCTTATGAAATATGGCATAAACTTTCAATTACACATAAATGTACAACTCTAGTTAAGAACACCAAGATTAATATGCTTAAACAAAAGTTTGAACAATTCCACATGCAACCTAATGAGTGTATTAGTGAAATGTATGCAAGGTTTTTTTCTGTTGTTAACAGTTTGAGTGCATTAGGTAAGTATATAAGTGAGGAAGACCAGGTGTCCAACATTCTTAGATCCTTGTCTCCTAAATACAAGCCAAAGGTACCAGCCATTGAAGAAGCCAATGATCTTACCATAATGAGGATGAAGCAACTAATTGAAATTCTAGAGACTCCTGAAGTCACCCTTGAAGAAGAATAAAGATTGGAGTTGGATCTTGTGACGTCCCCAGATTTTCTAAAACTTAATCTGACGTGTGACATCCAAATTGAAACCCTCACCTCAGCAAGAATCCCAATTTAAACACACAAACTAGGATAAGAAGAAGAAAATTAGAGGAAGTCAAAAGGAAACATAGTAGCACATGTACATGAACAATAATAAAACCATACACACATGTTCACCATTCAACATATAATTACAACATGAATTGTTACAAAATTTAATATTACATATTAAACATAAAACTTATACATATACATGTACTACCACTAAACTACATGATCTTAAGACAATAGGTCCACCTGTACATCAGCTCGCCACACAAATCTCAACTATCTAGATCTTCAAGAGCATAACCCCATCCTAAACAAAAGATTACATGTAGTACATGTCAGCACAATATTCAAGAATATTGTACTGAGTATGCCTACGTGTCTTTTATATACCTCTCATCATATCTTGGCAATAAGATAAAACTAATATACTTGGCAGTAACAGAAGAATATAACAAAAGCATATACTCGAACAAATATGTTTATTAACAAAAGAGAACACATGTTTTAGCATGACTTTCCATTATATGTAAAGTTGATCAACCACATGCACTATTCTACCAAAGAGATTTAGTGCTCACATGTACTATTCTGCCAAAGAAATTTAGTACTTCACAAATGCACTATTCTACCAAAGAGATTTAGTGCTCACATGTACTATTCTACCAAAGAGATTTAGTACTTTCATCAATGCACTATTCTACCAAAGAGATTTAGTGCTATCATATAATGGATCAAATATTTTATGTTTCATGTGTTCATAGCCATATAAGTATGGAAAAACAAGCAACATATCATACAAGAACAATCATTTCAGTAAATATCATATGCCAAGTATTTTACTACACATATAACACAAACATATTGTATAATAAGCTAAGTAAGAGGTAATGGCGTACCTTCCAAAGAGATATCATAATCACATATTCCTCATGTCATATATATCCTTGGTCAAACCCTGATCAAGACAAGATCACATATCACTATCAGGTTCTCATCGTCATAACCCTAGTTATGTCCATTTTAGGGTTTGCTTATCTCATCATGATATGTGCATCATTACTTGTATTCTTATCTTAGAATTATCTTACTGATGTCATATTCCATATTATTTACTCATTAACTGATAATCATATTTTCCATCATTATGTGAACCTATTAACCCTAGGTTACATGCATTAACCTAAATCAGGGTTTCAAACCATGTATTAAGGGTTAATTTCATATAACATGGATTTCATGTATCTAACTAATATTTGATTTACAACTTAGCTTTAGATTATTGATATAAACCCACTCTGTAAATTTCACCATTTATTGAGCATGCATGTATTTAATACATTTTATTTAGGGTTAGTAGCCCTAATTAGCCATATGTAACAAATTACATGATTTCATGCATCAACATCATAATTACTGACATCAGATGGATTCTAAACATGATTATAGACTTAGTAATATATTCTCATAATTTTAGGTCTTCGTTTATTATTTATAACAAATGGTATAAGCATTATACAACTTACATGATATTCCTAACAATATAGCATCAAAACACTTATTTTATGGTTCCATGTTATTCTACTCATTTTTTTGAGAATTTTGATACTTTTTTTGTATTTTTCTGATGCTCGAGCTAATTACTAGGAATTTTACAAGATCTGACAATTTCTAAAGGAATTTATCTTTTCAGACCAATCGACCGTTGACATGTGGCTAGCAAGCTCAAGACCTGCCCGGTTCATCTTTGAGCCGGCTGATTCGATCTCAAATCAGTTGGTTCGGTGGTCTGGGATTGGACCCGGTCCGTCTTCTTTCTCTTCCGTGAATCCACTCCACGCCCAATTGGTTGATGCATGCTTGCGTTGTTTCCAAGAAACGGCCGCCGCTGCTGGCTCCAGTTCTCGGCATGCAATCGTGCACCGTCATGGCTAAACAATGAACACTTGAGATGGATTGCAGGTGATCAGTCCTCAAAATCCTCTCCTTGAAGCCTCCTAGTCGCCTACTGTGGCTGCGCCTTCCTCCTGACTTTGGCTACCTCCTCCTCGCCTCTACAGCCACTCATCACTCAAGGTTAGGCTGCAGATCTCCTTCTCTGCTAGGTCGTCAGTTCCTGGTCCAGATTGTGCGCCACCGGCCTAGCACCTGTGTCCTCACGTCCACTTTTGTGGTGGCTCCTCATCGTGGCTTCAGGAGTCCGCTGGCACCTGCTCTTGGCGCTGTAGCGTCGCTCCCACTCTCCAGCCTGCTGTCAAGTGCCGCCGCCACAAGGTGCTGCTCTAGCGAGCAAGCAAGGCTGGATTAGGAGCTCGATGTTTGCGGAGGCTGATCCATAGCTCCACCTGTTCTTCACTTTCTGACGCCACCATACAACCACATACAAGAGCAAGGGGTTGGGGAAAACAGAAGCGTTGTCTTCCTCGGGTACCCAAAGGAACTGGAGATGCATTGATCCTCAATGAACCTTCCCCAGCCATCCAGATCTCCTGGTTAAGCATAGATACCCAAAATCTGACCAAACAAGCTTCTCTCAACTAGAGTTCATCACACCACCTAGCTATGTCCTCGATGCTAGATGGACCTCCCTCCAACTTCGTCGTGGTCCGGCACATGTCTCTCGATGGTCAGCCACCACGAACAAGCCTCTCATTCTCCCTCTCTTTGGTCCCTTCTTCTTCTATTTCCCTACTGGAGGAGAGGCTGAGAAACTGAATACTACAGTCACCCTCACATCCCAAATGCGGCTTGAACTGCATTTCTAGAAACAGGCTATGAAAACTACCCATACCTCCTTGCATAGTGCCACGACCCCAACGTGGCTTAGTTGAGGCTCGTCATTGCCTTTCACCCCTGATCACGAATACTAATAACTACAGGGTAAAACATACAACCTGGACTATTGGGTCCTTGCGTGGCAGAGATGCAACCAGGTCTGTGGCTCTTCCTGTTCGCCCAAAGCCATCATGCATCTAGTGAATGGGCATGCTGCTTTTATATATAACCACCCCAAGTGACATTCAAAGTCACACCAACTTAGTCTAAAACAATTGGAATACACTCATATGATCAAAACACACTTCGGGTGCTATCATTATGTCATTGTAATATGTAAACTAAAGAAAATCAAAATTCCATTCTATCACATCCTACACACCTTAAAAGATATTTTGTCCTCGAAATTAAGCCATCATCTTACTTCAAAGAACTTCATCCATTTCTAGGGCACCATTCAAAGTGCAAAATTCCCATAAATATCATGTCCAGAACATATATGTACCACTCCTAAGAGATTACAAGCATCTTGGATGCACCATCACTCCATACCAGGTTGAAACAAAGGTTTAAAGGCTTAGGTTACTTTGATAACACCTTTCACATTTTAGGATTTACATGCTCACTTTACCCAAGCATTGAGGGTTTTATCAAACATTTATCATATTCATAAGGAATTAGTTACAAAAGAACCCATTTCGTCTAATGGACTAGATTAATGTTCCATCATCATAATATTGTGCTAATTGTTAGAACATGTTCAACATTAACATATTCTTCTTAGGAGGGAGTTAACTAAAGTTAACCCACTTTATCCATCTAGATCATATCAAGGTGTCATAATCGTTATGTTGTGCTAACTATCAATGCTATATTTTTTTTAAGCACTAAGATTAACACATCAGGCAACATGTTTCATTCACATGACCTTATTTCATCACTCATAATAAATTACAACATTTACTAATGATTTCATCACAAGATTAGCCAACAATTTCACATTATCATCATTATTCGTGTATATGGTTAACCATTTATGCATTGATATCAATTAAACCATCTCTAGGTTTCCATCATATCATGTCTATATATTGTGTATCGAGATTAGTTCACATCCTTACATCTATTATATCATGGTTGTGCTAACAAACTTATACAAGTGGCTCAGCAAACATATATCAAAACTTTATCTAGTCCAACTGAGGTTCTCCCAACCCTTATCATGAGTGTAGTTCCATGCTCAGTCTCTCTGAGTTAACTCACTCTATGAGTATCTCATATGCATATACTTTATCTTCCCTTCTTAATCTAGGGTTATTGGGTATACCTCATTGGCACTAGTCGATTGCCTTACAAGCTCAAGCCACATAAGCACAAACCAAAACATGCTATGACATTCTCTTCTCAGCTCTATACCCATGGAAACTATTTCTCAACTCTCTTTCTCTTATATACACACCACTAGATTCCTATATGGGAACCACCAACCCGAGCATGAGGTGGTACAAAAACTAACATAGCTACCTCCTCCAGGGTCTTGGGCTCTCTCCCTCACCTAGATGGAAGGCACTCATATTCATATTCACATATGCACATGTATCCATCCTCTCTCTGTCTCTAGGGTTTGGTCCTCCCAAGGACATCTAGGGTTCAACAAGACTATAGGAATCATGCATTAAGAAACACAACTCATTCACTCAGGAGTAGTCTAGTTTAGGACATATCATATCACATATCTCAGAATTCTCATATTTTGGAGTTTAGGTTCTCTAACCTTCTCCCAATGGGTCTCACTCTCTCTGGAGTTAACCCCGAAACTGGTCCTAACACTAGAGGTCCTCCTTCATAAAAGAGATTGAGGCTCGTGCTGACTCACAACCTAGTCTTAACTTAAGATATCTTATCTCATAAAAGCCTAGTTACTTGCATCATCAAGACTTATCTCAAAACCTCAAACCTAACTCATGTCCTCAAAGACAAACATATATTATCATAAACCATCTTATATCATCTATGTAAGACTTACATCATATCATCAAAACTTATATCATCTATTCCATCTATCATATATACCAAACAAGGCTCTAGACATCTAATCTAGAACTACACTCTCTTCTAGACTGATGTCATTCAATTTCACTTAGGTTGCATGACCACCTCCTACTCGTACATGTGTGGGGACACATTTTTGTAATACATATATAATAAAATATTATATAGTTTTTCTCTGATAAAACAAGCGTCAGAGAAAAATATCGATGTTCGATCTGTTTGGAATCAAAAACCAAATCCTGAAAACGAGTGTCCCACACATAGTTGAGAGTCCCGTGTCATGAAAACTAGTGAAAAGGGTGAGAACATGGTGTAGACTAGTGTAGCTACTCCTCTAGACAACGTGCACAATATGTCTAGGGTTTCTCTTCCCTTGATGCACGTCATTTCCATATAGTGCAACGTCCCATACCGCTGCACTACAAGGAAAGAACAACATATAAGGACTTGCTATTCAACAAGCACCAGTCCAGACTTAGTTCTCTGACATCTAGGTGCTAACCTAGAGGCTAGGTCAGATCTAGTCTCTAAAAGATGACTAATCTAACCCTAAACGATTATTAAGTTCAAGGTTCTTTAGTTTTGAATTGCATACTGAGAAAATGTCAGGCTTTGCTATTGTTCATGCTCTGATACCACCTGTTACATCCCCATATTTTCTAAAACTTAATATGATGTGTGACATCCAAATTGAAACCCTCACCTCAGTGAGAATCCCAATTTAAACACACACACTAGGCTAAGAAGAAGAAAATCAGAGGAAGTCAAAAGGAAACACAGTAGCACATGTACATGAACAATAATAAAACCATACACACATGTTCACCATTCAACATATAATTACAACATGAATTGTTACAACATTTGATATTACATATTAAATAGAAAACTTATACATATACATGTACTACCACTAAACTACATGATCTTAAGACAACAGGTCCACATGTACATCAGCTCGCCACACAACTCTCAACTATCTAGATCTTCAAGAGCATAACCCCAACCTAAACAAAAGATTACATGCAGTACATGTCAGCACAATATTCAAGAATATTGTACTGAGTACGCCTACGTGTCTTTTATATACCTCTCATCATATCTTGGCAATAAGATAAAACTAATATACTTGGCAGTAACCTCTAGTACAGAAACAACGTTCAACGTCGCTTTTAGAGGCGTCGGGTTTTTCGTAAAACCGACACTACTCACATTAAATGTCAGTTAATAAGGACATCCGACGTCTATATTTGAAGACCAGCTAGACACGGGTATCACTTTTCATTCAGTGTCGGTTGAAGAAAAGCAACCGACGCCTAAAGTAGCCCGCGAAATCCAATTTTTTTGAGCAAAAAAAAAAACTGCGCCAAAGTATCAGATACAACGTCGGTGTTTTAGCTAATAACCGACGCTGAATGAAGATAAAATTTGCGCCAAAAGTTCTAATATGGGCGTCGGTTGTCTTATAATAACCGACGTTATAAGTGTGCGCGCGTCGTCCCCGCCAAAATTTTTTACACCCTTATTACGTCGTTTTTTTATGGAAACTGACGCGGTTAGGCTGTAGCGTCGGTCATTTAAACAACCGACGCTTATGTTTAACTTAACAGCACCAGCGCGAGCGACTCTTCCCCTTTCTCTGTTTCATTCCCGATTCTTCTCAGTTTGGTCCGGTGATTTCTTGCTCGTCGCCGCTCGTTGCTTCCTCCGGTCGTTGCTCGTTGCTGCCGCCGGTCGTTGCTCCTCTCTTCTCCTCACCGCCACCCCCGCCGGTAGCTGCTTCAGTGCTCTCCTCGCCGCCGCCAGCTTCCCGCCGGTCTCTGCTCCTGGTGGTCGCCCACTAGCTGTTCTCCTCCGCCGATCAAGGTAACCCTTCGATCGTCCGCCTTTTTTCCTCCACCGCTGGCTTTCTCTACCACTGCCGACCTGGACCTCACCCAGGCGGAGCCTAAGCAGGTGCCATGGCACGCCTAGGGTCCCAAGCCCAGGTGCCCTGCCTAGCTAGGCCTCTGGGCGGATGCTTGGGCAGTGCCAGGGCACGCCTAGGCTGCTGCTGGGGTTTGGATTCATCTACTGGATTGAACGCTAGATCAACCTATACAAAGGATGCCCAAAAAATGCACTGATTTCACCCCAAAAGCCATTGAAAAATATTCTGATTGTGTTTATTTATGTACTGATTTCACCAGGCCAGTGGAATTTTTTTTAAAGTTATTTACTGATTGTGTTTATTTATGTACTGATTTTTTTATGATTTATTCATCTACTTATTTGTATTTTTCATCTACTTATTTGTATTTTTTGTCTACTGTTTTTTATTTAGTTATCTACTCATTTGAATTTATTTGTGTACTGCTTTTGAAATTATATAATCATCTAGTGATGTAACTTTATCTCAGACTCATTATGAACCATTAGATCTAGATCTTAGGGTATCTCTACCGTCCTAACTATGAAATCAGTAACTTGTTTCCTTTTTGAGTATATTGACAATGTTAATCACCTAACTTGAAGAACTAGGATATGAATGATGAAACTAGGATTGTAGGTATAAGAATGACAACACATGTATTTGTTGGCCTAGAAACCCATCCAAGATTTACTCATTAGGAGTAAATCTTGGATAGTCCCCGGTTTGGGACTGTTCTTGAACACCTAATCTCACTTAGGATGTAAGTGTATAATGTGTATTGGGTTTTTGAGAAAATTTTGGTAGCATTTCCCCGTTTGTTCTCTAAGTACATATGTACTTAGAGAACAGCAGGGAAATGCTGCCAAAATTTTCTCAAAAACCCAATACACATTATACACTTACTAGTGAGATTAGGTGTTTAAGAATGGGATAGGTGGTACACATTTATTATATATAAGAATGACAACACATGTATTTGTTGGCCTAGAAACCCGTCCAAGATTTACTCATTAGGAGTAAATCTTGGATAGTCCCCGGTTTGAGACTGTTCTTGAACACCTAATCTCACTTAGGATGTAAGTGTATAATGTGTATTGGGTTTTCGAGAAAATTTTGGTAGCATTTCCCCGTTTGTTCTCTAAGTACATATGTACTTAGAGAACAGCAGGGAAATGCTGCCGAAATTTTCTCAAAAACCCAATACACATTATACACTTACTAGTGAGATTAGGTGTTCAAGAATGGGATAGGTGATACACATTTATTATACATAAGAACAAGGTCACTTGTATATTTTACACAACATGGACGAAGTGAACGTTTATATCGAGGAACATACCAATTTCATCAAGAGACAATATCCTCGAGCCAATACAATGTGGCTTGCTAGAGAGCATAACAAGACATTTATTAAGTGGTTTGAAAATAAAGTCTTACATCAACTATCTCAAACACCAGATGATAAACTGAAACTATCAAATGCCTCGCCTTTAAACCAAAATTGACTGTTATGTCTTATGAAGGGTATGACATTAATGGATTCACATATTACACAAAGAGCCAAGATGATAAGAGTGTCATCCAAAACAGTGGGGTCACCCTTCAAGCATCGACTATGTTTTTTGCAAGTGCAAAGGATAAGAGTCCACGTGAAGCTAAAATGTCATATTACGGTGTCATTGAAGACATATGGGAGTTTGACTACATAGATTTTAGAATTCCGCTCTTCAAATGTAATTGGGTTGATAACACCAAAGGAGTTATAGTGGATGAATTGGGTTTCACTTTAGTGAACTTTGAAAAGATTGGCGAGAAGGATGAACCATTCATATTGGCATCACATGCGAAACAAGTATTTTATATCGATGATCCTGCAAATGATAAATGGTCGGTTGTTCTTCATGGTAAAATACAGTTCATTGAATATCCTATAGATGAAGAACAATACTATGATAAGTATGATGACTCCAGTCCATTCTCAGTTGGGTTGCCAACACCAGAAAATATTGAAGCTAATGATGACTTGTATGTGCGCGAAGATCACAATGAAGGATTGTTAATTGATAAAAAATCGCAATATTAGAGGCATGTTTATACAATGTTTTTTTATATGTTTTACAATGTGAATTACTTTACAATGTGAATGTGAACTTTACAATGTGAATTTTACAATGTGAATTACTTTATAATGTGAACTTTACAATGTGAATTACTTTACAATGTGAATGTGAACTTTACAATGTGAATTTTACAATGTGAATTACTTTACAATGTGAATGTGAAATTTACAATGTGAGCTTTACAATTTGAATTACTTTACAATGTGAACTTTACAATGTGAATGTGAATTTTCAGATGGCTGAGCATTCTCCTGATGACCATGCTGATGATTACCGTGAGGGTGAGGACATCAATGCGCCGCCTCACAATGTAAGTTTTAAAAATATATCATATATTTATATCTATATGTCCATTTATAGTTATATCTTGTAAATGTGTTTATTTTGTCAAATTTTAGGTTGATGATGCACATGTACCATCTGAAGCACTTGAGGCACTTGATCAGCAACACCAAAAAGTTGACAGGAGAAGGGGCATCACTATGATGAAGAAGTTAATAGCGCAAAAGGGCAATGGACCCAAACTTGTTGTGGATTTTGATGATGCAGGAAATGCATCTGGTGTGAATCACAATTCATTTGTTTCATATCTTGGGTATGTTACTCGTAGCCATTGCGGTTGTAAGATAGATTCTTGGAATAAAGTTTCTAAGGAGAAGAAAGACGTAATATGGAAGGATTTATGCGTGAGTTATTATTAATTTGCAATTCTATTTTGTAGATTATTAATTTTTTGGATACTAGTTAATAGCAATTCTAATTTGCAAGTATATTTGAATTGGATGAAAAGATGCATCGTAAATGCGTGATGCAACGCTGTGGGAGAGTCCTAAGGAACTATAGGACAAATCTCACCCGAGAATACATAAAAGAAGCTGACAAGAGGAAGAAGATAGAACTTCCTGGACAAAGAAGAATGGGACGCGTTTGTTGCTTCAAGACAAACGGATGAATTCAAGGTATTAGGCGTCAGTCCCAATCTCATTAATATATGTTGTATTCACCTATTCAAGATTAACATTTACTGTTACTAACCAAATCATTAATGTGCATACTAACTAGGCCCTCAGTGAGGCACAAAGATCAAGGCGTGCACTGAATGTGCATGACCACACAATGGGTCCAAAGGGGTATGCAAGCATTCGCCAAAGACTACAGTCTGAGGCTACTGCTCAGTCTACTGCTACTCAGGAGTCCTCCACTATAGGTAGCACACCTCTACCTCAACATGATATCTGGATAGCTGGGAGGCAAAATAAGAAGGGAGAAATAAGGAAGCCCACAACTGCTGAGGCGGCTGAAAAAATGGTAAAATACAACTCTTACAACAATCGTTCGAATATTGATTAGTTGTGGTGTTTACTTAATTACAAATTTTTGTTTTGGCGATTAGCGGGAGCTGCACGAGCTGAGGAAACAAGGCAAGTTCATACCTGAGGGCACAAGGGATGAATTGACAGTTGCTCTGGGTAACCCAGAGCATCCTGGACGTGTTAGGGCTGCAGGCGCTGGTGTGGGCATCAAAGCTTTTTTTGGGCCATCCCAGCGCAAACATGTCCCAAAAGTGGGACTTTCACAAGAAGAGGTAACATATTTTTTCCTTGTAGATGTTACTGTAAAAGAGAATTCAATAATTAGAATTTGACATTAATTTTATCAATGTATAGGTAGATAAGCTATTTGATAGGAAACTCGAAGAAGCAATGAAAAAGTGGCAGGCATCTCAGACTGCCACTTACCAGACAGTACCTATCGTGTCTCCTACTACAGGCTCTACTCCTACTGTAGAGGTTGGGAGTAATCCTGTAGACCCACCACCTAGCAAATCTGCTGTAAGTATTTTTATGACATAGTAACTAGTTTTTTAATTCAATATGATATGTTTTCAAGATGATATGTATATATGTATATAACATTCTTTACACAAAAATTTGTAGGGGTTGAAGCCATGCCGTCTAAAAGTTAATGAATATGTCATTGCAGAGGCGTCAGCTTACCCATCCCTACCAGGGGAAATGTTTCACGGGTCTCCATTACCAGCTGGTTGGATTCGTGTGAGCCCGATACATATATTCCCTAAGTGGATGGATCTTCCATTGCCATATGCCCACCCAGATTGTGAAACGCTTGGTGAGGCAGAAGGCGGAGTGATATTGTGGCTAAAAGCGGATGTCCTCTTTACTAAAATTGTATGGTAAATTTACATTACGTTAAATTGTTAGTGTGTGTATATGATGTCAGTTGATCTGAAATTATTATATACATATATATATATATATATATATATAGGTTAAAAAGAAGACACCCACAACATCTAGGCCTCCACTTCCACCTCCTACATTACCCAGTTGGGTTCCACAGGACCTAACTGTCCCGTTAGGTCCTAACTGTAGGGGTATGGCAATATGGTTAGGCGAACATGATATAAACTGCCCTATAACTATTTCTATAGATTCAGATGTTGCAGGTCAATCATACGAAAGCAAACTATTTATACAAGATATTTTGGAGTTGTTTCGATATGATTGGCTAAATACATCTGTGATAGAGCTATGGATAAGGTGAGATCTTCTTTATACATCCATATACCTTGTGTAGGATCTGGTGATCTGGTTTCTTATTTATTAATGCATGTGTAATTAATACATATTTTGTAGCTACTTAGACAAGATATGTGCAGATTTTGCATTCGAACATGTAAGATTTTTGATTCCATCTTTGATTAGTCTAGTAGCTAAAGACCCTCCGTCAGTTCAACAATACTGCTGTGAGGCTTTTTCAATTTTTGCTCAAAATAAGAAGACGATGATAATGGCTCCATTCAATGTAGAGTAACTTTACTTTGCTTATTATAATTTGGACTTAAGAAAATTACATTTTTATTGTGGATTTTGAGTTATTAATTTTTAACTTTTTTACCTCTAGTGGTATACATTGGGAGTTACTGGTTATTGTCCCCGAGACGTTCACTGTCTATTATCTAGATCCTAAGGGGAGTAAATTGAATACAAAATATGGACACATAATGAAAATGGCATTATTCCGGTGAGAAATATTTCATTTTCATATCCTTTAACATATGTTATTACATTACTATTTAATTATGCAATGTACTGTATAACATTAACATGTAGGGGTTTTGATGAGTTCAAAAAGGCTGGAGGAAAGGTCCCCACGAAAAAGAACCAGCCAATAATTTAGAAGAACGTGAAAGTAAGTTCCCGACTGCAATATATGTATATATTATTTATGTGAACAGTGCTTAATTAGTTGTATTTTTTAATATTTTGTATGTTTGAATTTATAGTGTGCCACACAAGACAATGGATGGGCATGTGGATACTACGTGATGCGATTTATGCACATGATTATCAAATATGCCGCAATGGACATCGATTGTATTGCTGAGGTATTATATAGTCTCATTAGATAATATGAAATATATCAATCTTATTTATAGCTCATTAATTATATATATACATCATTCTCTTTATAGGTGTTTACAACTGACCACACTACAGGAAATGCCTTACCAGATGTACATGCTCCCTATACGACGGGAGAATTAAATGAAGTAAGAGAAGAATGGGCAACAACCATACAAGTAGTGGGGGTTTTAAGATATAATTGGGATGTTGATAGCGAATAATGACTAAAGAATTATATTTTGTAAATGAATTTCTGAATTATAATATATGTGTGAATGTTTCTACATGTCTGGATGTTTCTACATATGTCTGAGTGAAAATGAATGAAACTGTTGGTTGCTATATGAATGTTTCTATATGTGAATGTGAAAATGAATGGAACTACAGATTGCTAGCTACATGAATGTTTCTAAATGTGTGAAAATCAAATGCAACTGCAGGTTGCATTGTAAATGTGTGAATATCTTTGTTGTTAATTTTGTAGGTTTGTGGCCTGTTGTTGGCTGATATCAATGGATGTCGTAAAACCTGTAGTTCATAACTGAACTGCAGGTTTCTCATTCTGCGACCAACCATACAGCAGGTCTGCAGACTGACAGCAAAAAAAACAACAAATAGGCGTCGGTTATTTGTATAAAACCGATGCCACATCGTTACAGTGTCGGTTTCTAATAGTAACCGACGTCTATTTCTTTAACACCGCGGCCGTGTTGGCCAGCACGGCCGTGTTGGTAATGCTATGACGTCAGTTTATTATATACTACCCGACGCCTATAGTGCCCAAGATGGCACCCTTTCTGTGGCGCGAAGGTATATGGCGTCGGTTTTTATCTAATAATCAATGTCTATGTACTTAACACCATGGCCGTGCTGGCCAGCATGGCTGTGGCAGCGGACCAGACACCATGGCCGTGCTGGTCAGCACGGTCGTGGCAGCGGACCAGACACCACGGCTGTGCTGGCCAACACGGCCGTGTTGGGAGTGATATGACATCGGTTTTTATCTAATAACCGACGCTAATAGTGCCCAAGATGGCGCCCTTTCTGTGGCGCGAAGGTATATGGTGTCAGTTTCTTATCTAATAACCGACGCCTATAGTGCCCTGCTGGCGCATTTTCGGTGGCGCGCAAAGGGTTGTGGCGTCGGTTTTTGAACCGACGTGTAACAACTGGGATTTTAGTGTCGCCCACATAGGTGTCGCTTAGAAACCGACACTAAAGGCCTTAAATAACCGACACTAAAAGTCGTTTATGTACTAGTAATAGAAGAATATAACAAAAGCATATACTCAAACAAATATGTTTATTAATAAAAGGGAACACATGTTTTAGCATGACTTTCCATTATATGTAAAGTTGATCAACCACATGCACTATTCTACCAAAGAGATTTAGTGCTCACATGTACTATTCTGCCATAGAGATTTAGTACTTCACAAATGCACTATTCTACCAAAGAGATTTAGTGCTCACATGTACTATTCTGCCAAAGATATTTAGTACTTTCATCAATGCACTATTCTACCAAAGAGATTTAGTGCTATCATATAATGGATTAGATATTTTATGTTTCATGTGTTCATAGCCATATAAGTATGGAAAAACAAGCAACATATCATACAAGAACAATCATTTCAGCAAATATCATATGCCAAGTATTTTACTATACATATAACACAAGCATATTGTATAATAAGCCAAGTAAGAGGTAATGGCATACCTTCCAAAGAGATATCATAATAACATATTCCTCATGTCATATATATCCTTGGTCAAACCCTGATCAAGACAAGATCACATATCACTATGAGGTTCTCATCGTCATAACCCTAGTTATGTCCATTTTAGGGTTTGATTATCTCATCATGATATGTGCATCATTACTTGTATTCTTATCTCAAAATTATCTTACTGATGTCATATTCTAGATTATTTACTCATTAACTGATAATCATATTTTCCATCATTATGTGAACCTATTAACCCTAGGTTACATGCATTAACCTAAATTAGGGTTTCAAACCATGTATTAAGGGTCAATTTCATATAACATGGATTTCATGTATCTAACTAATATCTAATTTACATCTTAGATTCAGATTACTGATATAAACCTACTATGTAAATTTCACCATTTATTGAGCATGCATGTATTTAATACATTTTATTTAGGGTTAGTAGCCCTAATTAGCCATATGTAGCAAATTACATGATTTCATGCATCAACATCATAATTACTGACATCAGATGGATTCTAAACATGATTATAGACTTAGTAATGTATTCTCATAATTTTAGGTCTTTGTTTATTATTTATAACAAATGGTATAAGCATTATACAACTTACATGATATTCCTAACAATATAGCATCAAAACACTGATTTTATGGTTCCATGTTATTTTACTCATTTTTCTAAGAATTTTGATACTTTGTTTGTATTTTTCTGATGCTCGATCTAATTACTAGGAATTTTACAATATCTGACAATTTCTAAAGGAATTTACCTTTTTAGACCAATCGGCCGCTGACATGTGGCTAGCAAGCTCAAGACCCGCCTGATTCAACTTTGAGCTGGCTGATTTGATCTCAAATCAGTTGGTTCGGTGGTCTGGGATTGGACCCGGTCCGTCTTCTTTCTCTTTCGTGAATCCACTCCATGCCCAATTGGTTGACGCCTGCTTGCATCATTTCCAGGAAACAGCCGCCGCCGCCGGCTCCAGTTCTCGGTGTGTAGTTGTGCACTGTCATGGCTCGACAATGACCACTGGTGATGGATTGCAGGTGATCAATCCTCAAAATCCTCTTCTTGAAGCCTCCTAGTCGCCTACTGCGGCTGCGCCTTCCTCTTGACTTTGGCTACCTCCTCCTCGCTTCTGCGACCACTCATCACTCAAGGTTAGGCTGTAGATCTCCTTCTCCTCTAGGTCATCGGTTCCTGGTCCAGGTTGTGCGCCATTGACCTAGCACCTGTGTCCTCACGTCCACTTCTGTGGTGGCTCCTCATCATGGCTAAAGGAGTCCGCTAGCACCTGCTCTTGGCGCCGTAGCGTCGCTCCCACTCACCATCCTACTGTCAAGTGCCGCCGCCACAAGGTGCTGCTTCGGCGAGCAAGCAAGGCTGGATTAGGAGCTCAAGGTTTGTGGAGGCTGATCCAGAGCTTTGCCTATTCTTCGATTTCTGATGCCACCATACAGCTGCATATAAGAGCAAGGGGTTGGAGAAAATAGAAGCTTTGTCTTCCTCGGGTACCCAAAGGCACTGGAGATGCATTGGTCCTCAACGAACCTTCCCCAGCCATCCAGATCTCATGGTTAAGCATAGATCCCCTAAATCTGACCAGACAAGCTTCTCTCAACTAGAGTTCATCACACCACCTAGCTATGTCCTCGATGCTAGATGGACCTCCCTCCAACTTCGTCGTGGTCCGGCACAGGTCTCTCGATGGTCAGCCACCACGAACAAGCCTCTCATTCTCCCTCTCTCTGGTCCCTTCTTCTTCTATTTCCCTATTGGAGGAGAGCCTGAGAAATTGAATACTGCAGTCACCCTCACGTCCCAAATGTAGTTTGAACTGCATTTCTAGAAACAGGCTACGAAAACTACCCATACCTCCTTGCATAGTGCCACAACCCCAACGTGGCTTAGTTGAGGCTCGTCATTGCCTTTCACCCCTGATCATGAATACTAATAATTGTAGGGTAAAACATACAACCTGGACTATTGGGTCCTTGCGTAGCTGAGATGCAACCAGGTCTGTGGCTCTTCCTGTTCACCCAAAGCCATCATGCATCTAGTGAATGCACATGCTACTTTTATATATAACCACCCCAAGTGACATTCAAAGTCACACCAACTTAGTCTAAAACAATTGGAATACACTCATATGATCAAAACACACTTCAGGTGCTATCATTATGTCATTGTAATATGTAAACTAAAAAAAATCAAAATTCCATTCTATCACAAAGCTTCAAAAAGAAGAAAGAAGGACATAGCATTTAAAGCATCAACCAAAGCACAAGTCATCACTCAACATAGTGATGAGACAAGTGGAGAGGAAAATGAAGAGTATACACTCACTGTAAATGGTAAGCAATATAGAAGATTTAAATTTAACAAAAATTATTGTGTATCTTCCTCTTCTTCCCTTAGATGCTTTGAATGTGGCATGAAGGAGCATTTAAAAAATAAGTGTCCTAAAGCCAAGAAGGGAAAGAAATCCTCTCTCAAGAAGAACGAAAAGGCCTACAAAGCATCTTGGGATGATTCAAGCGACGATAGCGAGAGTGGAGAAGAAGAAGTAGAATGTCTCATGACTAAAGAAGACAAGGTAAGTTGTTTCATTGCAACAACCAATGAAGAAGACAATGAGGTAAGTCTTCTTGATTTATGTAAAGAATATCTAGTCACTAGTATTGATGAACTACATGATAAAAATATTGATTGTAAAAGGAAATCAAAGAAGCTTAAAAAAACTAATGATGATTTGTATGATAAATTGAATGATCTTATTTTTGAAAAAGAAAGCCTTATGTCCAGGAAAGATACTCTGAAATCATCTATTAATGATTACAATATCAAGTTGCTTGCTCTAGAAACCAACAATAATCTTCATTCTAAAGAAAATGTTGAATTTCTTGCTAAGATGTATAATTATCAAACTCAACATGTTCTATGTTCTCATTCAATTTATGATATCATTGTTATAGAAAGACATTCTTTGCTTTCAAGTATAGATAAAGAAAAACTAGATATTGCAAAGAAAATTGATGAAATTACTAAGTTACAAAAACATGTAGATAGTCTAAAGAGTAATAATATTCTTGAATTTTTTTAGAAAACTCTTTTGGAGAAAAAGGAAGAAGGGGTCTAGGATATGTATCTAAAAAAGAAATTTCATCAAAAGCCTAGAATAAGAAAAACACAAAAATCCAAATCAAAGATCATGTATGTGTCAAAAGACAATCTAGCACATAACTAAAATGCTAAGAAGAGAAATGAAATTGATTTTATTAGTTGTCACTATTGTCAATGTCTTGGACACTATATATTCTCTTGTCCATACAGGAAAAAGGAAGATATTGACTTGTTTTGGGTTCTGAAACCCCCAACTTAAAACTATTACATATTAGTCGAGATTTGGCCTAAAATTCAATTTAAAACTATAATGTCTTATCTTAACTAAAATAAGATTTAACTTGAGTATTCTTGTATGTTTTGATTGATTAATTATGTTATCAAAAAATTATAGCATTATTTATTTACATTAGAAATGTTAAATTTACTAAAAAGGCACAAAACTTCATCTCAATATACAAAAAAGCTCGATCGAGATCTCTTCCGGTCGAAGAAAAGTTTGACCGAAGGTATGCCAATATTATTTTTTACTAGCAAATCATCTTGATCGACAAATATTTCGACTGAGAATTCTTTCGGTCGAATAAAAGTTCGATCGAAGATAGTTCTGTCAAAACCTTTCATTGAAAATAAAATCATCAAATTACAATTAACTTTGGTGACGCAAATCTGTCATGGACTCTAAATATTAGATTGTTCTAAATATTTGAATGATCCTAACCAAATAGGACCACTATATGGGGACCAAAAATTTCATATTTTGCAGGTTTGGATGGTCTATAAAAATTACTCTAACAAGCATATGACCGAAAATAAGAAGATTTTAATATACTTGGAGGAAGGGTAAAATTATTGGTCACATTTGGAGAAAGTTTTAAAGGTAAAACTATTGGTACAAGTGATGTTGGTACAAAATTTTCAAATGTTCTAATTGTAAAAGAATTTTATCATAAGTACTATGATAATGGCTATGATTCACAGGAAAAAATAAAAGTTGTTGATAAAGGAAAAATGATTGTAAACCTCTTAACTCTATAGACACTATTTGCAAACAATAAACTATTTACTGTATAAATAGATTGTTCATACAAGATACTCACTTAAAATATAATAATTACCTAAATTTTTGTGATAAATATGAAATTTGTGTATTCTAAGAAAGCAAAAGTAAGATTCTTTTCAAAACTAAAATTTTGCTCATAAATTTAGTTGGTTCTTTAACAAAAGATGGTAAAGACAAATTTGATCTTAAGTCACAAAAAGACTTTATCTTGGAATATTCAACATCTAGTAAAGCATCTAGGATTTATAAGTCTTCATATAGGAGAGTTGAAAAACAAATGATGATACACAACAAGACTTAGTCATATCCTAAAAGAGTTGATTATTGAACAATTTCTATATGAGCTTACCAAGAATAATGCACAAGATTCAACTCCTAGACCTAAAAGCAAAACATTCATTGGAACTAAATGGGCATGATGAAACAAACTAAATAATGCTAGGATATAATGAGAAGAAATAGTCTTTGATATGACTTATGAATTAATGGATAATACTTGAGGTCATTCATATACCACTCATAAGGACATCAAACTCCTCAAATGGATGTAAAAATTGTTTCCTTAAAAGGATCATTAAAGAAGATATCTATGTTGCGTAAACCCATGACTTGAAACAAATTAAATATGCATAAAGTTGATTGGTTACTTAGGCTAATATAGAGGAAAATGTGATATCTTTATCACACTAAATAATCCGCATTAATTGGAAATCTACAAAATTGCCTCGTGATCGACAAATAATTTGACTGAGGGGCACCCCGATCAAAGTCATGGTCGACCCAAAATAAGCCTGACAAAAATGCTTAATTGTATATCAAATCATTCACTTGAACCCAACACTGGTATATTAAATCTATAATTTTCTCATCATGTTAAATACTTAGAATGAGAAGAATTTCTAAAATACTACAACAAACAAGATTGCTTAAAGATCACTAAAATTGACTTACAAAATTCTTAGATATAATGTTCATATCTTTTTGATCTTTCTCTAAATTGCATTATCTATAAAAATATAGGATTAACATCCCTTATATTTTGTTTGAGATACATTTATTGATCCCACTATAAGCCTAAAGAAATCTCATATCATTTCAGGGCTTAACATTTCTTGCAAATGGTTGACAAATTGATGTTAGTTTTTGAATTGTGGCTAAATTTGACATTCTTTTTAAAGTAAATAATTAAGGGGGAGTAATCAATTAAGGGGGATTCTTATTGGTCTACACATATGATTATATTTTTGAAATGACAAAGGGGAGAAATAAAATTAAAGTAATTTTTTTAAACATTTCCATATATTTTAAATATTTCCATGAGTTTCATATCTTGGCTTGAATACCTTAAGAGATGGATATCATGTTCCATATCTCTTTAGGTATATTAACATAAATTTTATGAGAAAAAGAGAATCTATTCATCTCAGGTATATGGCAGGCATGAAACTCATTTCATTTCAATTATTTTACTTATATTTTAGGAATGTTTATCATCTTCAACAAGGGGGAGATTGTTGGGTAAATTGGACATTAGCATACCCTTTGTTTTTATGATGACAACCATTTCATTCCTGTGGATCTAATGTGCTAATTGAGTATTTTAGGGTTCAAGAAAATGAGGAGATCATACTAAGTGGAAACTTGAAGATCATGTGCTTAAATGTTTAATATTTTTATGATTGGACTCAATGTAAAAACTTGTACAAGTATATAATTTACAAGTACTTAGATATCTTATAAATCAAGTGTTAGATCTTCTCCATCCACTCATAACCCTAAGATAGGACCCCCCTAGAGGTTAGAGTCATTATCATGCATTAGAATACACATTAATAGGTGGTATAAAAACCTGAAATAGGAACACCCTCAGTCGAGAAACTAGTCGACTGAGATACCCTCGATTGAAGATTTTGTATACTGAAAACCACCTCGGTGGAGCATATTGAGCACTATTGAAAACTTACATATTTTTGCTCTAAAATGTGTTTCTATCGAAAATATAGTCGACTGACCCAACCTTGGTCCAAAGCTTATGACAGTTAGAACAAGTAGTTGGGAGTTAAAAATAGACGTTGGTACACACTTGCCTTAAACCCAGACTTAGTCAAAGAGAAGTTTGACCAAGACATGGTTCGGTCGACAAACTTGTCGACTGAGCAGGGTTCTGGATTATTCTTCCAAGCTCAAACAAATTAGCCATTTCTAGCCAACCTCTTCCTACCTAATGGCTAGTTAAGCACTAAGAACACTCCAGAGACTCCCTAAAATGTCCCTAACAATTGCAAACCATTCCTATAAATAGGAGAGACCTTAGGACACCTAGAACACATAATCTATACTTGAGCATCCATTCTAGAGAGAAACAAATCTAAGATTTACTTGCTATCTTCTTCCTTGTGCTCTAAAGTTGCATCCTTTAACTATAATCTCCTAGCCATCACATATATCCACGTCCATCTTAAGTGGATAGGAATTCTATACGCTTGATATATGATCAAAGCATTGTACTTGATTAGTTATGTATTTTCTTTCTTCCAATATCTCTCTTTTATATTATACTTTGTTCTCCTTGACTACTCCTAGGGTTGGAGATTGTTGAAAGGAGGTTGCTTGGTGCTACTTCAACAAAGTGAAGGCTACTCCAAGGTGTTCTTGAGGTTACTTCAAGAAGTCTGCTTCAAAGGATGTTGGAGCTCCTTCTAGGTGAAAGCAATCTCAAGGTGGTGGTGCTACTTCAAGGAAGTGAAGGTTGCTCCAAGATTGCTTGAGTTTACTTCAAGAAGGCTGCTTCAAAAGAGGTTGGAGATACTTCTAGGTGAAGGCTATCACAAGGTGGTGGAGCTACTTCAAGGTGGTGAAGGCTGCTCCAAGGTTTCTTGAGGTTACTTCAAGAAGGTTTCCCCAAGGAGGTTGAGGCTACTTCAAGGTGAATGCTACTTTGAACGGAAGGGGATTATATTTTGTTGTAACATCCTTGTGAGGTAAATAAAATAAATCACTTCCAAAATCCCAATTGGAAACAATTGGGTAGTGGACGGACCACCTTTGATTTAAAGGTTGGAACCACTCTACATCAAAGTATCTTCCTTGTTTCCTCCTCCTTTCTTGGTTTGAGTTTTCAATTAAATTTTAAAGTACCAAAAGCTCTATTCACCCTCCTCTATATATTTCAAATATCTTCATAACAAGTTGATGATTCAAAGATATAGTGAAAACAAAACAATATTCTATACATTGTTGTTAGGAATGTTCAAAATTTTATCACACATAAATTTGTCTAGTTTCCATATAAGACATAACCAATTTTAGGTTTATTACTTAGAGTAAAATATTGGTTAACCCACGTTCTCCTTCAAAGTTTATTTTCTTTCCATGTATGAAGAATATAAGATGCATGTGGTTGAATGATATGTTTTCAATAGTCACTTTGTATCCATGACCCACTAAGATTATGCTTAATGGTCCAAAAGGAAATATTCACTATATACGTCTCATTTAACCACATAACCCATAGATGGTGTTTCTTAGAAGTTTCATCCCAATCATTTAGAATAAGACATGCTTGATAGATATTACTAACTCTCTTTACTCCCAAACCTACTTCTTTCATAGGTTTAAAAATGGTGAATACAAAGTAAATATTTTCTCCAAATTGGTTCCACCCCTACAAAGTATTATCATTATTTCTCCACTTCCTCCATTATAGAAGAAGGGGAAGATAAAATGCATAATACCAAACATACTTAGAGTATATAGAGTATAAATAGGGAGCTCAAATATATCACAAAGGTGAAAGAGACTTCAAATTCCACCCTTTGAGAAAGCCTACAATTTTATCTATCATAAAGATAACGAGTCCTTTTTATTTTTCCAAAAACAAAGTAGACCAAGTTACCTCATTGGGAACTCACCTTTCTCAATACAAAGAATGGAGGATGCACATACTTATTAGTCATGGTGATGAGCAAAACACTAATTATGGCTGGATTAGTAACCAACCTAGAAACATGACCAAATTTAGTAAGCATATTCTTCAAATTGGAGGATCTAATAACATGACCTTTAGTAAAAACCATGAAATTACCAGAAAAATAATATGAGGAATATTTTATTTTGTATTATATAAGGGATGAATACTTTTCTTCTAAAGATAAGTCTTCTATAAATTTAGTTTATATTGGTTTGAATCTAATTGATCCAACATCAAGGCAAGTTCAACTTCCTCATCACTTTGAAGAGATAACACCACTTGATGAAATCATAGGATTTAAGAAAATAGGATTGGGGATACAAATTTGGTTGAATATTCCATTTATTAAAATCACGAATAATTTCATAGGTGAGTAATTGGGCATCATGAAAATGTATCCCTTTAATAAACACTATTTCATAGGTCCTTATTACCTTGAGAAGACTATATTTTAGTTTGTTGGAAAGAACCTTAGACATGATACTTTTATAAGAAGTTTCAAAGAGAAATTGGGTATCAATATTTTATATTCATGATAAGAATCACTAGATTCGTGGTCTTTATTTTATTATTTTTATCTTGACCCTTAACACATTGAGACTTGTATTTGTGTAGAGTATTGCTAGATCTATACAAATCACAACTACTTAATTATATATTTAATAAAAAACAATTTGGCATGCTATGTCATTTATAGAGATCTGGTATAAACCATCATAATCAATGGTCAATAGGTGAAATAGTTTGTCTCCTTTTCCACACATTTCTAAAATTCTTGCAATACAAGTTCTTACCATGTCAAGTAGAAATAAAAGATGACTGGATAAAATGTTGTGGTTCACTAAGGCCAGACTCCTAGACATATTGGACATGATGAGCAAGCACATATTAACCTTCTCCATGTTCATAGTGGATGGATTTGTTACAACAAACCAATTCATAGCTTGTGGAGACTATAGAACCCAATGTACAATTACACTTAGTCCACACAAGGAGGGTGGTGTCACAACATGGCCTCCATGTTGTGATTAACTTACTACCTAAGCCCTTAAGGAAGGGAATGTCATTGTCACAACAACCACAAATCCACCATGTTATAGGTAGACCACAATGAATGTAGAATGAATACCTACCACTGAGACATACAAGAGATTGGAGTGCCTAATATGTGCACTTTGTTTATATAAAAATAAAAGATCATTGTGAAACTTCACAAAAACTTATGGTATGACAGGCCATTAGCCCAACCACCACAACTTTGTCATGTCCTCAAGAAGAGGGAATATTTATGTCTTTGTGTAGGATCAAACCATTATGCCCTAAGCTTAAGATAGCTTACAAAGCATGATAAGAGTTCCTTGACTCATGATGTTAACCCTATAACATTGTATTTGTGGAGGGTATTTTTAGATCTATAGAAACTACATCGATTAATTAAAATTTACATAAAACTAACAATAGGACATGGCATGCCATTTATGGAGATGTCGTGTCTGATGTTAAAGTGTGTAGATACAAGTGTCTAACAACTAAAATAAATTTTTTCTCTTGAAACAAAAAAAATCCATATGTATTAAAAATTACAAAAAAATGGTGATAGGGAAGTCACTAGCCCAACCACCATTTTATAACCCAGTCTTTCACATATAATAATTACAATGCAAGTATTTGAATAAAAAGGATATGTTAGAAATTTGATGTGCTTTGTTTTAAAGATATGGATTGAATCTACAAATTTCCTTTTGATATGGTTTTCATGAATTTTAGTATTTTTAATAATCCAATAATGGACATGGGGAAAAGAAATAGAGAAAATACCAAGATAAATGAATTATTAAAGGAAATGGGCTAATATGGAATTGTTTGGAGTTTTCTGAAATTGTGGTGCTAAAGGCAATAAATGGATTGGTTTTGTTTCCACTTTGTTCTTAATGGTAAAAGTAATCAAAACAAGACAGATGGGTAAGTTAGAAAGAGAAAAGAATTAATTTGATGTCTAAACATATTATATAAAGGGATACTTGGATACCTTTCTCGGCCTTTTGGCTAAGATCAAGTGTAGTATCTGTTCTTATCAGTTTAATATCTGATACGTGGGCCATCGACCCACATGATATTAAATTATAAAGGGATACTTGGAGACAAAGAAAAGTATCTTTAATCTCCGTATTTTGGTCTTAGATCTCATTCACACCTACATCTAAGTAATAGAAACTTTCCTTTAAAATTTGTAATTAAGAAGATAAAAGAAGAGAGATGTGGTTTTTTTATAGAATTCATAAAGTGAATGGATTAACTGATATGACCATTAAATGTCACAAATCCTTTTCATATTATTAATATACCTAGACTCTTTGATTTTTCACGATGCCTTATAGTCGTGCGATTGGGATCTGACGACCCTGATCTATCGTCTACCTCACACCAAGAAGGAAAGTCAGAATAGTAACCAAACTTTTCCCCTTGTTCTTCTCTCCCTCTTCAATGCATGAGCATATATGGAAATCCCTCCAATAGATCTGGTAGGTGATTATGAACCGACGTACCCTATTATTCACCCTCATTGGAAGGATATTTAAGTTTTTCCCAAATTACCAAAGCAATGAGGACTGACCCTTCAAACCCAGGGCTATATAAGGGCTTTTTCACTCGATGCAAAATCACCAATGCACTCACTAGACTCTGTTCTATCATAGATACACTCGTCAACCTTCATTTTTTTTGCTAGAGCTGTATATTGTCTCCCTGACTCATCTCTTTGCAATCATAGGAACTACTTCACCATTCTCCTTACTCAGACTGTCTCCGAACAATCCAACACAACCCTCCACTTTGTCATAAGTCCTTGTTCACAAACGTCCACAAACTCTTGAGTACCCTTCATCCTCTCGCTTCACCCTTCTCTAGAGAATAGCTTTGTCGCACCCTCTGCTGAGAGGGAAGAGGAAGAAGGAGAGTGTTGGACCGTGGAATTTGGGTCCACCCTGGACTAGCACTTGATCTTGTGACCATGGCTTCTCTTCAACTGAGGAAAGGGTGAGTGTGCGGGTTAAACACTATCTGCATGATCTGTACTTAGGTCAATGAAGACTCAAGATCCGGTGACCGGTAAATTTCCAAATAAAGGTATTTCCTCTTCTCTCTAACCAAAAATCCAAAAAAATCTAGAACTTGCAAAATCAACTAAAAACATTTCTTTAGCTGAAAAATGCAAATAAGTAGTGTTTTTTTATCATAAAAATGCAATAAATTGAATGAACTTAGTTTCAAAGCCTAAATATGTCCCAAATTCTAAAAGTGTCTAATGTTACTAACTTCAACATATCAAAAGCTATAAACCCTAGTTTCTTAAGGTTAATGATCATAATATGCGTAAATGGCTTTAATGGATAAAGTTTAGTCTTTTTGGATATAAAGGACATCTTTGAATTAATTTGAGATTAATTATGCATCTGATATCAAAATTAGGGTGTGCAAGTTAGAAATTCTTTAAACGTGATGATTAGGGTTTGGAAGACCAAAACTCTAATGAAACCCTAATTTGATCCCAAAACCCTAACTTGGAACTCAAGTTAGTTATAATGTTAGTTTATGGAAAAAATAGTAATACTTGGGTGTTCTGCATTAATTTCAGGGTGATTGCTTGCTTGTTCTCAACTGCTAATATCTTGGACTTCAAATTACATTCGGAAAAGGTATGTGTTTACGTGTATGATTACTCGCCTTAAATGACTTCAGTGGTTTTCCGAAGTTTCGGCATTGATTGTAAACATATTTTTGGTTGTTTATTTAATTCATGCAATCTATAAAGCCTCTATGAGTATCACATATATAAGTATAATTTTCTCAACTATCTCTGGTGGATTTAAGATACATGTGGGATGTAAGTATGTCATTATGATGATAGGTGATCCAGATGGGATATGATAGTCACCAATAAGACCAAGCCATGATAGGATGGTCATTATGAGGCCAAGCCAAGATAGGACGGTCAGTATGAGGCCAAGCGAGGAAAGGATGGACATGATATACTAGGCACAGGAACAGGAAGGTTAACCCTAGAGAGAAGGTACCCCACAATGAGTACTCTAAAGAGGGAGTGTACCACAGAGATTAAGAGTTGAGAAGTTAGAAAAAAAATTCATGTTCAATTATGTAATCATAATTTTTTTTTCTATGGATGGTTAAACTGCTACTCATAGATGCAAATATTTTGTTTCCCCCACACATATGAATATCTTGATATACTGACATTGTTTTTTCAAGGCATTTTAAGTTAATTTGCTATTAATCTTTAAAATTGACATCTAGAGAAGAAGGAACCAAAATAGAAGATGTAAACTTATCCTCAAGGATATAGATAAATGGTTAAATATCATATTTTCAACAATAGATTTCCATATCATGTAAATCCTTTGTGGAGAGTTTATCTTACATATTGTTATCAACCCTTTCCCATTATAGTGGAACTTATAATTATTTCTACTCAATTACTAAACCTCGATCCTGTAAATATGATAATGGCTCTTTCCCTCATGGTCCTCCTGAATAGGGGATAATAGAGGCAAGGGTCCTATTGTAAATATAATGAGTCCTTTTATTATTCCTAAATTACAAAGTAGACTAAGTTACCTTATCGGGAACTTTCCTTTCTCAACACAAAGAATGGAAGATGTGACATACATATTAGCAGTAGAATTGAGAAAAATAGTGATTATGAATGTATTAGTAACCAACCTAGAAACATGAATAATTTTAGTAAGCATATTCTTCAAATTGCTGAATTAACAACATCACCTTTAGTAAAAACCATGAAATGACTAGAAAAATAATACAAGGTATATAATATTTTACATTACACAAGGGATGAATATTTTTGTAAACATAAGTCTTCATAAAATAGAATCCATATTGGTTTGAATCCAATTGATCCAACATTGAGGGAACTTAATATTCCTCATGATTTTAAAGTGATAGTGCCACTTGATGGAATTGCAGGATTTAAGTAAATAGGATTTGATACACAAATTTTGCTGAACATTCACTTTACTAAAATCACTAATAAGTTCATTATTGAGTAATTGACCATCAAAAAGTTTCTCCCTTCAATAAACTTTGGGTCTTATTACCTTGAGAAGAATATATTTTAATCTTTTTTCAAGAACCTTTGAAATGATACTATATAAGAAATTGCAAAGGGAAATGGGATGTCAATATTTCAAATTAATTGCCCCTTTCACTTTGGAATTAGTGTAATATACCTGTAGCAGGAAAATGTGAGATTAGTTCCATTTCTTACAATATAGAAATAGGGAACAATTGTGTGGTTTCTTATGTGCCTCAAGAAGAGGGATTGTTTGTGACTTGATGTGGGATCAAATGGTTATGTCCTATGCTTAAAGCTAGCTTAAGAATCATGATAGGAATTACCATACCCATGAACTGAAGTTAATACTTTTTCTATTGACCCTAAAGACATTAAAACATTACCTTTGTGGATAGTATCTCTAGATATATACAAAGCAAAACTACTTAATTATATATTTTCATAAATTAAACAATGTTGCATGATATGTCATTTCTAGAGATCTAGTATACACCATCAGAGTGTATAGATCCAAGTGGTCAATAAGTAAAATAGTTTGTTTCTCTTTCCACATGTATCCAAAATTCTTGTTATACAAGTTCTTGACATGCTAAGTAGAAACAAAAGATGACTTCATAATAAGTGGTGGTTCACTAAGGCTAGACTCATAGACATACTGGGCATGTTGAGCATGTACATGTTACCCTTCCATGTGTTCATGGTAGATGGATTTGGTACAACAACCCAATATATAGCTTGTGGAGCTTTTAGAACCTAATGTATTCTTACTCTTACTTTACACAAGGAGGGTGGTGTAACAACACGACCTCCATGCTGTAATTAACTAACTACCTAAGTCCTTAAGGAAGGGAATGTCACTGTCACAACAACCACAAATCTACCACATTATAGGTAGACCACTAAGAATGTAGAATGAATACCTACCATCAAGGGTGGAACCAGACTTTATCAGTTGGGGGGGGGGAAGTCAACTTTATCATTGTGTTCAAAATTACCATGATGAGAATTATTAGTTGGTGTTCATGTATTTTTTCATCTTTATATCTTGTATTAGATGAACATTTTTTCCTTTCTAAGTGAATAAATTTACAGAACATATAAATGTACTATCTATTCAGGATAGATTAAAGTAAATAATTATGGAACATTATGAATGTGCTTGTTAATTTATCTCAAATTGTCAAACTATATATGGATATTTGCTAACATGATGTAAGTATATTACATTACTAATGTCTACACTATTATCCAAATATAAAAGTTGTTAATCTTATTAATATATATTTTTAATTAGTTGACTACTTTGAATTGATTTGTCATTCATATTTTAGAAATTAAATTTTAGAAATATTTGGTAGCACAAAATATACTTTAGCATATAAAATCTATTTATAAGGATACGAAAGTTTATAGACATTTTCTAAAAGTTTTTAGATATTCTATAAAGTACATATATAGTTTCATTGTTAACTTCAATTGAAATACATATTTTTCATTATATATAAAAACCAAATTTTGTGTTTAGGAATTTAATTTTGATCTATAGTTGTATGACGTTTTATTCAAAGAAGTGATATTTTATTAAAATTTATATAAAAATTCCATATCAACAAGTTAGGTTTTTTAAAATCAATATAAAAAGGATAGAAAGTTATGGCTACAAGATGAAATAAGTGATCTTCTTTAAACTCACTTTACACTACAGAATTCTATGAACACCCTACTTTCAGCCTTTGAACAAACAACAATGATTTTAGTGGTTCAATGAAAAGTGTCAGCGAGTCATTTCTAAAAATATGGAAGTTATGAGTGGATCTGAATTTTGAAAGTTATTTACAATTGGAAATAAATATTATTGAGATAAATATGTATTTGATGGGCTAACCTATTTGCAATGATGTAAAACAAAAAGAATTTTTGTGGATACATTTGATAAGTATTTTTGTAGAATTTTGTAAGCTACATGGAGTCACGTTGAAATCAATAAAATGACATACAAAATGAGATACATACAAAATAAAATTTATAGAGACGAAGTATGGAACTAACAACCTTCAAAATAGTAACACACACACAACTTCTAGACCAATACTTATTACTTATCACAATAGCATACAATTAGTTAAAATATAATTTGCTAAAAATTGAATCTGAGTCCATCAACACATAACCGCATGCACCAAACCACTACACCAATGTATTGTGTTTGTTACAAAGTTGTACTGCTGCATATATATAAATGACTTTCAACATAAACATGACTCCATATAAATTATGTTGCAAGCGAGATTCAAACCCATGTCTATCATCTCAACGCTAAGCATAATGAACCACTGCACCAACGACTTTTATTTTACAAACTAGTACATCTATTGGTATATATCATAATATTACATGAATATATTTGTCAAATTATATAAATATATAATATAATTTTCGAATTTTTGGGGGAGGGTCATGGCCCATGCTGGCCCCCCTTTGTTTGTACCACTGCCTACCATTGACACGTACAAGAGACTAGAGTGCCTAATATGTGCTCTTTGTTGATATCAATGTCATTTCTATCGTCAGATTGGACAGATCCAAGTAGCCAACGACTAAAATAAAGTGTCGATCTTGCCACACAAAAAATCTATATGCATTGAAGTATCTTTACAAAAATGGTGGTAGGGCATGTCACCGACCCAACCATCACAATTCCACCACGTCCTCATGTGAACAAGTTCTCCTCTAGGAAAATGAATTATGACCTAGGAGTAACAAGTGCATCCGTCTCACTTCATTTTCATGTAAACAAGTGTTCCTCTATGAAATTTGCATGAACATCTAGGAGCGAACTATGCACCTCTCTCACTTTATTTTCATGTAAACAAGTGAGCCTTTGAGAAAATTTATGAATACCTAAGAGTGCCATGTGCACTCGCTTCATTTAGACTGGAATATTCCTACATTAATATGTGCTATTTTGAAATAAAAATGACTTCACAAAAGTGTCAGTTCACGAAGGAAAAATTTCTTTACATTGATATGTACTATTTTGAAATAAAAATGACTTCACAAAAGTGTTGGTCCAAATTTCTTTACATTGATATGTACTATTTTGAAATAAAAATGACTTCACAAAAGTGTTGGCCAAATTTCTTTACATTGATATGTATGACTTCGAAATAAAAATGACTTCACAAAAGTGTTGGTCTAAATTTCTTTACATTGATATGTACTATTTTGAAATAAATATGACTTCACAAAAGTGTAGGTCCAAATTTATTTACATTGATATGTACTTTTTTTCATGTAAATAAGTGCTTCTCCTCTCATTTTGTTTTCTTGCAAACAAGTGCTCCACTAGAAAAATTGAAAGAAAAACCAAGAGTGTCATTTGTGCTCGCTTCATTTTCATTGGAAAATTCTTACATTGATATGTGCTATTTTGTAATAAAAATGACTTCACAATAGTGTTGGTTCACTAATGCCAAATTTCTTTATATTCATATGTACTGTTTTAAAATAAAAACAACTTCACAAAAGTGTCAGTTCAAATTTCTTTACATTGATATGTATTATTTTGAAATAAAAATTACGTCACAAAATAGTTGGTCCAAATTTCTCTACATTAATATGTACTATTTTAAAATAAAAATGACTTCACAAAAGTGTTGGTCAAAATTTCTCTACATTGATATGTACTATTTTGAAATAAAAATTATTTTATAAAAGTGTTGGTCCAAATTTATTTACATTGAGATGTACTTTTTTCATGTAAATAAGTGCTCCTCATATCATTTTGTTTTCTTGCAAACAAGTGATCCACTAGGAAAATTCAAATAAAAGCCAAAAGTGTCATTTGTACTCGTTGCATGTTCATTGGGATTTTTTTACAATTGATATGTGCTATTTGAAATAAAAATAACTTCACAAAAATGTTGGTTCACTAAGGCCAAATTCCTAGACATATTGGGCCTGATGTGTAAGGGCCTGTTATCCTTCCACTTTCCACAGTGGGAGGTAATGCTGCTCTGTGAAGCCAGCCTAGCATGGTACCCTTCACTATAGTGGCAATGAGATTCAGGCTTTTGCCCAAACTACAAGGCCAGCTGCAAACTTGGAACGGGCATGCCACAATTAGCACAACATGTCCACCTAGAATATGTAGCTCTTCTATACCCTACCATTTTGAGATGACAAAGTGGGAGAAGTTCTCTCAACCATATTGTTTTAAATATTATATGACCTTTTTCTTGTCAATTATCTACATATCATGTGGCTTGCTAGAGGGCCATATAGTAGGTGTATGTGCTATGGTTATTTGTGGAAAGGCTAACCATTCATGCTTAGGTAAGCATGAATTGAGGGGGATCAATTCACAAGATAAAGTTTTAACTCTCACATCCTTTCTCAAAGGTAAATGTTTAATTTTTGTATCCTTTTCAATATGTTGAGGAATGGTTTGTCATTGTCAAAAAGTGGAGAATGTTGACCTAAGTGTTACACATTGTCCATATTTTGATAATGACTTAACCATTCCATTCATATGTATCTGATATAACTGTTTAGGATTGATTTCAGGCATTAGGTACATGAAAAGGATCAAATCGCTCAATCCCTAACTTGGTTTAGTTCAAGTCAAAAGCAATGCAAATGCACAACTTGGGAAAACACTCCAAATAACCTTATATTAATTTTGTAATCATTGTATTGATGATATGACTTGTAACTAAGATGAGAAAAAAAGGACACTTAATTCGAACATTTGACCACTTAAATATCGTTTTGAAAAAATAATTATAGGAACTTTACTGGTCGAGTTACAATCTCGACTGATCCTAAATGGATTTTGAGAATGACATCGATCAGTCGAGTTGTCCATCCAAAGAACTTGACCTACGTTCACTCTACCCAAAACCGATTAAGTGGATCGGTTGAGTTGCCAACAAGACAAACTCGACCGATGGTTTAAATTAGTCTTATCGCATAATTTGATCGGTCGAGTTATCTTTATTGAAACTCGACTGAATGCACTGTACAAAAGACACTAAAAAATGAATCAAAATGTTGGAGAGTTTCCTAAGGTTTGTCATTCATGATATTCATGGTCCTTTCCAGAGTTGAGTGTTTTTAGTCCAATTGAGCCCCTTTCTCTCTCTTGATTACACCTCACTTCGTCATTATGAGTGAGATAGGTCTTGTGTGAATAGAGATACTCATTTGTATGTTTGTAAAGCTCTCATGCTTCTCCTTTTCCATCCCTTTCTTCAAAGTTCTTGATTGGTGAAAGCTTCTCCAAGAGATGGAGAAGGAACAAGCTTCTTTAATTGGATAAGAAGTTGCTCAAGGCTTCTCCGTGTGAAGGAGAAGATCGAGATGGAAGATCCAAGGAGGTGATGGGTAAAGCCTCAAGGCCGAAGACTTGTTCCATGAAGCGGAGGACCTTGGTGAAGACATTTAGCTGATTGTAAGAGTGGGTAAGACCTTGGGGAGGTAGAAGACTATCTCATGGATAGGTAAGATCTTGATTGTAAGGTTGTTGGCTCCCTTGGCCTTAAAGGGAAGTTGGATATCCTTGTCCAGGAAAGGAAGATCATTTGTTGTAACTCTTATAAGTGAATATAAGGAGTAGACAAGATTAAAAAATCCTAGAGCTTGACCTCTATAGGTAGTTGACTGACTCTCTCCCTAGTTTGGAGAGTGGAACCACTCTAAAATAGCTTGTCCAATTAGTTGCTTTAATTTCTCTCATCTGTGCTATGCATGTTTAGATCTCCATCAAATTGACTATTTGCAATCATGTCTACTTGGAGTAAATTGAAGGTATAACTAGTTTTGTGCAAGTTTTGAAGCTTTATTCAGCCCCTCTCTGAAGCCCTCCAATCCAACAAATAAATCCAAGCAATCAACAAGTAAAATAGTTTGTTTCTCTTTCTACATGTATCCAAAATTTAGGTATCCAAAATTCCTGTTATACAAGTTCTTACCATGTTAATTAGAAATAAAAGATGACTTCACAATAAGTGGTGGTTCACTAAGTCAAGACTAGTAGACATATTGGCATGTTGAGCAAGCACATGTTATCCTTCCATGTGTTCATGGTAGATGGATTTGATACAACAAACCAATAGATAGCTTGAGGAGATTTTATAGCCCAATGTATTATTACCCTTACTTCACACAAGGAGGGTGGTGTAACAACACAACCTCCATGTTGTGATTAACTATCTACCTAAGTCCTTAAGGATGGGAATGTCATTGTCACAACAACCACAAATCTACCACTTTATAGGTAGACCACTATGAATGTAGAATGAATACCTACCATTGAGACACACAAGAGACTAAAGTGCCTAATATGTGCACTTTGTTGATATCAATGTCATTTCTGTCGTCAGATCCAAGTAGCCAACAACTAAAATAAAGTGTCTCTCTTGCCGCACAGAAAATCTATTTGCATTGAAGTATCTTTACAAAAATGGTGGTAGGGCATGTCACCAGCCCAACCACCACAACTCCACCACGTCCTCATGTGAACAAGTTCTCCTCTAGGAAAATGAATTAATAAGTAGGAGTAACAAGTACACCCCTCTCACTTATTTTCATGTAAACAAGTGCTCCTCTATGAAAATTGAATGAACATCCAGGAGTGAACTATGCACCATCTCTCACTTTATTTTCATGTAAACAAGTGAGCCTTTGAGAAAATTTATGAATACCTAAGAGAGCCATGTGCACTCGATTCATTTTCACTGGAATATTCTTACATTGATATGTGATATTTTGAAATAAAAATGATTTCAAAAAAGTGTCGGTTCATAAAGGCCAAATTTCTTTACATTGATATGTACTATTTTGAAATAAAAATGACTTCACAAAAGTGTTGGTCTAAATTTCTTTACATTGATATATACTGTTTTGAAATAAAAATGACTTCACAAAAGTGTTGGTTCAAATTTCTTTACATTGATATGTATTAAATAAAAATGACTTTAGAAAAGTGTTGGTCCAAATTTCTTTACATTTATATGACTGTTTTGAAATAAAAATGACTTCACAAAAGTGTAGGTACAAATTTCTTTACATTGATTTGTACTTTATTTCATGTAAATAAGTGCTCCTCTCATTTTGTTTTCTTGCAAACAAGTGCTCCACTAGGAAAATTGAAAGAAAAGCCAAGAGTGTCATTTGTACTCACTTCATTTTCATTGAAAAATTCTTACATTGATATGTGCTATTTTGTAATAAAAATGACTTCACAAAAGTGTTGGTTCACTGACGCTAAATTTCTTTACATTGATATGGTACTGTTTTGAAATAAAAATGACTTCACAAAAGTGTTGGTTCAAATTTCTTTACATTGATATGTATTATTTTTAAATAAAAATGACTTCACAAAAGTGTTGGTCCAAATTTCTCTACATTGATATGTACTATTTTGAAATAAAAATGATTTTACAAAAGTGTAGGTCCAAATTTCTTTACATTGATATGTACTTTTTTCATGTAAATAAGTGCTCCTCCTCTGATTTTGTCAAGTGTTGACCTAAGTGTTACACATTGTCCATATTTTGATAATGACTTAACCATTCCATTCATATGCATCTGATATAACTGTTTAGGATTGATTTCAGGCATTAGGTACATGAAAAGGATCAAATCGCTCAATTACTAACTTGGTTTAGTTCAAGTCAAAAGCAATGCAAATGCACAATTTGGGAAAACACTCCAATTAACCTTATATTAATTTTATAATCATTGTATTGATGATATGACTTGTAACTAAGATGAGAAAAAAGGGACACTTAGTTCGAACATTTGACCACTTAAATATCATTTTGAAAAAATCATTATAGGCACTTTACTGGTCAAGTTACAATCTCGACTGATCGTAAATGGATTTTGAGAATGACATCGAGCAGTCAAGTTATCCATCCAAAGAACTTGACCGACAATCACTCTACCCAAAATTGATTAAGTGGATCGATTGAGTTGCCACCAAGACAAACTCAACTGATGGTTTAAATTAGTCTTGTCACATAGTTCGATCGGTTGAGTTATCTTTATTGAAACTCGACTGAATGCACTATACAAAAGACACTAAAAAATGAATCAAAATGTTGGAGAGTTTCCTGAGGTTTGTCATTCATGATATTCAAGGTCCTTTCCAGCGTTGAGTGTTTTTAGTCCACTTGAGCCCCTTTCTCTCTCTTGATTACACCTCACTTCATCATTATGAGTGAGATAGGTCTTGTGTGAATAGAAATACTCATTTGTATGTTTGTAAAGCTCTCATGCTTCTCCTTTTCCATCCCTTTCTTCAAAGTTCTTGATTGCTGAAAGCTTCTCCAAGAGAAGGAGAAGAAACAAGCTTCTTCAATTGGACAAGAAGTTGCTCAAGGCTTCTCCGGGTGAAGGAGAAGATCGAGATGGAAGATCCAAGGAGGTGATGGGTAAAGCCACAAGGCCGAAGACTTGTTTCATGAAGCGGAGGACCTTGGTGAAGACATTTAGCTGATTGTAAGAGTGGGTAAGACCTTGGGGAGGTAGAAGACTGTCTCTTGGATAGGTAAGATGTTGATTGTAAGGTTGTTGGCTCCCTTGGCCTTAAAGGGAAGTTGGATATCCTTGTCCAGGAAAGGAAGATCATTTGTTGTAACTCTTTTAAGTGAATATAAGGAGTAGACAAGATTAAAAAATCCTAGAGCTTGACCTCTCTAGGTAGTGGACTAACTCTCTCCCTAGTTTGGAGAGTGGAACCACTCTAAAACATCTTGTCCAATTGGTTGCTTCAATTTCTCTCATCCGTGCTATGCATGTTTAGATCTCCATCAAATTGACTATTTGCAATCATGTCTAGTTGAAGTAAATTGAAGGTCTAACTAGTTTTGTGCAAGTTTTGAAGCTTTATTCACCCCCTCTCTAAAGCCCTCCAATCCAACAAATAAATCCAAGCAATCAACAAGTAAAATAGTTTGTTTCTCTTTCTACATGTATCCAAAATTCAGGTATCCAAAATACTTGTTATACAAGTTCTTACCATGTTAATAAGAAACAAAAGATGACTTCACAATAAGTGGTGGTTCACTAAGTCAAGACTAGTAGACATATTGGCATGTTGAGCAAGCACATGTTACCCTTCCATGTGTTCATGGTAGATGGATTTGATACAACAAACTAATAGATATCTTGAGGAGCTTTTATAGTCCAATGTATTATTACCCTTACTTCACACAAGGAGGGTGGTGTAACAACACAACCTCCATGTTGTGATTAACTAACTACCTAAGTCCTTAAGGAAGGGAATGTCATTGTCACAACAACCACAAATCTACCACTTTATAGGTAGACCACTATGAATGTAGAATGAACACCTACCATTGAGACAAACAAGAGACTGGAGTGCCTAATATGTGCACTTTGTTGATATCAATGTCATTTCCGTCGTCAGATTGAACAGATCCAAGTAGCCAATAACTAAAATAAAGTGTCTCTCCTGCCGCACAGAAAATCTATTTGCATTGAAGTATATTTACAAAAATGGTGGTAGGGCATGTCACCGGCCCAACCACCACAACTCCACCACGTCCTCATGTGAACAAGTTCTCCTCAAGGAAAATGAATTAATAAGTAGGAGTAACAAGTGCACCCCTCTCACTTATTTTCATGTAAACAAGTGCTCCTCTATGAAAATTGAATGAACATCCATGAGTGAACTATGCACCATCTCTCACTTTATTTTCATGTGAATAAGTGAGCCTTTGAGAAATTTTATGAATACCTAAGAGAGCCATGTGCACTCGATTCATTTTCACTGGAATATTCTTACATTGATATGTGCTATTTTGAAATAAAAATGACTTCAAAAAAGTGTCGGTTCATAAAGGCCAAATTTCTTTACAATGATATGTACTATTTTGAAATAAAAATGACTCCGCAAAAGTGTTGGTCCAAATTTCTTTACATTGATATATACTGTTTTGAAATAAAAATGACTTCACAAAAGTGTTGGTTCAAATTTCTTTACATTGATATGTATTAAATAAAAATGACTTCACAAAAGTGTTGGTCCAAATTTCTTTACATTGATATGTACTATTTTGAAATAAAAATGACTTCACAAAAGTGTAGGTACAAAATTTCTTTACATTGAATTGTACTTTATTTCATGTAAATAAGTGCTCCTCTTCTCATTTTGTTTTCTTGCAAACAAGTGCTCCACTAGGAAAATTGAAAGAAAAGCCAAAAGTACCATTTGTACTCGTTGCATGTTCATTGGGAATTTTTTACGATTGATATGGGCTATTTGAAATAAAAATAACTTCACAAAAATGTTGGTTCACTGACGTCAAATTTCTTTACATTGATATGGTACTGTTTTGAAATAAAAATGACTTCACAAAAGTGTTGGTTCAAATTTCTTTACATTGATATGTATTATTTATAAATAAAAATGACTTCACAAAAGTGTTGGTCCAAATTTCTCTACATTGATATGTACTATTTTGAAATAAAAATGATTTTACAAAAGTGTAGGTCCAAATTTTTTTACCTTGATATGTACTTTTTTCATGTAAATAAGTGCTCCTCCTCTCATTTTGTCAAGTGCTCCACTAGGAAAATTGAAAGAAAAACCAAAAGTATTACGCTGCATATTCATTGGGAATTTTTTACGATTGATATGTGCTATTTGAAATAAAAACAACTTCACAAAAGTGTTGGTTCACTGAGGCCAAATTCCTAGACATATTGGTTTTTCTTTCAATTTTACAAAAGTGTAGGTCCAAAATTTTTTACATTGATATGTACTATTTTCATGTAAATAAGTGCTCCTCTCATTTTGTCAAGTGCTCCACTAGGAAAATTGAAAGAAAAACCAAAAGTATCACGCTGCATATTCATTGGGAATTTTTTACGATTGATATGTGTTGGTTCACAAAAGTGTTGGTTCAAATTTCTTTACATTGATATGTATTAAATAAAAATGACTTCACAAAAGTGTTGGTCCAAATTTCTTTACATTGATATGTACTATTTTGAAATAAAAATGACTTCACAAAAGTGTAGGTACAAAATTTCTTTACATTGAATTGTACTTTATTTCATGTAAATAAGTGCTCCTCTTCTCATTTTGTTTTCTTGCAAACAAGTGCTCCACTAGGAAAATTGAAAGAAAAGCCAAAAGTACCATTTGTACTCGTTGCATGTTCATTGGGAATTTTTTACGATTGATATGGGCTATTTGAAATAAAAATAACTTCACAAAAATGTTGGTTCACTGACGTCAAATTTCTTTACATTGATATGGTACTGTTTTGAAATAAAAATGACTTCACAAAAGTGTTGGTTCAAATTTCTTTACATTGATATGTATTATTTATAAATAAAAATGACTTCACAAAAGTGTTGGTCCAAATTTCTCTACATTGATATGTACTATTTTGAAATAAAAATGATTTTACAAAAGTGTAGGTCCAAATTTTTTTACCTTGATATGTACTTTTTTCATGTAAATAAGTGCTCCTCCTCTCATTTTGTCAAGTGCTCCACTAGGAAAATTGAAAGAAAAACCAAAAGTATTACGCTGCATATTCATTGGGAATTTTTTACGATTGATATGTGCTATTTGAAATAAAAACAACTTCACAAAAGTGTTGGTTCACTGAGGCCAAATTCCTAGACATATTGGTTTTTCTTTCAATTTTACAAAAGTGTAGGTCCAAAATTTTTTACATTGATATGTACTATTTTCATGTAAATAAGTGCTCCTCTCATTTTGTCAAGTGCTCCACTAGGAAAATTGAAAGAAAAACCAAAAGTATCACGCTGCATATTCATTGGGAATTTTTTACGATTGATATGTGTTGGTTCACAAAAGTGTTGGTTCAAATTTCTTTACATTGATATGTATTAAATAAAAATGACTTCACAAAAGTGTTGGTCCAAATTTCTTTACATTGATATGTACTATTTTGAAATAAAAATGACTTCACAAAAGTGTAGGTACAAAATTTCTTTACATTGAATTGTACTTTATTTCATGTAAATAAGTGCTCCTCTTCTCATTTTGTTTTCTTGCAAACAAGTGCTCCACTAGGAAAATTGAAAGAAAAGCCAAAAGTACCATTTGTACTCGTTGCATGTTCATTGGGAATTTTTTACGATTGATATGGGCTATTTGAAATAAAAATAACTTCACAAAAATGTTGGTTCACTGACGTCAAATTTCTTTACATTGATATGGTACTGTTTTGAAATAAAAATGACTTCACAAAAGTGTTGGTTCAAATTTCTTTACATTGATATGTATTATTTATAAATAAAAATGACTTCACAAAAGTGTTGGTCCAAATTTCTCTACATTGATATGTACTATTTTGAAATAAAAATGA